>CM037851.1:287281005-287696386 GCA_021234595.1 Delia radicum | reverse complement strand
AGTGGCTCCATTGAGTTTCTGAATGCAAACTTAATTGAAGTCAGAACACCAAGGGCAAAAAATGCTGTTTTTGGCATGTCTAATAATTGCATAAAACTTATTTCATAAAATGTATGAATCTTATTTCATGGAATAAATGGAACTTATTTCAGAAAATATATGCAATTTTTTCATTAAATGTATAATGCTGTTTCATTAATTTATGAAACTTTTCATTAAATTCATGAAACATTTCAATAAATGTATGAAAATTTTTCAATAAATATGTGAAATTTTGTCATTAAATGCTTTAATTACACACTGCTACAAAAAAAAACACTTTTTGTCAGAACTTGAAGACCGACCTACTAGTGGTGGTTGTAGGCCTAGGTGAGGACATACAAAAACCGTTTCAAAAATTTTTAAACACCCTCAAAATTTTGAGTTATTTCAAAAAACTGTTTTAGGGTAGGTCGTAGCACTTTAGTACCTCTAACTCACACACATTTTTGACCGATTTCAAAATTTTAAACAGTTTTGAAAGGCAAAGAATTAAGCTTTCATGAAATGTATTCAAAAAATATATATTCCAAGAAATTAGGTAAGTGTTTATCAAAAGTTTTCTCATTTTTTTTTTTTTTTTTCCTAGTTTTTAAATTCAACAATAGTTATTTTTATTTTTTCTATGAAAACCTACATTTGTTTGCTCTGTATTTTAAAGACAATTTTATATAAAAAAACGAGATATTATTTGTAAATCGGTTCATATTTGCAAAAGTTACTAAACTTTTTCTAAAGTAAAAATTTTGGGATTGCAGACTTTTCTTTCGATAAACCACTTGACTGTACAATTAAGACCTAAGTAACATTTTTAGTTAAAAACAGGTGTTAATGAAAAGTTGAATAACTTTTACAATTTTCATCCGATTTGAAAATTAAAACCATGTTTTATTAAGAACTAAATTTGCTTTATAAGTTGGTATAAATTTTTATAAGCTTTCATATTAAAATAAGCAATGAAAAGCTACTAAAATCAAAAAAGTTTATAATTTTCGTTTTTGTAGATATTCTTAACAAAAACAATACTTACAACTTACAAATGTATCAAAAAATGCACGTCATTTTAAAGCGTAATCAGTTTCTTTCCAAACCCGTTCAAAAAATTTAAATCGGACAAAAACTGACTGAGTCGATAAGTTGACGAACATCACTGAAAACGGTTTTTTAGAATAACTTCTGAATTTGAGGGTGTTTCTGAAATTTTTTGACACATTTTGTAATGTACTCAACAAGACCTATAACCCACGCAAGGTCGTTTTCCAAGTTTTTTTCACTGTAGCACCGTGTTATTATTGTCTATTTTAGATAATTTTTCAACATGGAAAAAAAATCAATTTTTGACTCACTTTAGCAAGCTTGTTTCGCTAAAGTGAGGCTCATTTTAGCTGGCAAGCATGTTTGCTAAAGTGAACCTTTTAAATGGTTGTTTTTATTTTATTTTATATATCTAAAAATCCAGTATATATCTCACTTTAGCGAACATTCCCTTATGTTTGCAAAAGCCACTGGGAATTTTCTTTTATTAAGTAAAATGCTAACAAAGACAGTAGTTGAGTGAAAATTTCAACTATATATTATTAAACTTATTCAAATAAATTTAAATAACATAAACTCGTGTTTATTCATAGGAAAAAAAATTTACAAGACTTTTAACCCTCTAATGCCCGAGACTGTAAATAATTGGTTTTCATACAGTTTAAATGATATTTCTTATTTCTGTGTTTTGGCTTAGCATTAGATTTATTGGTTTTAAACGCTTTTGTATTTTAAAATTTGTTGTAAAATTTATTCGATATTGCTTAGTTTTTGAGATAAGGGATAATTTATAAAATCGATTTTTTTTTCATTTTATTACCGATGGGCTTAAGCCCATTAAAGTGTTTTAGTAATTAGTAATAAGCAAAGGTCGTCATGTTTAATATCGGCTTCATCCTTCAACCAGAGAAAAACAAGAATAAGTTTCATAAATTTTGTAACCAAATGTAACAGTTTCATCAATATTGATGAAACATTTCATAAACAACAATAACTAAAATGTTCATATCATTTTGTCTAAACAAAAATAAAGAAGTCCTTTTACTAACACAAAATATCCTTCTATATATAGTGCAGCATTTCATAAATATGATGAAATTGATTTTGTTTTTTATGAAATGTATTATTAATACTATGAAACGTTACATTGAACGAAAATCTATGAAACAAAAGTAATGAAGTTCTTACTAATACAAAATATCCTTCATACATATAGTGAAGCATTTCATAAATATGACGAAATTGATTTTGTTGATGAACCTTTTCCTTTGAGTGTGTTGCCAAATTGAAATATCTTTAGAAACACACATCCAGGAAACAGACTCAGAAGAAACAGACTAATTTTGTGGTAATTGATACCGAAATTCGATCGGAATCCTATTTTCATGTCAGAACTTCTGTTGTTTCAATCGAATGATTATAATCACAAACCGAAATTCTGCAGCAGCAACCGAAACATTCGATTGGCAATACCACCACCGAGTTTTTCTGGCTGCATTTAAGTTCAATAGTGGGTTAAAAAACTAGCTTTTGAAATTATTAGCAAACTCAAAATATCAAAACATATCTAGACTAATTACGTTCTTTGATATAAATAAAAATTGCATATGTTAGCCATAAAAAAAAAATATATCAGGCTTGGCTGTCTCATGTTATAAGTTGTCAATTATTGTAAGTCATTCATTGCTAGTCAATAATAATAATTGCTGTAATTTGCAACTAATTGTTGCTTTTGTTTTCAAAATCACTTACAAACATGCATGCAATTTGGCTGCAATATCATGCATTTTACAACTATCGTAAATTTTTTATTTAATTTTTTCTTATATGGAAAATAATAAAAAAAAAAATTTACATCTGAATGTTAAAAATCATGGTTAAAGAAGACGTTAGTTGTAAAACCAGAAGTGAAAAAACTGAAAAAATAAAAAGTTATAAAATAAGGCGTCAATTTAAAAAAAAAAAGTTTGTCTCGTCTACATACACTGAGGAAATTTGTTCATGAGATAATAATTTCAGGGAATAAAATGTTTTATTAAAAAAAAAAAAAATTTTAATTAAAACTTTATGAAAAGCGTATCCTTAACTTAAGTTTCATAGAAGCTGTGAAACTATGTCAGTATTTTTCGTTCATTTTTTAATTATTTACATATTTGTTTTTGAAAAAACCTGCTGTTGTGAACACAGTAAAACTAAAATCGAATGTTCATTCAATTAAAAATTTAATTGAATTCAAATCAATTAAGGAATTTGTTATATTAATTAGACTTTTTTTTCGAAATTTTTATTGTAATTTGTTCATCATAAAATATTATCAATTAAAAACAAGTTTGATATAATTTTTATTAAAAATAAAATTATATTTTTTCGACCTTTAATTGTGCAATGAAAATGAAAATTATTCAACTTTGAGGCCATACTTTACATTTCTTTATTAGGATATTGTCCTTACAAACACTATATCGAGTTTTGGTTTTCAAATTTATTAATTTAATATAAAAGACAAAGTACGGTCTTGTTTACTCCACCTTTACATATCGTTTTTGTTTTTAAACAAAACAGTGTGCAAATAAAAAGGGGAAAAAACCAAAAACCTGTATTGAATATCTACCAAAGGTAGATCTTGCACATAACACACAAGTTTTCAATTTATTTGTGATCAATGGTGATAATCTTTAACCTCGAGCTCATATAAAGGGTCCGCCATCTAACGTTTTTTTTTTCAACTAGTGCTTATTTCGTGAATGGCAACACTTAGCTCATGTCTGATTTGACAGATAATTAGTTTTATCCTTACGCTGAACGAATATGGTCCGTATGTTCGTTATCTTGTGAAAAAAGTGCAAGAAACTGGCATCCTCATCGATAAACCAAAGCGTGAAAAGCCAAAAACAGTGCGTACACCCGAGAATATTGCTGCTGTGGCAGAAAGTGTGCATGAAGCGCCATCAACATCAATTCACCGTCGTTCTCAACAATTGAACATTTCGGAGACATCATTGAGACGAATTTTGCATAAACCCCTTGGTATGACGTCATACAAAGTCCAATTGGTTCAGGAGTTCAAAAAAAAAAAAAGTTATTTGGCGGACCCTTTATTAGTTCTCATTTAGTAAGAAAACTAGTTTATAGGATGATGTTTTGCATGGGATTGTCACTTCTTTCAAAACGTGTTCTGATGATGGGAACCTAGAAAATTCCCGAACTAGATCTATCAACACATTCCTGAAAGTGGTCAATTAATAAATTTGAAAACCAAACTTATATAGATTATTTGTTAGGACGATATCCTAATAAAGAAATATAGAGTATGGCCTCGAAGTTGAATAATTTTCAATTTCATTGCATCAATTAAAACTTTTAAAAATTTAATTTAAAATTTTAATTAAAAAAATTTATTGAAATTTTCATTGGCTTAAAAATATTTATCCAAACATTTTGAAATCAGTTGAAATTTTTAATAACATTTTTGATTGGTACTGATTAAAAATTAGTTGCAGCCAAATTGTATTTCGAACAAATCTTTGCTTGACAATTTTCGGGCACTGTTTTTTTTCAGTGTATGCAAAAATAAGTCAATGCCTTTGAGGAAAAATATTTGCATATAATTTTATTTTATTTCTCTTTTTAGTTTTTTTTTTGTTGCAAACTATAATTGTAGCATGTGTTGTATAATGATGGTTGTGATTTAATCATTTTCAATTTACTGTGGTGACAAAATTAACATGTTGTGGAAACTATAAAAAAATTAAGATTTTTTTTTTACGACACTTTGAATTTACATTTATTGCAAAAAAAAAAGTTCATGTTCATTAAAAAATTTTTCATGGACATGGACATATTTTCAATTAAAATCTAAGAATTTTAATATCAATTTTATGACTTTATTTAGTAACGTCTAACACATCACAATCCTACACTAACGCTTCATTATGTTAATGAAGAGTTTCACTATATCAATGTTTAACCATATTAATGTAATTAAATTTATGAACATTTTTATTGAACGAACATTTTTGAATTTATTGATTTTGATATTAAGAAAAATTTAAGACAAATGTTTTTTTTTTTGGCATTTTTTTTCTCTTTAACCCTCTAACTGACAAACGACGTTTTGCAACGAAATTCATACTATGTGCTCCACTCGAAAAACAAATAATAAGTTCTTCAACAAAATTGTTTATCGTTGCCTAATTCTGGCGATATGAGCCAAAATATTTTAGGGTGCATTTTGAAAACTAAAGCATATAAAAGAGAAGTTTTGGACAAAAAATATTTCTCTTACCAAGATGTAACCACACTCCAAAATCTATTTTTTTTCTGCTCCTTTTTAAGAAGCTATCGGGAAAAATCGAAATTAGTATCGGAACTTCAATCTATATTGTTTAAACTTCAATGCTTTGCTATTACTACTTAATGTCTTCCTTCTGCCAAATTTCATAAAAATCCGTCTATTAGTTTATAAGTTTAGACGATGTCCTTTAGAGGAATCCTGATAAAATCCTGCGAGTCCTTGGAATAAAGTAAGGACATATTATTAAAGATAAAGCTTCAATCTTACTTACATTTTATTATAAAGGGTTTTTAGTCAACTTAAATTGGTTTTTAGATTTTTGAAAACTATGTTTTTTCAAAAATAATTATTTTATGAAATTTTACGAAATTTTGATTTTGAAGCTTTCTCGCTTCCAAACCGGGGACGGCACACAAAAATTTCTTTTGCAAAATATTTAGCAAATTTAGTTTTCTATCGGAATATATTAATTTCCAAGTATAAAACTCTCATTTGACACATTTGTGGTAAATTATATGAAGACTGCCCTGAGGCAGCCCTACCCGTTAGAGGTTTAAAAAACTATTAATACGAAAAGCTTTTAAATTGGTTAATAGCCTAATATACAATAACAGAAAAAGCTAATAGGAAAGAAAAAAACTGCAATTTAGCTGCATTAGATTCGAGGCCATAATTGGGTGTGATCGCAGAACGGTCATGACTTGGTATTGTTACGTTTGTAATGTAAGATGAGCGCAGGTTTGATTCTTACAGCCGCAGGTTGTTGAAAAATTTATCATATAGAGACAATCTGACAATTATAAGACACAAATAATAATACAATTTAAATGGAAAATCACTGATGAGCCTGTCCATAAAAAAGGCAGAAACTAGTCTAGTCTGATTTAAAAATTAATAGTGTTTATAATTTTTAGAGAAAAACGTTTATTCTTCTTCTTAACCTCAACATTCCTAACTTCAATTTTGATGTTTAAATCTTTTATATTAAAAGTACTCGTTTACTTGTATTAACTCATATTAAGTTGAAATCAAAAACTAAAAGTTTTCAAAAACTAGAAGTTATCCAAAACTACTAGTTTTTGGTTGTAGTACAAATGTGACATTAAAGTTAAAAATTTTTAAAGGCAAAATATTTTTAAATAGGTTTAGCAACCGTTCCATTCGGCTTTCGGTAATGGATAACGGTATTATGTAAATATTTCGTTATTTTAAAGTTAGCATAATTTTAAGGTTAGCGTTATTTCGTTAGAAATGTTTTAATTTTTGTATTAAAAATACAAAAATTTTTTTTTTGTACTTTCTATATTTTCATATATTTAATTAGAATATTGTTCTACCTCAAAGGCAGACAAAAAGATTCTCATAGAGTTTATTTTGTCTGTTGTATGTAATTTATCGGTTTGAGTTAAGGTAATTATGTTTTTCTATTGCAGACAACTGAGGATTTAGGCGATGCCAACGAAACAATTGTTATTGTCTATCATGACAATGATCAAACTTTTTGAAAAGCAACAAATAAAATCTAATATAACAATATCGTATTAGATTTTGGACTTGAGGTAGAACAATATTCTAACTATAATTATTTCGTTACGTTGTTTTAGGGTTAACGTTATTTGGTTATATTATTTTTAGGGTAAACGTAATTTTACGTAATCTTTTAGTATACATATATTACAGTGAGCAGCAATATCTAGCACAACTAATTTAAAAAGTGCAAAAAACTTGCAATACCAGTAAAAATGAAATTTTAGATAAAATAGGTTATGTTTGGATTACAGGTTTTTTCTATTGCAGATAACTGAGGATTTAGGCGATGCCAACGAAACAATTGTTATTGTCTATCATGCCAATGATCAAACTTTTTGAAAAGCAACAAATAAAATCTAATATAACAATATCGTATTAGATTTTTGGACTTGAGGTAGAACAATATTCTAACTATAATTATTTCGCTACGTTGTTTTAGGGTTAACGTTATTTGGTTATATTATTTTTAGGGTAAACGTAATTTTACGTAATCTTTTAGTATACATATATTACAGTGAGCAGCAATATCTAGCACAACTAATTTAAAAAGTGCAAAAAACTTGCAACACCAGTAAAAATGAAATTTTATATAAAATAGGTTATGTTTGGATTACAGGTCGTAAAAGTAGAAAATCGAAGCTTTCAGAAGCTTTTCTAAAAAAACTGTAGGTCAGAAAGTTCACTAGTTTTTAATTTTTTTTTTGAGTATAACCGCGTGTTTTTAAAATTTTGAAGATCTAAAAACTGTAGTGTCTATATTACCCTCTGTTCTTGTTCAAAATATGATTTTGGTAATTTTTATGCTCGTTGGATTTTTTTTTTTTTTTTAAAGCAGTGGTTTGCCATTACTATTTTGTTTTGCACCGTTGGCAATTTCTACTTGGGATGTTTTGTTTATGTGCGGGCCCTTTCCCCTATATAAAACAAAATTTTTTTTATTATCTTAAAAAATAGAAACTTTTTAAAAAAAGCTTCTCAAAGTCGAATAACTTTTCTAAAAATAGCCATAGTTATTCAAAAAATAACCACAGATATTTCCATATGAGTTTGACATTCATAGCCATGGTTAAACCCTACCCTCTGGTTATTTTGAGATAAGTTAGCAGGTCTAAGAATGCTTAACAAAAACTTGGAAAAAAATTATAAAAACTTAGAGCTTTTCAGTATTTTTTTTTAGAATGTTTTTTTCGAGTTTTTGTAAAAAAAAAAATTTGGTAAAACTGATCATATTATTTGAAATATATTTATAAACTTTCCAAATAGTAAGTTTGGTCAACTTCAAACATGATTATCGAATTATAAGTGCCCTCGAACATTTTCGTTTTATATTGTTCCCATAATAAGATTTAGAGTTGTGTAGTTGGTGAACGAACTAGTTCAATTGAACTAGTCTTTTCTTTGAACTAGTGAGCTGGATCACAATCATCAGCTCTTTTAGGTCTTTTGCTCTTTTCGTTCTTTTTGTCTTTTGAGTAATATTTCTTTTCTTTATGTTGCTTTTGATTTTTTTTAATGTTGCCAGCTCAATTTTTTTAACGTTTAAAGGAGACGTTATTCATTTCTTCTTTCTTTCGAAAAATTGTTACCTAGTTCTTTGAGAAATACAATCATTTCTGAAAATTAATAAAAAATTCAATTTTGAGTTTATAAAATGTCTGGAAAACTGGATAATTACGTACCATTTTATGATATAACAGTCATTTTAAATATATTTTAAAGTGTTGAATTATTCTCCGATAGTAAATTTAATAGAAAGTTACACATTTTGTTTTCACATGTTGTTTCGCATCAGCTAATTCAATTCACTTCAAATAGTTCGTGTCGCACAGTTCAATTTAAGATAAAGAGCTGTTGAACTAGAAGAGCGAACTAGTTCATTGAAAGGAGCTGAACTGTAAAGAGCGATCTTTAGAAAAACCTAAAATGCCCAAGCCTAATAAGATTGTTAAAAACGCATCGTTTCAGTGCTATTAAAGCTTTCCACTTTCGGAACTGAACTTTTGCAAAACAGCCCCTTTTAACATTTTTTTAATAGGAAGAATAATAAAATTAATATTCTAACTTGTTTTTAAACAATTTAATTTTGCCTTGTAAAAATATTGTTTTTCTTACTAATTTTTATTTTTAATTTAATTATATAAATATTTTAATGATTTTTTTTTAATACTGACTAATAAATTATATTTTCTTTTTTTTATATATTTTTAGGTAAGTAACCTCTACTGAATATTTGTATTTATACAACAACCCATCTGCGCTAATGTTTTTTTATGGCACAATATTTACAAAATAAAACGAAAAAATGATGACCGTAAGTTATAAAAAAAAAACAATATTTGTTCATAAATTAAATTTTGTAGGTACAGGTAAAATAAGTTTTTCATGATTTATGTTTAAGGTCATTTTGCAAAAATTTGTTAAGATTTTTTTTTTTCCATAAACAAAATTAATTTGCTTATTAGTGCTGACTTCTTCTTATTAAATACACTCCTGGTTCTGAAGAAAAAAAAATTAGACAATTCACTTCAATTATAATTTTATAGAAATTATTTGTAATCCGGGGTAATATATTTTTTGATCATAAATCTTTTAATAAGCTTAATTTAATGCTTTAAATCATTTTTAAAAAATTACTTTAATGATAGCCAAACTTTAAAATTCCTTCAAAATTATAACTGAGCTTTAAAGTTCTTTCAACATAATAACTGAGCTTTAAAGTTCCTTCAACAATTAAGACATCATTAAGATATATTGGAATTAGTTAAAATCGACGGAATTTAAGTATTTCCTTTATATAATATCTTATACCCTCGTGTTTTAAACTTTTTGCAATCAATAAATATTTATTAATCAATCAATAGTCTGAAAATTTCAATTTATTCAACTTTCAATTAAGCTATAAATTTCTACACAGAAAAAATTTTTGTTAAAAAATTTCAATTAAACTTTTTTTTGATTTCAAACTTAACTTTCTTCAATTAAAAATTTAATAATATGTATCAAATGTTTAATTGAAAATGAATTTGGTGCATACAAAATTTCCAGTTCTTATAACCCATAATTACAGCAAAGAATCAAAATGCCAAAATCTTGATTAACATTTAAAAAATTCTCAAAAATTTTAATAAAAAAAAGTTAAAATTAAAAGAGTAGATAAAATTGAAAAAAGTCTCTAATATTAACCCTCAAACCGGCCTGAGATTTTTTGCAATGAAATTTGTACCACTTGCTCGGCATGGAAAATAAACAGTATGTTCTTTGACGAAAGTGGAAAAACAGGAAAAACAGTGGACGTTAGAGTGATGAGGTAAGTTTATAAAAATAGAACTGTTGTGTTGTTGGAGTTGTACTTCTGAGATTATGTATGCAAGAACAAAAACACCGTGTATTGAATAAAACTAGTTTTGTATGCAAGAACAAAAACACCATGTATTGAATAAAACTAGTTTTAATCACAACAAAACTCGACCTGACGATAGCTCAAAGGGCTAAAGCGCTCTGTCTAACGTGTATTGCGAGTGCATGTGGCATTAGAAATCAGTTTATCTATACCACGGTCAGTGATTGCACAGAAAATTTCATATAGACGCAATCGAACAAATAAAAACATAACAAATATTACATTATTTAAAAAATTCAAAAAAAAACAGGGTCACTGACGAAGGTTCAATACCAGAAACTGCGCAGTCTGATTCTGAAAAAATTGAAAATTTACAATGTAGTTATGATTTTTAGAAAATACACTCATTTTTCTCTACCACGCCTTTCACAATTAAATTAAATAAAATTGCATATTAATTATAGTATTAATTGCAATTGTCTGAAAAAGACGTTAAAATTCAAACTCAAACGAAAGTTGTTTTTGTTGCCTATTTTAGGCGATATGGTCCCAAATAGGTTAAGAGCGAATCGCAAAAACTAATCCATAAAAATTAATTAATTTAGGCATAAATTATTCGTCTTACCAAGATATTTATAACTACAGTCCTAAAATTACACTTTTTGTGTTTTTATTTAAGAAGATATGGCGATTTTCGTTTTTCGAAAAAACGCGAAATTGAGCTAAACCGCATCTAAACTTTAACATATATTGAAACTTAAACCCCCGTATTCATAAACATATTAAACAGCCTTCCAAATACATTTTTAGTTAAAAACCATTTTAAGCCTTAAAACTGTACACTTAGATTATACATATAGTTAAAAACAATTGAAATTTCACTTAAGGAAAGGATGACTTACACTTCAGTAAATTCAACTAACATTGTCATTTGTTTTTTGATGTTCAAAAAATGAACAACAATTGTGGTAAAAATGTACCACATATGTTAGAAAAAAATATACAAGCCTTTAATTTTGTTTTATTTTTTTAAATAACAAAAAGCAACTGGAAAAAATTAATGTTAAATCATTAAACAGTCATTTGATGTGGTTTGTTTTTTTAAATGAACTACAAGGTTAGTAAAAAATTTAATTTGTTCTACAAATTACTGACATTTACATTAAAAATAAAGCAACTGTATGACAACCCAAACAACTACATATTTTTAAAGCAGAAGTTCCCTGAGTGTATTCATAAACGAATATTAGCTTTTTAACAAGGTTTAAAATGGTTATTTTAAGCTAATATTCGTTTATGGATGTGTTTTAACTAAAATGTATTTGAAATCTGAATTAAAATTGTTTATGATTACGGGCGAAAGACTTTGCTAATACTACTTAATATAATTTTTCTGGTAAATTTCATAAAAATCCGTCCATACGTTTTCAAGTTAAGGCGATGTCCTATACAGGTATCCTTTTGGGTATCCTCCTGTATGTTCTTTGTAAGTGATTTTTTTTTTTAAGTTTAAGCTTCAATCTTACTTTGTATGTAGTATCAACGGTTTTCAGTCAAGATTTTTGAAAATTGTGTTCATTCAACAATATTTATTTTTTAAAATTTTACGAAATTTAAATTTAAACGCTTTCTTGCTTCCAAACCGTACCATGCACACAATAAATTACTTCACAAAATATTTTTTAAATTTAGTTTTCCATCGAAATAGCTTAAATTGTTATTATAAAAACCTAATTTGGCGCACTTATGGCCAATTTAAAATATCCCACCTGGAGGCGGGCTTGCTGGTTAGAGGGTTAAAAAAAAATTCTGAAATTGAAAAATCCAATTCAATTTCCAATTTTATAGTTTTTTTTTTTAATGTTAAAAATATTTTAAATTTAAGATTTTTTTTTTTTAATGTTAAAAATATTTTAAATTTAAGATTTTTTTTTTTTTTTGATTTTGTAGTTGTTTTTATTTTGGCATTTTTTTTAAAATTTGGCTGTTTGTTCAAGTTTGCCGATTTTTTTTTTAAGTTTGACGATTTTTTTTGAAATTTCTGCCATTTTTTCAAATTTTTATTTTTATTTTTTGGGTATTTTTATTTTTCAAATTAAACGATTTTTTTCCATTAAAAAATTTTTTTTCCATTAAAAATTTTTTTTTTCTAACATTGGCTTGTTTTAAACTTTAGTGTTTTTTTTTTCAATTCTGGCGTTTTTGTAATTTTGACTTTTTTTTTTATTATTTTAGTTTTGTCCATTGTTTTTAATTTTAGCGATTTTTCCCCAATTTTAGAGGGTTTTTTTTTAACTTTTTATTAAAGTTTTAATAGCATTTACAAAAAATTTGTTTGATATTAAAAGCAATAACTATTTAATTAAATTTTTAATAGATATGATTAAAACCTTAATTGAAAATAAAATCAATTAAACAGTTACACATTATTTTAATTGATATCACAATTTCCGTAATAAGACTGAATTCAATTAAACTCTTAATTGAATCAATAAATATTTTAATTGAAACTCGATTTTAGTTTTTTCTGTGTACTTAAAATCATTATCATTATTGATAACATGCAACTAAAAACCTTGATACAATTTTAGTTTTTGTTTTTGCAAATTTTTATTTGGTTTCCCATTTATACATCAAACAAATTAATTTATTATATAAAAGATTATAACTAACGGAAATTTCAAATCTTGCTAACAAAAAACGGAAATAACTCTAAATATATAAATATAAAGTGAAATACAAATTATTGTCGTTCACACCTTTTTAAAATGAAATCAATCAACAAAACATAAATCCCCTTTTGTCATATTAAATTTATAACTAATATCTAAAACTGCTTCTACTACTACTACTACAGTCTACTACTAAATAATGAATGAATCATTTTGACGTTTGAACAGTTTTTTCTCGCTGCCGTGCTTCAATTAACAATGCCAACCGGCTAATTTTTTTTAATAACTTTATTTTCAATATCACAATCTTTAAAAAAGGGTTTAAAAAAATTTCATTAAATATTTATCAAGAATAGGTGCCATAATTATTATTGTTAATTAAACTTTAATTATGCATAAATTAAAAACAAAATAATAATAATAAAAAAAAAAAAAAAAAAATTAAAAGACTTGAAGGTAAATAATAATATTTTATATATTAACAATATTTATAGTTAACAATAGTTTTGTTGTTTTTACCATAAATGACATTAAATAGCAATATTATGACATTTGTATAGGGTTTGCCATTAAGGCCAAATTTCAAAAAATTATCCATCCCAGCAAAAAATAACCTGAATTTGGTAAGCAGTAACTACATTTCATGCTTCCAAAATAGCGCTTCACCGCCTTGCATGGTTAGGTTAGGTTAAGAAGTGTTATGTGCCCAATTGCACATCTCCACTCGGAGGCCAATACAGTCCATTGTAAATCCCTTCAGTGAAAAGGAAGAAAAAAATAGGAATAGACAGATAGATAGATCGACAGATAGATAGAAAGAAAGATCCAGAAAAAATGGATAGATACTCCCAAGAACAAGCTACTATAGTCCCTTTACTAGAAATAGCTCCTATTTCCCTGAGAAATCTCAGCAAATCTACTGGATTGCATTCAGCGACACACCCAAGTTCGTCTTGAAATCTATCTCCTAGCCGTTTCTGTCTGAGACCCTGCAACCTCGGACAGTGGCACATTATATGCTCAACTGTCTCCAGTTCCTCAACGTTCTCGCACAACCTGCAAAAGTCCGATATGTCCCTGTCCCATCTGCTTGTGAAAGCCCTGACAGAACAATGACCGGTCAGGAAACCCGTAAGGGTCCTGAGACCATCCCTGTCCAGTCCCAAAAGAACTTTGGTTGCCCCTGCGTCCAATGCGGGCCATAACGCCCTAGACACCCTGCAATCCATTCTGGCCCTCCATGACTGGTTAACGGTTTCGCGGAATCCCTTCCGTATCACGTCAAAGTAGTAACATAGGGGGGCTTTACCCCCACGTCCCTTACCAACAAGTCCAAATTCGAACCCTCCCTCGCAAGTTCGTCCGCCATCTCATTGCCATCCACCTGGCAGTGTCCGGGTACCCAACACAGCCTCACAGTGAATGCCTCCATGAGCTCCCTCAGTGCACTCCGCCTTGCATACTATAAAGCAAAGTAGTGCTTCCCTAAATGGCTTCTTTGAAGCAGTTAATAATGCATACAATGAAGCAATAAAGGATGCTTACCATAAAACATTAATGTTGTCAAAATACAAAAAAGCCATTCTTATTGCCTAAGAAGGCATGAATTTATTGCTTCTAAGAGTAAGCACATGAAAGAAGCTCTTTTCAACTGCTTAAAAGAGACATACCAAGTGGAACATCGCGAACAAAAATCATGCCTTCTGGATATGCTTTGGAAGCGTTTCGTAATTAAATAATGCCTTACGGAAGCGCTTCTGGGTAAGCACTATTTTTTGCTGGGATAGAGCAACAAAATAAAAAAGTAATATTCTGCGGAGACGTATTCCTAATTGGGGATAAAATAAATAAAATTTACGTTTTTGCATTACTATCAAAGTTTCCGAGTTGGGATTTTTTTTTTATTTGTAAATTCCTAGAGCAACGATAACATCTACATTTTCCTTACAGAGTTAGCATATTTTGATATTTATAAAAAATAAATATTAGGATTTTAGGCGATTTTTTAATGTGAGAATACGTGAACTGATTTACGAAAAAATTTTCCCCACTTTGGAATTTTTTCTGCTATTTGGTATCAAAACTCAAAATTTCTTAAATTTTGCCCACTCTATTGTCTAGTTTCTAAAATTGTTAAAGCAGAATTTTACTAAAACTATCCATTAAAGTCAAATGAAATATGTAAGCTTTTCCGCGAATTAAAAAAAAAACCTTTTGAATTGAAAACCCTAATTTGTAATGGCAATTACTTTCCTTGTCTTGTAATGTATGGCTTCTTAATTGAATTTTGTTTTAGAGACTATACTATTATTATTTTTTATTAATGTTTTTTATGAATATTTTACAACATGTGTTGTATTTAAATAGTCTTTTAATATTTTTATAATAAAATCTCAGAAATACATGATTTCTTTATTAGCTTTTATATGGAACTTAAACAGTTTAACAAGGATATTCTCTTCTACTGTAGATTAACTAAAAAATTATTTCCAGATGGTTGCTAAGTTCGACTTATCAAAAAAATAAATAAATTTTAAATAATTTTAAAACAAAATATACAAAAGTCGTAGGCGGTGGTATATTGACACATGTTAGACACCTTGTGACGTGTTAGGTGATTTTTCTAAAAATATATTTTGAAATTAATTTTAACACATCGATCATGGGACGTTACAAGGCAAACGGTCAACCGTCTGAGTTAATGTTGCCTGTACATTAGAACGGATTTTATTGTATTAAGAAAAACTTTTTTTTTGAAAAATTTCAGTTCTTCAGATTATTGTAGTATTAGGTCTAAAAGTTATTTAGTGCAAATTTCGGAAAAATCGGATAGCTTTAACCCGTAGCTTTAAATTGCTTTAATAAAAATATGTCTTGCAAAAAAAAAAAATATAACTTTTCTGTTAGCCAGCCAATATCTACAGCAGAGCGGTATATTTTTCAACTTTCGATTTTTATAAATTATTGTTGGGATTATTGTAGAACTAGGTCTAAAAGTTAGGTGGAGCGAATTTGAGAAAAATCGATTGTAGTAACCCGTGACGCACCGCTACCAACATTTAGATTTTTGAAAATTTTTCTTAAATTGCTTTAATAAAAATATGTCTTGCGGTACACTCAAAAAAAAAAGTTTGTAAAGTCAGCAAAAAATTTTGCTGAGTCAGCAAAATTTTAGTCTGGAGGGTGCTAGCAAAAAAAATTGCTAATGTCAGCAAAATCTTTTGCTGAAAATCAGCGAGCTGATTTTTAGCAACAAAATTAGTAGATTCAGCAAAAGTTTTGCTAACACTTAGTAGATTAGAAATAAAAAAGCGTTGGTAAAAATTAATAAATTTTTTGCTGAATTTTAGTGGACTGAAAAAAACGCAAAAAAATTGTAAAAAATTGTAATTTAGTTAATATATTTGCTGAAAATCATAAAACATATTTTTGTGATTCTTTTCAAAATAATTTACAATAATTACGAAATATAAAAATTTTCATTTTCCCACATTGATGTCATGAATTAATTTAATATCTGAAAATATATAGAAATAAATATATATAACATAACAAAAATTTTCTTTCAACTACTTACATCAATGGTAGTCTAAATGATGCTTTTTTTTTAAACGACGCAACTGCCGAAGATAATTATAGAAACGAAACGAAAAAATAAACAAAAACAAACGAAACGAAAAAAACAACCCTTTTTTTGCAATAAGAAAAAGGAACCATACTAAGATGTGTGTCTTTGTCTTTCGCTTTACTCTGTCTACATGTCTGTATATGTTTGTTTGCAATTTGACCACACTAGATTATAAATCTATTAATATTTATTATAGAAATACATAATAAATTTAAATATTTTCTTTTGTCTTTTATTTTATTAATAGACAATTATTTTCACAAGCCGGTGACAACGCAAAATTTAAGTTGTTTTAATCCTCAATTTTGATTTATATATGAAAAACAGATACAAAAGTCTTCCATGGTTGATTTTTGTATATGTCTTATTAGAGTTGTACTTTTTAGTATCATTTTCCTCTTCTCTACTACATCTTGACATCCCGCGAAATCTGCTTCATTCTGCGTATATCTTTCAATCTGGTTGTCGTCCACACTATTAATGTGCTTATCAGCACAATTTTTTTTTAGCAAAATTAATTAGTAAAACATTAGTATATTAGTAAAGCATTAGTATAAAACAGTTAAGTGCTGAATAAGTATAACAAAAATTTTAGCTGAAAACAGGATTTTGCTAAAAAATAGTATTCCTAATTTACAAGACGTTTTACTAACTTTTGTACTAACTTATTTTTTTGAGTGTACATAATTTTTTTATAAATTTTGGCATGCTAAACACGAATATTTTAAAGTATTGCGATTAACGCGAATGGATTTAGCATGCTTAAACATAGTCTAACACGTATACATAAGGTTATTTATGACATACTGAAAAAAATTTTTTTGAAAATATTTTACCTCAAGGTGTCAAAAAATTTTGAATTTCGTCATATAATTTTTGAAAAATTTTCCATATATTTTTAGTTAGCGTGGCTTTTATTTGTAGTTTTACCATAAATTCTATATAATTAATAAGGATATTACTGATCGAACCTATACAAAGTGTATATCGTTGAAAAGCTTATAAAATTGTTTTGAATACTTTTTTATTTTTATCTAAAATTAGTCGTCAGATTTTCAATGATAGCACCTAAAAACAATTTTATCGTTTTTAACGATTTTAAAAAAATAGTTATCAACACTAAACTTTTAAAGGAAATAAGCAAAGTTTTTACCACGCTAAAACATTTAGCGTTTCAGAGCAATTAAATTTATTTTTAACCCTTTAAAACCGTAGAAATTACACATTATATCTGAAGTGCTGTTAATCAAAATCTGGCAACACATTAATTATATGATAATCTAATTAACGCAACATTTAAAATAATTTCAAAAGCTTTCCAGTGATATACAGTTTGTATAGATGTGATCATAAATAGCCTGATATGTTATCGTATATGTAATTTAAGAGCAAACCGATATTGCTAATTTTCGATCGAAACTATTTTTATTAAAATATAATAAAATAGATTAATTCTACTAGGGTTGTAGCATTTCGGTCCCACATTGCAAATATAAGTAAAATTCGTAAGAACTATGTATATAAAAGCAATTATAATACTAATTACCCAGCAAAAAATATCCTGGATTTGGTAAGCAGTAACTACATTTGTATGCTTCCAAAATAGCGCTTCACTGCCTTGCATACAATAAAGCAATTAGGGAAGGCATTCTGTTGTGATTCCTAAAATGGCTTCTTTGAAGCAGTGAATAATGCTTACAATGAAGCAATAAAGAATGCATACCATGGAGCATTAGTGTTGTCAACATACAAAAAAAGCGCTTCTTATTGCCTAAGAAGGCATGCATTTATTGCTTCTAAGAGCACATGAAAGAAGCGCTTTTCACCTGCTTAAAAAAGACATACCAAGTGGGACATCGCGAACAAAAATCATGCCTTCTGGATATGCTTTGGAAGCGCTTCGTAATTATATAATGCCTTGCGGAAGCGCTTCTGAGTAAGCACTATTTTTTGCTGGGTAGTGATAAAAAACAATATACTGAAACAAGGCACCTGGGTGGGTGGGTTTCGGCAGACGATGTAGAAAGATTGAAAAACAAAAAAAAAAAAATATAGAAAGAATATTCGAATTTTGAATAATTTAACTGGTTCTGATAAAAAATAAAAACTTAATCACTTAGTGAGCCGAAAGAATTTTTTGGTTTGACCAAAAACTGTAAAGTTGTTAATGATTAAAATCTACAAAACCCACCCGTGTAAAAAATATAACTTAAATATTTTGTACACTTTGTTATGTGAATACCCTTATTGCGTTTTAAAATAAATGCTAAAGATTCCAGTTTAAAAACTACATCAGAAAATCGATCAGACGCTTTCTTTTCAAGTATTTTTTTTTTTTTTTTTTTTTTTGGTATTCAATACTTTATAACCACCTTTTTTATACAATATATTTTTCTTTAACAGGTTTTTATTCAAGTTTTTTTTTTAATTTTTTTTTTAAATTTTTTTATTTTGATTTTGTTGTAATGAGATTTTATCTTGATTTCTGTATGTTTGTAATCTAAATTGATTAATTAATAACCCCCCACAACAACAGCAACTGCAACATTTCATTAATTTTATTGTTATTGATTGAGTTGTTGCACATTTTGTGTCATTTCAGTTTACAGCTGTTTTTTGTTTGTTACATTAGCTACTACTTCTACTACCAAGTGTATTTTATCTAACAAGATTTCGTTTTTTTTTTTATCTTCCCGATGAAAAAAGTTCCTATATAGGTACACTCAAAATAGTTTGCAGTTTAAATCAACTGAAAATATAATTTAACTTAGTTTTCATTTAATTCAAATGTTTCTTGTTATTTATTTTGAAATATCGTTTTAATAACTAACAAATCCGTAAGACCAAAAGAATATTAAGTTAAAAACAAATGTGCAAATTTTAACTACAGCTTAGTAAAAATAAATGTTTTTTTTTCAGTTATTTGAGGTTATTTCAGTTTTGTTGTTGTTATTGTTTGTGTTTTTTTCTACAAAATCTATACACACACACAGTTGTATAAACTTTTTCAAATTTCTTGTAATTTGAATTTCATTTCATTGAATTGAAGGGCTTATTGTAAAAACTTGATAAGCCACATTTCATTTTTGGTTTGTTTTTGCCTTTAAAAGGTTCAAAAGATGCAGAAAATATGACTTTTGCAGGACTTTAATACTCGAGGTACTTGCAATAATTTTTTAAGCAAGACTTCTATTAAATAGTTATCAATGGATGTCTAGAAAACAGCGAAAATCCATTAAACAATAAATGTGACTTATCAAGTTTTTGCAATAAGCCCTTCAATTGAAATAATTTTGTATATAAACAAACAGTTTTAATAAAAAAACAGGCACGAATTTTTAGAAATTTTGAGGTTAAGAAGAAGAATAAACGTTTTTCTCTAAAAATTGTAAACACTATTAATTTTTAAATCAGACTAGACTAGTTTCTGCCTTTTTCTGAACAGGCGTCATCAGTGATTTTCCATTTAAATTGTATTATTTGTGTCTTATAATTGTCAGAATGTCTCTATATGATTAATTTTTCTACAACCTGCCGGCTGTAAGAATCAAACCTGCCGGCTGTAAGAATCAAACCTGACAACACTAACAAACATAAATATTCTATTTTTAGATTTTTTGTTTATTTTTCTAATATCCTAGGTCTCTATTTCACAACGTTACCAGGTTGACGTCTAGTTTTTACGTTCAGTGTTGACAACTTTTGCGTTTTACGTAAACGTAAACTACATAATATGCTGGGTGTATATATATAATTCATTATCACATCATATTGTGCCTGATCCGAAAACTGGCATACACAAGCTTATCTCATGAGATCCCATCTGTGATCTCATCTGATATAATTTGATGCGAAAAGTGGGTCTATCTTATTTGAGCAAGTTATATATAATTTGATAACGTTTGATATATTTTCATAAAATTCTAAATAATAATGAAACTTTAATAATAAATCAACGGATTGAAAAATTGGACTTGATTTCAATTTGACTAATATGTTATGCCATATACAATGATATGTAAAAGTGATAATCTTTTTTTCTTGTGTCTACCATATATGTTTATTAAACTGGTTCTTAAAATACGATTTTTCGTCCTACGTGCCAAATTTGTTCTGTTATCTAAAAAGTCTATTTAAAAATTTTAGCCAAATCGGATAATTTTATAAGGTCGCACAAATGGTTCAAAGTTTCGAAATTTATTAAACATTTACGTAAAAATAAATATGAGATTCAAATATATATGTAAATATAGCGGGCGCTGCCCGCTACGTTGTTAGCGTGCCTTAAACCTAGTTTTTGGGATGATGGATAACTTTTCAGTTTGCCCACTATCTGTGTACCAAAATTTAATAAAATCCTTTAAGCCATATAAAAGATAACTAAAAGTGGGCGTAAAACTGCCACGCCCACCAAGTCTTAATCTATTATAGCAAATAGTGCTTATGAGTCATCCCAATATCTGTGTTGGGAGGTGCTTATCTGTGACATCTCTTCCTGGGTACCAAATATCAATTACATCGGTAAAGCCATATCGAAAATAGTGATAAAGTGGGCGTAAAAGTGCCACGCCCATCATATAAAAATTTCATATAGCCTATAGTTCCTTCCAGACCGCCCACTATCTATGTGTCAAATTTGAATAAAATCGGTTCAGGCGTTTGGACGTGATGCTCACACAAACAAACAAACAAACAAACAAACCAACAGTCATTTTTATAGTATTAAATAAGGATATATATATTTATATCAAGCCATATAAGCTGCCTTGGACATATGGACATATATGGCTTTATATAAACTTCTTTAATTAATTATTTATTCATATTTAATAAATATGCTTTCTCAAAACTTTATCATAAACTAGCCTGTCATTGGCATTCGGGCACGATTGCACTTAAAATATCGGTGTGCATTAGGAGGTTTCAACATTTCCTCTTTATTTATTTTGAATTTTGAAACTTTTTTTTGAGAATTTTTTCAGATTTTTTACAGCGATAATGAAACAAATTTTTTTTTAATTTATTCTCTTGTAGTTTGTTTTCACAATACAAGATAAATCACTACTTAAGAAATCTAAAAAAAAATATTCGGGGATCAAATTATTCGGTTAATTGTCACTCTGATGACCTAAAAAGAAAAAAAGTCAAAATTTTCCAAATTCAACCCCTAATATTTTCAGCAATAGACATCGTACTGGCGTGAAATTAAATTGACTTTTCATTTGATACCAATTTTACTGCTTACACTTGAAGAAATAGTGAACAAAAATGAAATAGTTTAAACAAAATGACTTATTTTCCCCCCGTTCACATGTGAATTTCAAAAAACAATTTGAATATAAAATTAAATGTATTTAAATGACCTATCTATCTTATTTTTTTACACGCTATAACGATGCTTATTTCAGAACTTGTTGAGGTTTGAATTTGAATAATTATGAATTTTTGTTTTAAGGTTATAAGATTGAGCCTTAAACTAATAATTTGTTCCCCGAATATTTTTTTTAGTATGGATAGTTTTTAATCTGGTTGTGTGAAAACAAAGCACAAGAGAAGAAAATTAAAAAAGTTGATTGTTACATACACTCTTTTTTGTGCATA
Organism: Delia radicum; assembly: GCA_021234595.1. Lineage (NCBI taxonomy): Eukaryota > Metazoa > Arthropoda > Insecta > Diptera > Anthomyiidae > Delia > Delia radicum. The sequence continues at coordinate 287,674,247 of CM037851.1, read as the reverse complement.
ATCCGTATTAGCGATAGGGTCGTACCCCACATCAAAAAATCTGCAAAAATTCCCAAAAATCTTTTAACCCATAAGTATTTATATTAAGCTTTAATATCCAAAATAGTGAAAATGAATACACACCTATCCGAAATTACTAAAAAAAACGTTACCCTTAAAATACCGTTACTGAAATAAATGGAGAGCCCTTATCCTTAAAATCCCCTTATTAAAATAACTAAAATAAAAATACAGCTAAAATACCGTTATCGATATAATAAAAAAAAACATTATCACTAAAAAGCCGTCACCGAAATATCTGATATAACGATACACCTAAAATACCGTTACTGAAATAAAGAAAATAATAAATTAAAGTTTAATTGAAATTTTATTGCCAATAATTTTTTCTGTGTAGTCTTTTTTTCCTGTGAATACAATATTGTAATTGTAAACGTATTTCGTCAGAAAAATACTATAATTTTAATCGAAAAAAAAAAATATATATATATGTATAACCTATGTCAATTTAGTAAATGGACAATTCCAAAACGCTTGTAATTAAAAAAGTAATTATTTTTTTTGAAAAAGTATTTTTATTTATAACACAGTATATACTATAAACAATTAATTCACTTTTTGTAGATATCCAATAGACCGCGATCTTCTATTTGGCGTATTTTATGATTGATATCTTCAATCATGATTTGGACGACATTCATGTCAATTTTTTTTACACTGCTTTCAATTTTTTCTTCAATTTTTCAGTGCATTTGTCTTTCCATTACCATTTGCATACACTTTTTGACATAAAAGATCCCAAAAAAACTTAATTTTAATTGTACGTGCTTTTGGGACGTTTGGAGGATTTGCGCATTTCGGAACAAAAGTTATGTTTTTGGCATTAAGCCATTCTAACATCTTTTTGGTAGAATGACAGCTTGGCCGAAATAATATGTCGTCTTTAGAGTGTATCTTTGATAAATTTTTCCAGTTATATTAAACATTTATTAATGTAAACGCGTCTACAGCCATATATTTTGAATCCTGGATGTAAAGTTGTGATATACCTTTTGCCGAAATGGCTTCCCACACTAGTCCTTTTGGTTAAAACTTCGCTTTGGCCAATATCGTACATTGTCCGGAGTTTGTTTTTTTTTGCATGTCATCAGAATAAATTCCGGTATTAATACTTCCGTTGTTCCGAGAAAAAGAAAAGTATTCTTCATAATCCAAAATTATTTGAACATTTTTTTAAATAAAGTTGTTTATCAGTTGTCTGCATTTTTTTTTTTTGCTATTTCTGCCAATTGTTTTTTACTGCACACAGAAAAAAATGAGCCATTTGCCAACTAATTTCGGTTAATACTACTGAAATTGGTACAAGTGAATATTGGTTTTCACAACAATATTTGGTTAACATAACTGAATTTTAGTTGCAACACCCAAAATAATCAAAAATCTAGTTTGAATATGGTTGTACTAATTGAATTTATTGGTTGTATCGAGATAAGACATATTAGGTTGGCACTTTACCGAATAATTCGGTTGGCACTTTATTTCGCTGTTTGTGTATTTGGGTACTGTCTACCTCTGGTAGTGTTTCACGGTCATTTGGAGTAAGTTTGTTTCCTTTAAAAATTGGAAATTTTCTGGCCAACTTACGATTTGATGCCCCAATTTGATTAACCGCCGATTTTTTAAATTTAACAAGTTCAGCTGCGGTCAATTTTTTTGAACGTCCATTCTTTTTTATCCCGGTTGATGCCACTCCATTTTCACATCGTTTTAATATAGAAAACATTGTGCTACGTGGTACTTATTCCTTAAGGAAATGATGTAGCACCTAGTTTTTACAATACCGTCCAAGTATGTCATAGACATTTTTTCTTAAACTGTTTTATTCAACCACTTTCATTTCGAATTTTTTCACTTTTGAATATTTACAATATTGCTTATAATACAAGTTTTTATTGGCATGCATTTTGAAAGAAAAAAACATGCCTAGTTAGCATTAATTTATATTTGAATTTTGTCCATTTACTTAGTTGGCATAGGTTATATAGTACTTTAATTTTTTTATACACAAAAAAAATGCCATGAATGAATTTGAAATTTTATCTTAAAAAAAAAAAAAAAATGTTGATGCAATACTAGTACCAAAACACCCACTAACTACACTACTCGAATTATTGAGCAATTTTTCAAAATCATCATATTTTTAAAGTAACCAAATGTCGTTGGTTTTTTTCTTCTATATTTTTAAAATTTTTTTCCAATGTGCATCTGTGGATATTTTGAAATTTATTTTTCAAACATTGCATGTATTTTATTGTTAACTACTAGTAGTTCGGCTACATTTTTAGTTTTTATTTTCAATTGTTCTGTCAATAAATTTCAAATAATGTTCTATTATCATGCTTGTTGGTTAGGTATGGGATAGTGTTGTATGGAGATTCATTGTAACAAGATTTGGATACGCTAGAACCTCTTATTTTATCAGGTTTGAAAAAAATGCAAGAGCCAAAAAATTTGGGAAATGGAAAGGGGGTCAATTGCTCCGCATCGGTGTCAAAGTTGGTGTTGTTTAAAAAGTCAAAAAGTCGCACAACGGTCCCGAAGTCGCTCTAAGAGGGAAAAATCTTAGACCAGCCCCCCATTAAGTTTTGCCCCTCAATACTTTTTCTGAACATATCTACCCGCCATCTCCATGCCCTAAGGCGGTCCCATACAAAAATTATATTTGTGTGAAATTTGCTCCCCCAGCTCTTACTATCATAAGAAAACCCAAAAGGATTCAAATGTTCCTCAATATTTTTTTAACCCCAACATTTTTGCAGAAAATTCCTGCCTTCTATCTTCAACCCTTATGGTTGTAGCCATACACTTTTTTTTTTATTTTTTATCATGCGCATGCATTTTTGTTCGTACTTCATAAAATACGAGGTTCTAACGCACTGAAATCGAAAAATTATGCACTATCCTACCCCTATTGTTTGTATTTCTTTTCAACAATTTTAATTCATTTGATATTGACACAGTTTTTTGTTTTAAAATAAATTTATAGGGATTTAAGATATAAAATATCTTTAATAATACAGCTCTATGGGCCAAAAAAAAAAAATAAAACAAAAAACTGGCTTTGAAACACATTTTTTTTTCAATATACCTAAGTACTTTGAAGCCAAATCTGTCAAAAAATATATCAAGGTTTTTTATATTTTTATCATTCACAAAATTTTTTCATATATTTGGCTTAATGTTCGAAATTTAACAAAATCATGAATTTTTTTTAAGAATATATATCTACACAAAATTATTTCGTCGGTGTTTGTTTCAAGGAACTGAAAGTTTTGCATATTTAGTTTTATCCTTGTATATTTGATGCATGTTGAAGAATTTTTAAATTTTATCATTGTCACAAACTAGACATTCCAATGAAAAAATTTGTGTATTAAAATTGAAAATTCATTGAAAATTACCTAAAATACGTGTTTAGAAAAGAACTTCAATTTTTAAATAATTTTCCACATGCTTCAAATACCAAAGAAAAAAAATTCTCTTCATATAAAAATATATTATTAACATACCCAAGCAAAAAAATACAATAGGCACAGTGTTGGCAAAGCGTCGGTTACGGTAGGTTATGCGTTGGCAGGACGTAGGTTTAACCTTCTAACTCTAACTCAGGGCAGTCTTTATAAAATTTACCACAAATGCGTGAAATGAGCGTTTTATACATAGAAATTAATATATTCTGATAGAAAACTAAATTTGCTAAATATTTTGCGAAAAAATTTTTCGTGTGCAGTCCATGGCTTGGAAGCGAGAAAGCTTCAAAATTTCGTAAAATTTCAAAATCTAGTTTTAAAAAAATATAGATTTCAAAAATCTAAAAAACCAATTTAAGTTGTATAAAAACTCTTTATAATAAAATATAAGTAAAATTGAAGCTTTATCTTTAAGAAAAAGTCCTTACTTTAGTCCAAGGACTCACAGGATTTTATCAGGATTCCTCTAAAGGACATCGTCTTAACTTATAAACTAATATACGGATTTTTATGAAATTTTGCAGAAAGAAGACATTAAGTATTAATAGCAAAGCGTTGAAGTTTGAACAATATAAATTGAAGTTTAGATACTTTTTCGCCTAATTTAGCTTTTTTCAAAAAGCGAAAATCGCGATATCTTCTTAAATAGGAACAGAAAAAAATAGTTTTTCGAGCATGGTTATATATTGGTAAGAGAAATATTTCTTGACCAAACCTTCTCTTTTATATGCTTTAGTTTCCAAAATGCACCCTAAAATAAACATCGTTTGCCAGTTAGGGGGTTAACAATGGTGACAGTATTGTACTCTTACCCGATTGATAACAGCCCGGGTAACAATTTTAATAAGGAAACTAATAAAATTATCGAAATATGTATGGGATTATATTTATTGCTATATAAAATTATTGGGAAAATATTTCCAGTATGGGGTCACATATAGTTTAATAAAGCTTAGCATGGGACCATATATAGTCATATCGATCACTACATATATTTGCATTATTATTATATGGCCTAAATATATTTAAAAGGCAGAAATACAGTTCCGTCTTACTCGTTTACATCATATTTAAATGTGCGAAGTATAATAAGATATAAAAAAATAAGGCTTCTAATTGGTTGTCATATTGTTAAAAACAATATTGGCGGTTAATTTTGACGGCGGTACTGTCAAAACACATGCTTTGCAAATAAAATAGTTCTTTTCTAGTACAATATTAGTTGTACCAGTGGTGATTTTTAGCACGGGGAGATTTTGCAAAAATAGCAATGGTTTGCCAGTACTTATTTTTTCCACGGTTGTCAATTTCTACCTGGTAACTGCTGAAGAATTTGCAACTTTTTGCAGAATAATATAAATTTTCTAATAGATTTAGGTACGCTGAGTCTAAATCTGGCAAAATTTGATGTTCTCATTTGAAGTTTTTAAAATATCGCGGCTTTATATTTACGTTCATACTCCATTTTTTTTTTTATAAAAAATATAATTTCTTTTTTAAATATTTCACCATATTTTTAATTTTAATACGAAATTTAGTTCAGTGAAATGCTTAGTTTACGCAAAGTGATAAGATTTAAAATTTTTCTACCACACTCAGGGAACTTCGGCTTTAAAAATATGTAGTTGTTTAGTTTGTAATACAGTATCTTCATTTTTAATGTAAATGTCAGTCATTTGTAGATTTTTTACTAACCTTGTAGTTCATTTAAAAAAACAAACCACATCAAATGACTGTTTTATGATTTTACAATCATTAAAAAAAAAATAAATGTTTATTTAGTTTTTACTACCATGTGGTTCATTTTTACTACATTTGTTAGTCATTTTTGAACATTAAAAAACAAATGACAATGCTAGTTGAATTTAATGAAATGAAAGTCGTCCTTTCTTTAAGTGAAACTTCATTTGTTTTGAACTACATTTGTAGTGGTCTTTGCATACATAGTATTCTAAGTGCATACATAAAAGTTATAAGGATAAAACTAAACATACAAAATTTTCAACTTCCTTGCTATACCGGTATGATATCCTGAAATAAACAAACACCGGCATGATTACACTAAAATGAAAGCTTATTTTGGTTGGATTTATATTTAAAAAAAAAAAAAATTATGATTTTGCTGTTAAATTTCGAAAAAATAAGCAAAATATAAGAAAAAAATTGGGTAAATGATATAAATATAAAATCCGCGATATTTTAAACTGCAATTGAAAAAAAAAATTTGACATATTTGGATTCTATTCTATTCAAAAATAAGTATTTCAAAGACAGGCTCTGCAAAAAGTTGAAATTTGTTGAGTAGTGTAATATTAAATGGTTGTTCTTTAAACACACAAAACATTCGAGTCATTCAAAAATTAAATCATATTAAAACCCAATTCAGTTGGATATAATAAATCCAGCAAAAACTTTATTTGATTTTAAAAATCTGTCTTCTTTTCTTAACTTTTATTTTCAATGTTTTAAAGTTCACTAAACTTGAAATTTCATTTCGTTTAACTTCATTTTGCCTAGTATGTTGTATGTGTAAATATAGATTTTTTTTTTTTAAATAAAAAAACAAATCGCAAAAAAATATTTTGTATACAATTTAACTTTCAAAATTTGCTGTATAATAGGGAACCAACCTTATTATTTAATATTTTATTTATTTTGTTTAGTTTTATTGTTGTTTATTTTAACACCTTTATTTTTCCTTGAACCTCCTCATTAAACTTTAAATTTTGCAATATAGACGATGGCGTAAATAGGAAATCAGAAATTGACGTTAAATTTTATAACTAAAGCACGCGTTTATTGAATGAACATCTTATACGTACAATCCATGAAAATGAAAGTTTAATTTCTTTTAGAAATAAGGAAAATTATTGGATGAGATATAGAGTTATTAAGGTATTAACGAAAGAATATTAATTGTTACTAAAAACAAATCTCAGAATGTTTTTTACTCACAAAAAAGTCCAAGGATTTTTTTTTTTGTAGAAAAAGACACCTTAAAGAAATTAAACTTTTCATTGAATTTTCTAAGAACCACAGAAGAGTTGGGCTTAATAGTGCATTGCGTTTAATCCTAAAATTTTTAAATAGTTGGTCCTTTTAGATCATATGTTTGTTTCTTCAATTATTCAGGCATTCAGAGAACTTGTGCTGTAAATATTTGTAGTTGTTTGAGTTGTCATACAGTATCTTTATTTTTAAGTGAAAAAAACAGTCAATTGTAGAATAAATTTAATTATTGACTACAATTTTAGTTAATTTAAAAAAAAAAAACAAAAACAGACCACATCTAATTACTGTATTATGATTTTGCATTTATTTTATACCGTAGATTTTTTTTATTTAAAAAAAATAAAACAAATATGTGGTTAATTTTTACTAACGGCAAATGTTAATTGAATTTACTGAAATGTGAGTTTCTGCAAGTGAAATTTCATTGGTTTTTAACTGCATTTGCAATGGTCTTTACCCACATAAGGAGTGAGATCGAATAAATCCTAACACAGATTATCACTTATAACTTTTTTTATGTATAAAAGTGAACTTTTTTTTGAATCAAGTTATCTTTTAAACATAAAAAAAGTTATAAGTGTTAGGATTTATTCGATCTCACTCCTTAGTATGCAAAAGTGAACTATTATATTGTTTAATATGTCGTTTGACAATTCTTCACAATATGAAAGAAAATCAGAAAGCAACGGTTGAAACTGGCATACTCTTATTCACATTTCAATTTAAACCATCTATTTGTGATTTTCGCTTATATTGTTAAGATTTGTTAAACAAACCATTCCCCAATATAATCTTACACAGAGAAAATTTTCTTGGACGAATTTTAATGACATTTTTCACTAAATGAAGTTTTCTTCACAAAGTGAATGAAAAGTTTCTTAGACTGTACGAAAAAGATTCATTATTTTAATGAAACTTTTTCATTTGGCGCATGAAATTTTTAATAAACAAAATTAAATTTTTCATAATATTGTGTAAAAAAACTTCATTTAATTAATGTAAAGTTTTAATGGAAGAATTCCAGTGACACTTCTTAGATATAATGCAAACATGTATTGATATCAAGCAGATAATTCTCTAAGTGTATGTATAACTAGCTTAAATCCTCGATTTGTTGTTACCAGTAGTTTTAAATGTCATAATTAAACTTATCAACAAATTTTTTATCTTTATCTTGTATTAAGTCTCAGGCTTATGGCAGAACACGGCAAGGGGTGGCGGTTGCTTACTTTCTCCTTTTGTCTCACCGTATTATTAACGGTTGCCTAAACGTAGGGAACTTTTGCTGTAAATATTTGCTGTAAATCCGTTAGTAATCCAACATCACAAGTGTTAAACTAATTTTTAGTTCAAATTGAAATTTTAGTTAAAAATTTTTACTTGATGAAATACTAAATTTTTAAGTATTTTTTTTTTTGCTGAATTTACTGAAGTCTCAAAATATTATTTTGATCATCAAAACCAGCAGAGGGCATTGTAATGCCATGTTTACGTTTCTGTATTTGAGTATTATTTATATTGTGTCAATATAAAATAGGCTAGTGAAGTGAACACTTCGTATTAGAAAAATATTTAGAAACATTTATGCAAATAGTTTTATTATAAACTAAGAAACAATAAAACTATAAAAAATATTTAAAGGTTCTTTAAAAAAAGTAAAAAAGAGAAAGATTTTTTTTTGCTGAATTAAAGGACTATAATAAGTGGATTTTGTGTGATGCTTATCAATGACAGTAGGGTTTCGAACTCTATTGACTCGTTGGAGCATAGTCGGAATGTGGGTTGTGTGACGTTGTTCTATAGATATTACCATGGGAAGTGTTCTGCTGAGATAAACCGTACTGTCCGCTTGTCAAGTAGATCTCATCCGTTTGTCAAGTAGATCTCATCCGCATTACAGAGAAAATTCGTTTTTCAGTCGCACTAGCCGTATGTGCGTTTGTTGATTATTTTGTAATTTTGAATTTTTGTTTTTAAAACTGTTTATATGAAAAACAAGCATTTTAAACAAAAAATTTGTTGGAAATAAATTTGAATTTAAAAATGAGGGTATTTTGCTGTGTATATTTCTATTATTTTAGTTTTTTTAGATTACGCTTCAGTCTTTGACATATAGCATTGCGATGTACATACAAAAGGAACAAATACAATAATAAAGACAGTTACAACTCTGTAATTTGTTTATCTTATAAATATAGAGCTGTATTTTAGATGTCTTATTATTTATACTAAAAACTTTCGCGAAGTTTAGTGTTTGTGCAAACAAAAATTGTACTACAATTTAGTAGATTTTACAGTGTTTTTTTGCTTTATTTATATTACTAATATTTAACAAAAATATTCCTCTAATTTTACTGCATCGAAATTTTCAACTAATTTTAAGTAACTTTTTCTGCTATTTTTATAGATTTATTTGTATGAGTGTACAGTGGCGGACAAAAGTATTCACACAGCAGCAAACTTTATTTTTAATATTTTATATTTTTAAAATGAAACCCACTAGCCGGATATGGTATTCAACAAATTTGTTTATTAACTTATAAATTATTAAAATACAACAAAAAACTTATTCTTAGTATGTTATATTATAAGAAAAAACTAAATATGTAATTCAAAGTATTATTTTAGGCGGACAAAACTATTATCACAGCTTCAAATGTTTGTACAAAAAATAAAATTTCACATGATTTAATACTTTGTGGAGAAACCTTTCTTTGCTATGACTTCTTTGTATATTCTTGGCATAGAATGGACCAATTTATTAGTAACATCAGCTCCAATATTTTTTAATTTTTTTTTAAATACAACATGCTTAGTGTTAGTTTTTTGTTGTATTTAAATTATTAATAAGTTAATAAACAATTTTGTTGAATACCTTATACGGCTAATAGCTTTCATTTTAAAGATATAAAAGATTTAAAATAAAGTTTGCTTCTGTGTGAATACTTTTGTCCGCCACTGTATATAAAATTAAATTTTGATTTTTCTGTGACGAGAATGCAATCTAATTTTCTTGGTTTTTTTCGAAAAATACATCTTTTAATACTTTAATTTGAAATTTTTATATTTTTAACTGGTTTTAAAACAGTTTACATTTCACAACACACTATTACACTCATAGAAATAAGTCAGTAAAAATAGCAGAAAAAGTTACTAAAAATTAGTTAAAAATGTCGTTGCAGAAAAAACTGCTTAAATTAGCACACATTTTGCGAAATATTACTAAAATACGAACAGCAAAAATAAAACTGCAATTTTACAAAAATTTTGTTATATTCGAGTTGAATTTTAATGAAAGGAAAACTTTTACTAAATATTTGTACACTAAATACAGACAACAAAAACGGTAATCTGAACAAAATGTTTCCTATATTTCCCTTAAATTTAGTAGAATGCAAATAACAGTATATTTGGCTAAAATCAACAGATATGTTTGCTAAAAATTTGTGGAGTTGATGATTTCAGAAGGACAGATTTTTATAAGCATAAGGAAATCGTGGAAAAATTAAAAAATCTCACATATTTTTGTGATTTTTATTTGTGTACTACTATTTATAACATTTTTGGCTTATTTTAGCAGATTAATTTGTTTCTTTCAATTAACTAAAAATAAGCTCTAATATAACTAAATATTTGTAGATTTAACAGATTTATTTTTGCTATTTTCATCTTACTAATATTTAGCTAAATTTAGGAGTTTTTTCTTCAACGACATTTTTAACAAATTTTTAGTAGTTTTAGCCAAAATTTTTACAAATTTTTTTTGAATTACTTGAATTACTTAAGTTTATCTGTCTAAAATTGTTGAATGTTATCATTCATTAATGAGGAACAGCCAAACTAAAAAAAAAAAAACAATAAATAACATCTTAACCATAAAAGGAAGTAACAGGATTATTTCAGCGGATTAAGTGAAAACCCTCTGACCAATCCAAAGAAGATGCCTTGTTTAGCTGGTTTTTCATTTACCCCGCTTGAATTACTCCTGTAAGTTGCTATCTTGTTTTGGTTGATTTTTTAAGTTTGGCTACTCCTCATTAATATATCAGTCTTGCTATAATTAAATGTTGCAAGCAACATGTTGCTGTTATCTAAATTCATAGCAACATGTTATAAAAATGATTTCCCCAGATAGTTTTTAGATATTTATTAAATTTAATTACGAAATAACTTCTTTCCTATATCCAATAATAAACATTATCTCTTACGTCTGGTTAAAATTACATTGTTGAACAATGTTTATAAAAGTAAAGGCAAATAGGGGAATAAACATATTTCTTTAGGTTTTTTTTTTTTTTAATATTTTCTTAAACTTTTTCTATTATTTTTATAAATTTTTATTTTTATTTTTATTTCCATTTCTGTGTTGCTAATGTAGTTTATTATGATTATAAAAGGTGGTGGAGTGTTAAATGTTGTTTTAAGTTTTTTTTTTTTTTTTTATTTCTGTTTTTTGTTATTTTTGTTCACCAAAGCATTAAAGTGTAAATTTAATCGATTAATTGAACTTTCTTTTTCTATACCAAACTCCATACTCTCTATAGAGCCATAAAATTCCAACATACTGTTGATCATATGTATGTAATCTGAACACAAAACAAAAGACTTAAGAAACAAACACAAAAAAAAACTACCAATTCATTTATGACTGACTTGCATATTTTTTTTTTTTGTTGTTGTCTGGTTGTAACTGCCGTCAGTTAAATTTTTAGTACCACCTTTGGATTATGTTTCTTTATTTCTTAAGTTGCTAAATTGCTCATTATGTTTTGTAAAAATATATATTTTTTTTAATATGTATTTCTTATTATTTGCTTAATTACTTTAGTTTATTTTTGTTTAAATTTTCTAGAGTTTTAAGATTTTCTGTGCCTCTGGGGCTGTTTTTTTTTTCATCTGTTTTTGTATCGCACTTTGAAGTGACCAGTGCTAATATATGTTTTTTTTTTTAATTTCATTTGTTGCGTTTTTTTTTTTTTTTGCTGTTTGCATTCAACATCATGTTATATTTGATTGACAGTTTGACAAAGTGTCTTGGGTGTTTTAAGTTTTTTTTTTTGTTTCAACTCTGCTCGTGTTTTTTTTTCAAGATTTATGTAAATACAGTTGTTGTTATAAGTAATTGATCTTTATTTGTCATAAATTGTATTGTTTTGTAATTTTTCATAAAAACACATTTTTAAAGTAGGAACAACAATTAGAAACGAACTCAACTTTTATGTAATTAACTGAAGGCGGAAGAGAAGAATTTGATAAAATTTTTATTAAATTTTAACATTTCAATTTAAACAGTGTTGCCACTACAGAAACAAATTTTTACACAGCCGTTATTATAAAATTATACAAAATAAAACAAAATTACACTAAACATTTTTTTAACTCATTATGGACCAACTGTTCCATTTTCAACCCAGTTATTTTAAACAGCTGTATTTTTACAAAAACAAAGATAATTTTGTGCACAGAGAGAATATTACCACGCTTATATAAATTAAAATTTTCTAACGATAATTTTTACAAAATCCTTAAGCTGTGGGCGCTGTGGTGTAATGGTTAGCGCGTTGTACTGTTACACAGATGGTCCCAGGTTCGATTCCCGGTGACGCAACATCAATTTAGAAAAAAAATATATATGAGTTTTCTATCCCTCATATGTATCGCAGCGCCCGCCTTCGGTGTTCCCATAGCACTTAACCCCACCGAAGTAAAATAATGAAACAGGGCTATGAATTAAAAAGCTTCAATAAATTCGCCAACTCTAAATCAGGTGGCGAGCAACAACTGTTCTAAGACTTATCATCTCGTGCAATTACAGTATTGCCATGTTTGAGGCCCTTTATTTTTCCCCACCTTTCATCTCTCCACTATCCAATTTCAAAAGAAAGTAACAATAAATAGGAAGAATTTCCTGAGTGTTGCTTCTCTTACAAAAAAAAAAAAAAAAATTTCAAAGCAAGTAAAATTAAAATTAACAACTTTTGTTAAAAATATACACAATAACATTTTCAGTAATTCAATATACCTTTATCGTTAGTTAACGAAATCGCTACAATCGTTAAAAAAAAGTTAGAGAATCGCACTCCAGGGCGATTTTTTTAACCATGAATTGCAAAATATATACAAAATTTAACAACGATATAAAGACTGTATAAAAATACGACTTTTTGACAAAAAATTCAAGACCCAAGTCAGAAAAAGAGAAACGGACCACTGCTGGCAAGGTACTTTAGAAGGTGGTACATGTGCTGACAACAAGCGCTTTCCCATCCCAAAATGAAAACATCATTCGACAGAATGTCCGTCAAAAAGTGTTGCAAAAGCACAGGGTACAAGAAATTTTCAACGTTGGCAAAATTTTAGTAAAACCATAAAATAGGTGGTCTAAAAATAGCTTTTAAAAAAAGAAACTTTTTTAAAAATATATATTACAATATAGGGATCGATCACATAAGCAATGAGGACTCACAGTATGGAAGGCTCAAAGATTAAAAAAAAAGTTTGATATAATTTTTATTAAAAATAAAAATTATGTTTTCTTTTTCGACCTTTAATTGTGCAATGAAAATGAAAATTATTTAAGTTCGAGGCCATACTCTATATTTCTTTATTAGGATATTGTACTAACGAATAATCTATAGAGTTTTTGTTTTCAAATTTATTAATTGATCCTTTCAGGAATACACAAATAAAAAGGGAACAAAAACGTATATTGAATATTTACCAAACGTAGACATACACACAAAAAACTACTTTTCAATTTATTTTTGATCAATGGTGATAATCTTTAACTTCGAGCTCATATATATATTAGTTCTCATTTAGTGAGGAAACTAGTTCATATGAATACTTGATGCTTGGCATGGGATTGTTACCTCTTTCAAAACGTGCTCTGATGATGGGAACCTAGAAAATTCCCGAAAAGAAACACATTCCTGAAAGGGTCAATTAATAAATTTGAAAACAAAAACTCTATAGATTATTTGTTAGGAAAATATCCTAATAAAGAAATATAGAGTATGGCCTCGATCTTAAATAATTTTAATTTTCAAAAAAAAAAAATTACAATATAAAATTTTTGTTTTCTTATACATATTTCATAACATATTTATTTAATAACTTTTATTTATTTTCAATATTTTTCTCTTAATAGATTTAATTTTTTTAAATAAAAAATTCAGTTTTGTCCATCTGTGCCAATTTGACACTTTGGATGTGAACGCAAAGCAGTTGTGTCCGATGTCGTGTCGAATATTCTATCAGTGGGTTTCCATTCTACTCGGTGTCGCTCAATCTGCTCTCTTTTTATTTTTTTCCTAAAATCGCACTGAGCAAATGAAAACATGTTGCAGAAATTTAAAAGTTTAAATTAATTTTTATCATGTTTTTAATTAATAATTTCATAAAACTTTTAATTACTTCAAATATCAATGATAAAATCAGCAAGATAAAATTAAAATATATTAATTTTTAACAGAAAATAACAAAATATAAGCAAAATAAAAGTGTAATTTAAGCAACAATTTTTATCAACATGTTGCAATAATTTTTTAGTGTAAAAAAAAATGTTTGCATTTGTTTGTCCGAGTTCGGTATTTAGTTGCTGAGAGGCGTGGGAAGTGTAGTCTATCTATTTGTATAAACTGTTTGATAATATTTAAAAAATATTAATTGAAATTCTTATTTTTATTAAAAAACAACATTATTTGTAATTCATAAAACTCTGATTTTCAATTGATAATTCAGAATTTAAAACTATTTCTGATAGTTTTTTAGTTTCCAAAAGAACTCTAGTTGCTATTGATATAATTTGAATTTCAAATTCAAATTTCAGTGGTTTCTAAATTTAAACGAAAATTCGGAATTTCAATTGATATTAAGCGACCTTTTCAATTGTGTAGATTTTGTTTTGGTAATTTCAAAAAAATCGTTTTTTTTAATTATTCTATGTAGTCTACATTTTTTTAAATGCTACACTTAGAATACTATGTAGGTAAAGACAACTGCAAATATAGTTGAAAACAAATAAAATTTCACTTGATAAAAGAACAACTTCCATTTCAGTAAATTCAACTAACTATTTGTATATACTCTTGTATTCTATCCACAGACGATTGCATCTCATAAATTTAGACTCTCTATGACAGAATAGTCTGCTTACAAATCAACAAATCTTTGTTTTAATTACATTTGCATTACTTTTCATTACATTTGCATTACTTTTCCTTACATTTGCATTACTTTTCATTACATTTGTCAGTTAATTTTAAACAGTTTAAAAAAATTACACATTGTTTAGATGTAAATGTAGTGTAGAACATTTTATCTTGAAGTTTAGTTATTTTAACTGGGATTTACACTTAATCCAACGAGGGTCGCAAGAAATGCCTATAATATTGCTAAAGTATTTAGATTTTGTCTCACTGTGGATTGTATAGCGACATTGTGTAGCATCATTGTTTAGTTATAGTGTTCAGCAGTATTGTTTGGCTACGTTATCCATCAACATTGTTTAGCAACATTATCAAGTACATTGCTTGGCGATGTTGTTACATTGTTTCCCAACGTTGCTTTGCAACTTCATTAGCAATTATGTTTCGCAACACTTTTCAACAGCATTGTTTATTAACATTGCTTAACTATATTGCTTAATAAAATTGCTTAACAACTTCATTTATCAACATTGCTTATCAATATTGTGGTAACCATAGTTTGGCAACTTCATTTAGTAACATTACTTAGCAACACAAAAAAGAACAAAATTGTTTAGCAACATTATTAAACAACTTTATTTAGCAACACATTAATGTTAATTATTCACCCCTATCGTGAATAGAAAGGGAAATGTTTGTTCCCATGTAATTTTCATTGCCCCTCAAGTGAAAATTGGTATCGTGAATTTCCCCTGAAATTGTATGATTAGACAAAGTGAATGATTAGACAAAGCGAACCAATTTCGAGGGAACTTCTATTCATGATTGGAAATGGGTAAAAAGGGAAAACAATTCGAGGGAAAAAATATTCACGATAGGGGTGATTAAGTATTAAGCTAAATTGATGTTAAAAATTAATCACACAAATATACATAGATTTTATTTTAAAATTTTCAATAATTTTCTGTAAGTGTAAACAAAAGTCCCACATTTAAATATAAAATCAAAATGTTATTACACCAAATATATCTTAGGACTGTTTGAAAAATAAAACAAATTATTTAATTTTATGCAATTGAAACTTAAATGAAAAAAGCGAAATAAAAAAATATTACCATTTTTGTCAAACGTGTTTCTTACTCAAGACACAAAAACGTTTGATCTCTTTTTGCTGTAATAGCACAACCGCAACGTAACAACAACATGCAATAATATTAATGATTCAAAATAAATTCAATGGTGTAATTCTATGACAAAACAAAAAAAATAAAACGCGCAACTGCATCACATGTGATGATGATGATGATGGTGATGGTGATGTTGATGAACAGCAACATCATTTGTTATTTTACCACAAAGAACCCCACCATAATCATGTTGTTAACAACATTATTCATATTCATATATTATATATAGCTATTACAAATTTAAGCTGTAGTTGACTTTTTTTTTTAGAAAAAAATAGTTATGAATGGCTTTAAAAAAAAAATCCATTTTATTGTTTTATTATTGCTCATATTTTCCCATTATATTGCTTTAATGTAAAATTTTGATTAATTTATTGTGTTAATTCTTCATTGAGCTGAGTTTTTATTACATGTTTTATAGTTTAATTGCAATTTGTGTAGGCCTAAATTGACTATAAGCTCTTTAGTGTTGTAGTTTCTATAAAGTTGTTGCATGTTGTGATCACCACTAAAAATAAAATTTAAAACATCATATGACGGAAACACCTCGTTTTTTTTGTTGCTGCTGCTGTTGGTGTTGTTGTTGTTGTTAACGTTGCTTAAATTTACTTGACATTTTCGCCTTACATTTGTCGCTGTTATTTGTAATTTATTTAATTTTTATTTGAAATAACTTTTGGGTGTTTTTAGCATAAAGATTTAGAAAAAAGACAAAAAATTAAATTGGGGTAATTATTGTTGAAAAGAGATGATTTAGCAACATGTTGCTTATAGTAAGTGTAATCATACATGTAAATATTACCTCCAATTTCTTTGAAGTAGGGCAAGGTGGGGTAATTTGGGACTAGTTTTTTTTGCAGTTCTATTTTCTATCTATTTTCTTGTTAGTAATAAACAAAAAAAAACAAAAAACATTTCCAAGCATATGCACAAGTTATTAAAGATTTAATTAAATTGGGTTGGCTAATTGTTAATGAAACAAATAAAAGTTCATATATATAAAAACTCATTAAATATATTTAAAGAAAAAAACACGTTAAAATTTAAATTTTTTTCAAAATTGATATCATACATTTAATGCATGTCAAAGCAACCAATGGGTTTTCAGCACTTTTCGCCCAAATTTAACGACGCACAGTGGCGCCTTTTGACCTTAACTTTTTCATAACTTTTAAAGTAATAAAGATATTTTAAAAATTTAAAAAGCATTTGAAAGAAGACTCCCCTAGCTTCAAAATACATGACCCGCAAGGTGATAGGCCAACCGCGGCACTGTGCACAGTGTTGTCTTTTGACGTTTTTCGTTGTAATCATTATAACTTTTAAAGTAATAAAGATATTATTAAAATTTATAAAGTATTTGAAAGATAATCCCTTTAGCTTAAGAATAATTAACCGGCATGGCCGGCACAGTGCATCGTTTTGACTTTTTTCGTTGCAAAAATCATAACTGTTGAAATTATCAGGACATATTTAATGTTTAAAACGCACTTGAATTTTATCTCGTTTAGCTTCAAGAAAACCGCACCCGCATTGTAAAAGGCCCACTGCGGCACCGTTGTACGGCTGGAGGCTTTCCATTTTGCTTTAAGAAACATATAAGTGCTGTGAAGTTTGGATTTAATACCATCGCTTTCTTCAAACTTTTAATTCTTTTATAACAGCCAAATTAAATGCACTTTCATCTTCCGAGCTTCTAAATAACTCAAACAATTTTAAATTTTGTAAAGACATTGTGCTTATTTATGGATAAATAATTTAGAATTTATATATTAATAATGATAAACTTTTCACAATATTTTATTGTTTTTGCTTTGTTCTCTTTATTAAATGTATTTTATTTTAATTTATTTCCTTTTACATGAATTTATTTTATTTGATTTTAATTTTATCACTAGTGTTTTGTTTAAAATTTTTTTAATGTTTTTTTCCACACACTTTTTTCACTTGGATTGTCACTGGCTAGATATTGAGACTAGATAACATTATTAGCACAGAATATTTGGAAATAAAGCTTTAAAAAATGTGTGTGCTTGCCGATGTCTACTACAATATTTTTTATTTTTGTTTTTTTTTTTTGCAATGTTCAGTTAAGTGCAAGATGAAATACTCATTGCTTTAATTTCATTTCTTTATAATTAGCTGTAGGTTCAATTTTAACAGCTCATTCACTATGGTTCAAAAAGTTAATACTTTTTAAATTAAAAACTTACTAAAAATAAATTTAGATAATTTTTTTGTGTACAAAAACCTTTGTCCGTTTAAAAAATTCTTAAAAATCCCAACATGATACATATACTTGTACTTAAGTATTTTTTTTTGCAATTCATATGTTTTACATTTTTTTTTATTTAAAATCTCAAATTTAAACTTCTAAAATATCTTAATTCGTTCAGGAGATAGAGCTCATCAAAGTGGTAACTTTTCCGAAATTTTTTTCCGCTAGGGGGCGTTGTAAGCGAATGAAAAAGCATAAAAAACTAAATAATAAATTAAAGACCAATACATCTACTAAGTTTGGTATACAATTAGAGTGGATCTCAGTGCTGCCCAAAATCTGTTTGAATATTTTGAAAATATATCTTTTTGTAGTAAAAGTTGTTACAGTTTTATTGTTTTTTCATGTACACGGGCAAGTACGGGCACCCAATTTCAAGAAAATAAGTTAGAGTATTAAATGTGTGTTTAATAGTGTTTAATAGTTCCCGTCACAAACCGTCACTTTTTTTGTTCTATTCTATTAAGTGTGAAAAAAGACCCAAATATCATGTGTTTGGGTCTTTTTGCGCCTGAAAAAAAAGTATTGGACCGAATAACCCTTTTTTACATCGTCTCATTGGAATTAACATACCTTTCATCCGACACCAAAAAATTAATGATCGGTTGCATAGTTTGCTTAAAATTCAATTGAAAAGATGATTTTTTTTTTTTTTATTTAAATATTTTTGTAAGTCCGAAAAATTGTCAACTTTGATTGACTCTAGAATTCATAATTTTTATCCGATTTCAAAATTTTTTTTGGATTCTTAATCAGTGAGAAGTTCTCTATCAGATGTAATTATTCATTATATCAAATTCTTCTGTCAAATTTTTGATTTTTGCAACGCTTTTAGGGAAAAGGCGCCACAGTGCGACGTTACCTTTTACAAAACAAATACTCTTACAAAGCTTAAGAGTTTTGTTTCTTCTAGTTCCCGAAATATAAGATTTTCAGAAAAATCTGCGAATTTTCCCTTACATTATGTATGCATCTTTAGAAGTATTTGAGGTATATGCATAACTAAGGCATCATATGAAAGTTATACAATGCACCTTATAATTATATGCAACGTGATTTTTATTTTCAAAAGGTTAAAGTTAATTTTTAAGATTAAAAATCTGGAAAGCTATTTTACAAAATGCGACATTTTTAAAATTGTATATGTATACCTTTCATATGATGCCTTTCTTAGAAATTTTTTTAACCAATACTTAGGGGAAAATAGGGTATGGGAAGGAGGAAAGAGGTAGTAGTGTTTGTGGATATTTGATTTAAATTTTTCTAAATTGTAAGTAACAGGAAAGACTTCTGCGGTAAGTTTGTTCCACATACGAATCGTTCGACTAAAAAACGAATTTTCTCTGTAATGCGTTGTGCTTCCTTCTGTGAATTTTTGTTATTTTTTACACGTTTTACAACCAAATACGACTGATTAAAATGGTAACAAAATTGGTCTATTACGCTCTAATCAAAAAATTGGCGGCGCAAATAAAAATTCGGAGGCTGCCGCTTTAGCCGGCTCACATTTTAAGGCGATGCGAGCCGATTAAAACGGCGGTGGTTGAAAATTTAAAAAAATCGGCGGCGAGCAGCCAAAAAAAACGGTTGAAAATAAAAAAATACTGTTGAAAATAAGAGTTTTTTCACTGTGTAGTATTTTCATTTAACAACGGTTTAAAATTTATCTAGTCAAGTACTCACAAAGAACTTTTTGTTAACGCTGGGAAAGCGTTCTAAACAAGTGCCTTTTCGGTTCTTAATATATTGTTTATACACTAAACATTTTATAAATAAAGTCCTGACAAAGCACTTTTTGCTAACGTTGGGAAAGCGTTCTAAACAAAGTATTTGCTAGTTTTAAATTTTTTTTACGGTTGTAAATTTCATAAATCAAGTACTCTTTTTTGCAACGTTGGGAGAGCGTCCTAAATAAGGACGTTGCCAGTGCTTTTATTTAAATTTCTGCCAATGGTATTAAAAATAAAGTGCTTTGCCAGTGCTTGATTTTTCTGACCATCGGTAATTTTTGACTGGCTACTTTTATAAGAAGTATGAAGCTTTTAATTAATTTTAAAAACATTTTCGTTCTAAAGGGTGTTTTTTTATAGAGGTATACAACTTTGAAATGGAATAAAACAAATATGCATTTTTTTAAATTGAAATGAAATTTACTTTATTCGAAACATAATCTTCTGGCATTATAATTTAAATATAACTTCTGGCACATGACCGCCACGGCTATCTCGGACGTAATCTAATCTGGAGGTCCAATTTTTGATGACTTTATCCAACATTTGTGGCCGTATATTGGCAATAACGCGACGAATGTTGTCCTCCAAGTGGTCAATCGTTTCGGACTTATCGGCGTAGACTAGCGACTTCACATATTAAATCGCACGATCTTGGAGGCCAATTCACGGGTCCGAAACGTGAAACTATGCGGTTACCAAAGGTTTCCTTCAATAAATCAATTGTGGCACGAGCTGTGTGACATGTTGCGTAACGTTCGGACCAGCATCGTTTTTAAAGAAGTACGGACCAATGATTTCATAAAGCAAAACAAACAATCAGTTTTTCTGGATGTAACGGTGTCTCAACATACACTTGAGGATTATCATCACTCCAAATACGGCAGTTTTGTTTATTGACGTATCTATTGACCCAAAAATGAGCATCATCGTTAAACAAAATTCGTATTTCGAATAGAACCCTAATTTTCAAAATAAATTTGCACAATTTGGAAGCGTTGTTCAGGTGTCAGTCTATTCATGTTGAAATGCCAAACCGAACTAAACATAAATCACTTGACAGCTAACAAAGCGGCCGCCAGTTAAATAATTGTTGCCAACTTAAAGTTTTATACCGGTATAAAAAACACCCTTTATTTGTGAAGAAATTAATATGTTAATATTTCTACACTTAGGAAATTTTGTTGGTAAAGACGACAGCAATTGTAGTCAAAAAAAAATGAAATTTCATTTAAAAAAAGGACGACTTACATTTCACTGAATTCAACTAACATTGTCATTTGTTTTTTAATGTTCAAAAAATGACTAACAATTGTAGTAAAAATGAACCACATGGTAGTAAAAAATTAACCAAAAATTTTTTTTTTTTATTTTTTTAAATAACAAAAAACAACTGTAAAAAATGAATGTAAAATCATAAAACAGTCAATTGATGTGAGTTGTTTTTTTAAATGAACTACAAGGTTAGTTAAAAATTTTATTTGTTCTACAAATGACTTACATTTACATTAAAAATAATGAAACTGTATTACAACCCAAACAACTACATATTTTTAAAGCAGAAGTTCCCTGAGTGTATGTTAAAGCAACGTATGGCGCAGCGCATAGGCGTATGAACAATAAATAATACATATAATACAATTCCTTACACGTCATATAGATTTTACATAGAAATATTTAAATATATATGAAGGATAATATTCAACGATAGTAAAACATCTAACCTTTGTTTATGATTATTAAAAATAAATTTTGGCCGATTTATAGTTAAATTGAGTTTTCTATTACGCTGATAACTCAGAACTAGTTCTACTTTTCTTGTAGCGGGGCAGTTGGTTTGGAAAGCTCCATAATGTATGGAGGGTATACAAAATTTGACACTTGTTGTAAATGCATTTCTATTTTATGTTTTTACTTGGTTTTTGTTTTAAGTGTATTAAGATAATTATTTTTGAACATATTAAAAAATGTTTTAAGAAAAATTAGTTTCAATTAAATCGTGAGACAAACAAGGTTTTCCATTTCAAGAGTCATATGTAATTTATAAAGAATTTGATATCTGAGTTTTTTTTTCCAATTCCGTTTTCTGTTTAATTGTAATAGAGTTTCAAAAAAAAAAAAAAAATTCAATGACTTGTCATTAAACTTTAAATATGTATATCAAAAACTATTAAAATTTAACTAAAATCAAGGTCAAGTTATTCAATTTATTAAAACAATATTAGAAAAAAAAGATCAAAATCAAAAATTATTATTATTTATAATCTTCTTAATATGGTCAAAGTATATATAAACAATTTTTTAACAAAAAAAAAAATGAAATTTAAAATAGAAAAATATTTAAAAAAAAAAAAATCTTAAGTGAACATGTGCTTAGAAGTAGAAAAAAAAAACTACAAAGTTTTATCAGTAGACAACAATCAAAATTTATAACGACAAATTGTTTGTGTTTTTGGCCATTTGAATGTTTCTTAAAACTTGCATACACTCTATTGGTCTGTCTCGAACTCTCAAACGTCCTTGTCTTAACACCCAAATTACTTAAAAGTTTTTATAAATGTTTGAAATTTGTGTATTTGTCTATTGCTACTTCATTGTAGCTACCGCCTTTTTAATTTTTGTTTTCAAGTGTACACTGAAAGAATTATCTGCAAGATATCAATGATTTTTGCATTCAATTTGGGCAGTGCCACTAGAAGTCGTACATTGAAACTTGTTATTAAATGAATGCGAGTTTTTACAAAAATTTCATTTTATTTATTAAAAATTTCATACGCATAATGAAACAATTTCAATTAAAATTGTTTCATAAAAATTATAAATCTTTTTCATGATATTTAAGATAATTTTCATATACTTTGTAAAGAAAACTTCATTAGTTTAATGAACGAATTTGTTAAAACTCGTGGCAAGAAAATAATCTCTGTGTAGGGTTTTTTGGTCAAAATAAATTTCAAAACATTTCCAACAAAAAGAACACAGTGCTACGCAGAAAACTCACTCGCCAAATGACCTAGTGTAGTGCATTATTTTAGACAACAAAGTGCCATAACTTTGTAAATGTATATTTAAAACATGAATTACATTCATTCTTGTCTTTAAAATGGGTTTATAAAATTTATAGGATATACCATTTTCATATGTTTTAAAATCTTTCCATTTATTTTTACAACTTTAAACAAATATAAATAAGAAGTATGTTTGTTTTTCTATTTAAATTTAATAAAAAAAATGTTGTTAATATATAAAGGGTGTTTTTTATAGAGTGACACAAGTTTAAATCATAATAAAACAAGGAAATATATTTTAATATCAATGAAACGGGCTTTATTGGAAAGAAAATTTTATGAAATTAATGTTTAAATATGATTTCTGTCATGTGACCGCCAATGCTGGCGTGTAGAAGGCGCAATCTTGAACACCAATTTTCAACAACTTCTGATCCTACATTTTCTGTTCCATCCTATGAGGATAAATGTGAATTTATTTTCATTAAAACTTTGGAAACACGTAGGACCATTTTTGCCTTAAATTTTTTACATGGTATTATTTGTGGTGTAGTTGATTGCCCAGAATTATTGCATTTAATCAAATTATATGTTCCTTCTAGATCGTTAAGAGTTAGAGATAAGTTCTTTTATATTGATGTACATAGAACTAATTATGCGTTAAATGAACCTCTTACTAGAGTTTTGAGATTGTTTAATAAATATTGTAATCAATTAGATATAAGTGTTAACCACTATCAATTTAAAACTGTATTAAATGATATATTTTAAGTTTTTTTTTAATATTGTCATAATTTTGCTAGTCTGTAAGGATTTTTGTATCCATAGACGAAACAAATAAATAAATAAATAAATAAATAAATAAACTTTTCGCAGAATTTGCGACCGTATTTCACCGATAACTCTTCGAATGTTGATTTCCAGGTGTTCAATTGTTTGGTGGTTTATCGACGTAGGCAAGTGACTTAACATAACCCCAAAGAATAAATCACACGATCTTGGTAGCCAATTAATTGGGCCATTACGTGAAATTATTTTTTCATCAAAAGTTTTGAGTAAATCAATTGTAGCGCCCGCTGTGTGGCATGTGGCTCCGTCCTGCTGGAACCACATATCAGCAAGATTAATGCCACGTAATTGAGGTACGAAAAAATTTCGAATCATGTTCCTATATTTGGTGAACGCATTGACAGTAACATTCTGACCATCATCGTTTTTAAAGACATATGGGCCAATGACTCCGCCAGTAATTTTCTGCGGATGTAATGGTGTTTCAACAACAACTTGTGGATTCTCCTCACTCCAAATACGACAATTCTGCTTATTTACGTACCCATTTAACCAAAAATGGGCTTCATCGGAAAATAAAATTTTGAAAAATTTGCACGATGAGTTTGACGAATAGAACAATTATTTTGATTAAAAATTTCAACAATTTGCACGCGTTGCTCTGGTGTAAGTCGATTCATAATGAAATTTCAAAGCAAACTAAGCAAAAAGCAACTATCAGCTGTTAAATGGGTGGTCAAATAAAGCAGTGATGTCAACTTAAAGTTGTGACGCTCTAAAAAAAAACACGCTTTATATATTACATACAGTCGGTCCTCGATTATCCGTGATGGTCGGGACCAGAAGCATTACGGATAATCGATTTTCACTGTTAATCGAATAACAATTTTGAATTTAAAGTTTTTTTTTACATACATATTTTTCGGTGTACAAACATATTTACATTAAAAAATTAATTCAAGAAGTTTATGTACATTTTTAAATTAAATAAGTATGTGCTTATCAATCCAACTAACTAAAAAATTCTGCCATCACGGATAATAGAGGTAATCACGGTTAATCGAAGCAAACAATTTGAAAACATTGCAAACAAAAAACAATAGACTGATCTTTGGCCATCACGGTTAATCGGGGTTACCGGTTAACCGGATCACGGATAATCGAGGCCCGACTGGACATATATTAGTCTTTGGGTATATGGAGTAACATATACTTCCTTATAAGTTCATATGTGAGTCCTTTCTGCACATACGGAATTCCATACACATCCATATTTGCCCATAAATGAAATAAAATATACTTTCATATACATAAATGAGTAATTTTTAATTATGTAATCGCATATACTTCCATATATGCCAACATAAAAAACATATATTTCCATATTTATCCATATACGCAACCATATATGAACATATTTGTGCACATATGAACTTTTTCAACCGGGTTGGCTGGTTTTTTAATTTTTTTTGCTTTTTTTTGATTTTATTTTGGCGATTTTTATTTTTGGCGCTTTTTTAATTTTGGTGATTTTATAAAATTTTTAGAGATCTTTTCAATTCTGGCGATTATATTTTATTTTATTTATTTTTTTTTTCAAATATTAGATTTTTTTATTTAATCGTTTTTTTTTCAATATTGGCGACTTATTTTAAATTTTGGTGACATTTTGCAATTTTTTTATTTTTCATTTTGGGATACAAAAACTGGAAATTTTGTGTGTACGAAATTCATTTTCATATATATTATTAAACTTTTAGTTAAAAGTGATTTTGAAATCAAACAAATGTTTAATTGAAATTTTATTCACAATAATTTTTTCTGTGTATGTCACCTGAAAAGTGTTTGCAAAAAACATTTTTTTTTTGTTGCACTGTGTTGGATTTTGATAGCTTAACATATACACAAGACAGCAGAACAAAATAAAAAAAAACAAACAAGTGTGGTCGTTCAAAAAGTTGATATTCAATGCAATTGAATATTAAAAACTGGTTGCGATTTAAATCTTCACCAAACCCAAATTTTGTACTACTCACTCGCTTAGAGTACTACAACCAATTGGTAATTGTAATAAAAAATCGTATAGAAATTCAATATATTTTTCACACTTTTGTATTAATTGTTGAACACGTTTTTTTGTTTTTCTTATGGCTACCAAAAAACAAAAAAAAAAAAAGCCAGTTAACAACCAACATGTGTTTGTTTTTTGTAGTTGTCATGTAACAGACTCAACTCACGCGACAAAATTTGCATAATACCAAAATACAGCAACATGGAACGTACGAACACCAAACAAACGCCAACTAAATGGGTGGTGTATGTCTTGAAATGAATACGAAAAAAAGTAAAAAATCATGATTTCCGCTGAATAACAAACTAAAAAAATTAAAACGTGAATGAAAAGGGTTTTAAATGAATTGTAAAAATATCGCTTAAGTAAGACATTTAATTTTCAAAATAAATGTTTCTGCAACATGTTGCACAATTACAGGAATTTAGTGATAGAAATCTTTCCTTTAATCATTTATTTAGTCTTTTGGAATTCTTTTTATATTTTTAAAATATTTTTAATGTTTTTTCTACCAAGTCAAAATCGGGTCCAATAGAAATCGAACAAAAAACCAGGAGTATAAAAAAATAAATGTTATTTCAAGAAAATCCTACAATAAATTCTGAAGTTATGGCTAATTCTGTGCACCAAAATGTATTAATACAGAATATCAGAAAAACGGAGTTTTAATTAAAATATTCGTCTGTTGAATGAAAATTTTAATTGACTTCCCGACGAATAAAGTTTCGATATTATCATATATGATTATATATATTATCACATATAACTAAACATCACATCACTTCTCATCTGATCCGAAAAATGGCATCCATAAGCCGATCTCATGGTATCTCATGGGATCTAATCGCATTGAGTTTGATTTGAAAAATGGGTCTATCAAATATGATCGAATTATACATATATAATTTTATACAATTTTATCAAAATAAGTTTTTTAATTAAAAAAATTTAAAAAAAAAAATGGAAAATGTTTTAGAGATCAGTACTGTTTATTTTAATCCAATCAAGCACTACTTGTAACTCATTTATAAAAACAAACAAATATTATTTTTTTTAAAATTATGTTAAATCCACACATTTATGCTTTTTATGAACCTGAAGTTGGAACATATAATAAATTAAAAACGCTATAAAAAAAACAATATTTACCGAGGAAGAAAATCAAAATCTTGGTTCTCAAAATTTTAAAGTAGAAGACTTACATATTTTTTCAGGATCATAAATTGTTCAAAACAACTATTTTGTTAACCACAAAACAGGATCAGTGGTAGAAAGTATGTTGCCTATAGTGGAACTAGGCAATTATTTAATTTTTAAAATGGAAAATTTAGAATCCATTACTCATGTTATAAATGTTGCGTTCTTCATTTGTTTAAACAAGCCGTTTCCAACGCTCTATTTTAAAATCCTAAACTAGTTTTAAGAGAGTTTCGAAAAAAATGTGTTAACAGTGGCACTTATAATTGATTAAATTGCATGCTTTTAAGCAATTTGAATTAAATTTTAAAGTTAATTTGTATTGTTTAATGCATTCTCTGAAAAAGTTTTGTAAAATTAACACAAAATTTTGTTTATATATATTCTTATTAAAAAATATGCATTAAAAAACCTCGAAAAAACTGTTTCTCTTAAAACCAGTTGGTATATAAAATTTAACAGATGTTGACTACCTTGGTTCTTTTTTAGTATATATTTTCGTTGTTTATATTCTAATTATATACGGTACGAAAAAAATATATATAAAAGTAATACAGTTTTTTTCATTAAATTTTACTATATATATTTATATATAATGATATGTTTTCCCATATATAAAAGTGATAGAGTTATTTTTGATTAATTGTACCATAAACATTTACATATGATCATATATGGTCATATATAGATCTATATTTCATATGATCAGATATACAAGATATGCTAATATATACACACAGAGAAAAATTTAGCTGTTTGCCAACTGAAATTTGGTTATTAGGACTCAAATTCGGTTATTACGATTTTAAGTCGGTTGGTAAAACTCGATATTAGTTGTTACACCAATGTTCGGTTAATTCAAATAAATTTTAGTTGCAACACCCAAAATATTCTGAAATTGAATGTAAATATCGTTGTACTAACTGAATTTATAAGTTGTTGCCATTAAAATACACTTTTCAATTCGGTTGGCACTTTTTTTCTCTGTGTGTAACATACGATACCATGATATATGATGATATATTGCGCCATATTAAAAATATTTCACAAACTAAGTATAATATATGAACATATATCGTAATATATTGCCACACATATAAGCATATATAATTATAACAAGTTGTATATGAGTATATCGAAACTTTTTTCATCGGGTTATTAAGAAATTTGTTACAAGAATTATTATTTCTGTTACCGATTCAAGTTTATTTATAATCATGTCATTGTTTGCAAATGTTTTTTTTTTATGTGGAACACTAAAATTATTGTAAAACAAATACTGGCGAAACGCTTTTTGGAAACGATGGTACAGCGTCTTGAACCAGGGTTCTGCCAGTAAGATATTTACAATTCCTCGATTAGCCAGCGGTATGCCAGTGGTTGATATTTTGTACCACTGGTAGTTTCTGCCTGCGTGAATGATAACTGATGGGTAACCGATGGTTGCACAAATATGCTAGTACTAGCATAAGGTTTTCTGGAAAGAACTTGGGAGAACAAAAAAAAAGTTGGTCTTAAAAGAGCTTGTCAAGGCACAAAAAAACCAATTTTATGTGTAAAAAATATTATATTTCAAGTATGAAAAAAGCACAACAAAAATTATGCCTGAGACTGGGATCGAACTCTAAAAATGCTGGATACAAACTTTTTTAAACAAATCATAATTTTTAAAAAATATGTGCTCTACCAGTAGTAAGACTTTTGTACCGTTGGTAATTTTTAACTGGATAGCATTGCGAAAACACCTTGTGTCAACGTTGGCATAGTGGTCAAAGCCAATTCTTTGCCAGTGTTTTTTTTTTATAAACCCCTAAATTTATTGTAAAACAAATACTGGGCAAACGCTTTTTGGAAACACTGGTAAATCGTCTTAAACAAGTTTTTTGCCAGTAATTTAATTACGGTTCCTCCGTTAGCCAGTGGTATTCTAGGGCTTGATTTCTTGAACTACTAGCACTTTCTCACTGGGTACCAACCGTACAAATGAAATTGTACTGGCAATCCCCTGCTAGTTTTGTACAACCAACCGTGTTGGAAATTAACAAAGGTACAACTAATATTGTACTAGAAAACCACTATTTTCTTTGCAAAGCATGTGTTTTTCCAGTACCATCAAAATCCTTTGCGGGTTTTAATGAAACAATTTTTAATGAAACTCTTGCGTTTGTAGATGGAAATTTTTAATCATTAATATATATGAAAGTTTTCATTAAATTTTATAAAATACTACATTAATTTAATGTAAAGTTTGAATGGACAAATTTCAATGAAAATTCATAGGTATAATTGATATTCATTGATATCATGCACATGTTTCTCTCAGTGT
Organism: Delia radicum; assembly: GCA_021234595.1. NCBI lineage: Eukaryota > Metazoa > Arthropoda > Insecta > Diptera > Anthomyiidae > Delia > Delia radicum. The sequence goes on along the minus strand of CM037851.1, from coordinate 287,644,969 downwards.
ATGGCAACATTGACTGCAGCATGGTTCAGAAGAGCGGAAAACTAACAAAAGCAGAAATTTTCTTTCCTTAACCATTTAACTACCGAACTTAAACTGCTGAAGATTTTATGACTCATCTTCGTTAAGACTTTGTCCTATGACTCTAAACATAAATTTTTTGCTGCTTTGGAAATTTAGCGATAAAAATCTAAATATCTCTCTAGTGTCGATCAAAACAAGTTGTATTAAAATCGTCCTGCATTCTTTCCTAAAATAGCAAAAAGTAAAAATGGAACATATATCAACCATTGATTGTCTCATAGTCCTAAATGTGAATTGCAAGAAAGAATAGTCACCTCTAACTTGCATCTTACTTCCTTAACCGTTCAATCATTGTTTTAAATTATTATCAAGATTGATCGTCGATGTTAGTAAAATAATATCTATAATAAATTTACTAAATAACAGTTACTTGCTACATATTACAATTACAAATATCTACTATTTTTTTTTTTTTTTTATTAGTATTTACACGCTTCTCTGCCATTTTTGGTATGAATAACGTAAACTTGTTTTTGCTTTTAAGCCACACCATCAAATTTTGTTGGAAATTGACAACTCTGACACTTAAATAAAAAGTCTGTAAAAGTTACAAAAAAATGTGTTTATCTAATTTTAGTGAAATTAGCAGTAGTAAAGTGAAAGTCGATGAAAATTTAGTAAAATTTTAGTAAACCCTTACTGCAAATTATTAAAAAAATTTTGACTAAACTTTATTTTTACCAGCCATTGGCATTTTCTTTATAATTTAAACTTTTAAATTAAAAAAATAGTAAAATCAGCAACGAAAATTTGTAAATTAGTAAAATCAGCAACGAAATTTAGTAGTAGTGACTAAAAATTATTTTCTACAAAACTGTTTTAATTATTGTATTAAAAATAAATTTTTTTTTTTCGTAGTTTCTATATTTTCATATATTTAGTGAGAATATTTTTCTACCTCAAGTCCAAAATCTAATATGATATTGTCATATAGATTTTATTTGTTGCTTTGTAAAAAGTTTGATAATTTTCATGATATACAATACAGTTGTTTCATTGGCATCAACCAAATCTTAAGTTGTCCGTAATAGAAAACAATAATTGAGTTAACTCAAACCGAGATATTACATAAAGAAGACAAAATCAACTATATGAGAATTTGTCTGCTTCCGCCAGTTTATACATTAAGGCATACAAATTCTCATAAAGTTGATTTTGTCTGCTGTATGTAATGTCTCGGTTTAAGTTTACCCAATGATCAAACTTTTTGGAAAGCAACAAATAAAAATCTAATATATAAGTGGGGCGTTGTGGTGTAATGGTTTGCGCGTTAGACTGTTACACAGTTGGCCCCTGGTTCGATTCCTAATGACGACAACATCAATTTAGAAAAATAATATATATGAGTTTTTAATCCCTCATAACTCCAGAATTTAAGTTTGTATATGCGCAATATTTCGATTAAGTGGATACAAGTGGTGAAGATTTCACGCCGAATACAGTGTGGAGTAATATAGCACTATTTTGAATTGGTTTCATCAACGAAGAGGACACTCGCATTTTGCTAAGCCGGTAATCTGGATTAAAACCCAAACGGTCATAATGAATTAATTTTGATGTTGAAACAAATGAGAGGACGTTGAAGACAAAAGCATATGGTACAGCTTTTACTACCTCAATTCCAGTGCCACGGTTTGAAGGTGTCGAACCTCCCAAACCTCCGATTCCTGAGACATCGTTTTTTATCTTTGCCATCCAATTTACAAGTTCCCCATTATCCGCCCAACGTAGAAGATGATAAATGAAAACCGCTTACACAAAACGAAATGGATTACATTGTGGCTAAGTTGGAATTGTTGTAACGGAATTCAAAATTTTTGACCTTATTTTTTGAAGCGCACACAGCAGAACGTTAGCGGCACGATATAGCGGAAAAGCCAAGCCGAATATTAGCATTTATTTACCGTTGGCGAATAAATTGGGAATGGAATAAAGTCAGTGTAACGACTGGAGAAAAAGAACTATCGACAACGAAAACCGGTTAAAATTTGTTAATAAACCTTTAATAAAGAATATCGATGATATATTGCTGCCACCACTGCATATAAAATTGGAATTGCTAAGAATTTCATCGAAATGACCGTCAAAGATAATGAGGAAGTTTTTGACTGTTTAAAAAACATCTTTTCAAAACTCAGCAATGACAAAATTAAAAACGGTATTGTTGCCTTTTTAAATATTTTCATATATATGTTTGTTCACTTCGCTTTATTCGCATTGCTATTAATTTTTCGCAAATGCTTTTTTACTTTCAACGGGTGCTCTCAATGGGCCGGATACAAAAAACAAAATAGGGAGAAGTCAAAGATTCTTGAACGTGCTGAAAACAGCCATCGGAGAGCCTGGGGTGCACTTAAAGCTGTAATCGAGGGCTTTTTAGAAAATAATCGTATACAGTCAGACGAAGCAAAGAAATTGTTGAAAACAATGCTCAATTACTTTCATAAAATTAATGCATTTATGACATTGAAACTACATTTTCTGCATCATGAGTTTTTACATCAATTGCATACCGAATCGCACGAACAAGGATAGCGATTCCATCAGGTCACCATGTCAATGGAAAAACGATACAAAGGAAAAAGCATAACGCATTGCTTGCAGAAGTTTGTTGGTGGAGTCAGAAGGTATCTCAATATGAAGATGCAGGCACCGAAGGACACACCGAAAGATATATACCACTGAATGTGCTATCAAGTTCAGATGATGATTCAGATCGAGGACCTCAACCATTAACGAAAAAACCAAGAGCATCAAATTTACAGGCTTTACCTAGAGCATCAATTTCAATGAAAGATGCAGGCACACAAGTCGCGAAGAACGATAAATTTTAAGGATACACCGAAATAGATATGCCATTGAATGTGCTATCGAGCTCAGATGATGGTAAAGATCAAGGACGTGAACCACCAACGAAAAAAACCAAGAGAACAACTTTACAGGCTTTACCAAGAGCATCAACTTCAATGGATATTGATTAATTCATGTTTTTTTTTTGGCCTATGCTACGTTTTTCATACATTTCTCGAATTTTCGATGTAATATGCAACTGGAAAATGTGAAAAGAGCATTTTCCAGTATTATAATGTTCTGAAGAATTATGAAATACAGAAACTGTAAATCGGGATATAAAACGTTCAACTACTTTTTCTACTAATATTTTTATTTGAGTGTAACAATAAGCAACACAAATTTTTGTAAAGTGCATTTACAAGTATTGACTTGACCACTTGTGTTCATAGATTATGCTGCAATTATCATTATTACTGCAATTGTTGCTGCTGCTGTATTTTTCCAGCCTCCATTTAGTTTTTTGTTTGAATTTTTGTTGATACAATTGATTGAATAGATCTGTCATATTGATCATTGACTGACTGCCATGTCTTGTTATTTATAGGAGATAATAAATCAATTGCCTGGTATTATACTAGAAATAAACGTTGCTGGGTTTCTGTATACTATATGGTCGATATTTAACAAAAAAAAATAAAATTAAAAAAAATGTTTTATTGTTTCTAAGATCATAATGATCAAATATGTTGGGTGAGGTGTTATGTTGGGGGACATACAAAATGTTTTTTTTTTTTTGGTTTGGCAGTTTTTAAAACTATACACATTTTCAAAAGCGTCAAACTGTCTGGCAAAATTTTTATAAAATTTTATATTTTAATAGATTGATAAATGCGGTTACTTTAAATACACACAGAAAAAATTAAAATCCTGCAAAAACAACATAAAATTGTTATACTTTTAAATTTTAAAAAACTAAAACTAAAAGTTTATTTTTCGATCTTTTCTCATAAATTATGATGTGAGCAAGATTATTCAAGTTCAAGATCATTTGTTTTTTGTTAAACAAAAAAAAAAAAAAATTGATTAATAACCGCGTTGAAACTGAATTAACAAGTGAAGACAGAGGAAAGTAATAAAAAATTGGTAAGAAACATACCTGGTCAATCGTAAAAATGGGTTTCAAAGCTGTTCGCAACTTTTTAGTTTTAAAACTTTTTATTAGTTTTGGTATATCAATGGAAAGGTCATCCAAATACCTTTCAGTTGATAGCCAATTTTTATATCATTCATTCTTTGAAAGATCACAAGTCCAAAATTGCCATCTTTTGAACTCATGTCTTCCGTTTCTCTTCATATTAAAAATAAATATTCTCTGTTTTACAAATTTTCAATTTTCAAAAAAATTCCAAGAGTATGTAAATTTGAAAAGTCATATATCGTAAATTCCATGAGAGAACGTTCAAAAAAGATAATTTTTTGGCCTACAGCCATTTGACTTTGTATAAATTTGGCATACGTATACTCTAGGATGTCTATTACTCACTACCGTTTTCAGTTTTCAGTTTTTTATGATTGTACAAACGTGCGTTTTTATTCCCGTTTTTAATTTTATAAGAACTCAAAAAATGCTAAAAGCACTGAACTTTGAAGAGCCATATTTTCCAAAGTAGATTAATTATTGCAAAGATTTAAAAAGCATATACAAGTTGAAGTTGTCTACTTTGCGATTTGTTAATTGCTGTTTTCATAAGGCAGACTTTTATTTGCGTTAAAAAAAAAAAAAAAAAAACTTCAAAAATTTCAAATTTTTTAATGATTTTTTTGTCTACTAATATTTAGTAAATGTTTGAGCTGACTTTAACAGATTATTTTGTTACTTTCAATAAACTAAAAGTTACCTCAAATACAAAAAAAAAAAATATTTAGTAAAAAAAAATCTGCTAATTTTTTTTAGCAATTTTTTCTGCAAGAACATGTTTAGCTAATTTTTAGTAGCTTTTTTTTATGAGTGCATCAAGTGAAAACTCAAAGTTTTTATATAAAATTATATTTAGCGTCTGTGGCACAAGTGCCATCTAATTTTCTCGATTTTTTTAAAAAAAAAACTTAATTTATTTGGGATAAAGTGTTTGTAACCCTCATATAATGGCAATCGTAATTAACTACTACAGATTTTTTTAGAGTTCATATTACAGGAAGAAGAAGAAAACATTGTTTTTGAAAAATTCAAATGACACAAGGGATATACCACACTGACGCAGTTGCGTCTCAACCAATGACAATGGTTATTTTATGTGAAACTTTATCAAATAATAATATATTGTTAAATTGCTCTATACGAAAAGCTTTTTACTTTGTGTCGTGCTGAGGATCAAACTCAGCATCATCAGGAATGACTCTAAAGCCAATTTAAGTCCAATTTAATATACCCCGCCTGGAAGCTGTATTGGCGGTTAGAGGGTTAAATAAGCCAAAATGTGCCATTGAACCTTTGATTAAGTGAAAAATGGCACAATTGGTTCACATATCTCATCCCTGTTTCATAATGGCTGGCTAACAGTAAAGTTATATTTTTTCCGTGTGCGTTTAACTCACTGTGCCGGTTTCAAATGGTTTTGATTACAATCGTGAAAAAAAAATCGTTGAAAATTGTTATCGAGAGTTGCCAGATATTTATTTAAAAAATTTACAAATTTTTTATTAAAAAATTTACAAATTTTTTTTTAAAAAATTGACAAAATTTTTTTTTTTAAAAATTTACAAAATTTTTTTAAAAATATTTAAAAAAAAATACATTTATGATTAATTTGTTTTTGTGAAAATACTAAATTTTATTTCTATGTTAAAAATTAGTTGGTTAGTTGTAAATAATTTTTGAAAATCTGACCGATTCAATCATGAACTTTTGAAATTCATTCGAAAATATGCTAAATGTATTCCGTTTTAACTTAAAACATAATTAATGGCTAGTTTTTTTTGAAATACTTATAAAAATTATAATTTCAGGGTTGCCATGTGGTTTGTTTCATATATTTTTTGTTTGTTTCATGTATTTTTTATTCAATAGTTGATTATACAATTATACAAAATTTAAATTTCCGAATATTTTGAATGTTGTTCCCAAAATTCTGTTGTTTAAATCAAATTTTGTTTTGAATATCAATATAGTTATTAGATTATAGTGGCACTATGCACCGCGACCAGAAATTGGTATTTTGTGCTGCCAGCGAATACACCCTATAGGTTCAGGCTCCCTACGAAGCCAATTATCCTACCAGGTGAACAGTTCCAAACGTCCGATGGCGTCACTATTCGACCACCAAAATAACGCACCCTCCTGTCGGAGAGCCTCGGACATTTGCAGAGAACATGCTCAGAGGTCTCGGGTTCCAATTCACAAAACCTGCACGTATCCGTAGAGGATCGTCCCATCTTGTACAATTGATACCTAAGGCCACAGTGTCCTGTGAGGTAACCCGTTACGGTCCTTAGTTCGCCCCTCGTCAAGACAATATACAGTTGAACAAACCGATTTCAGTAGTTTGTTTAACGTTTGTTAAAAAATTTGCATTCAAAAATATAGGCAAAGGTAAAGAAGTGATTTTGCCAATAGTCTACAGTTATGCATAATAAAAATATTAGTTTGACTCCTTATTCAAAGGATAATTGAATTTTAAAATCATGTTACATTTCCTTTAAATTTAACTCACAATTTTTTCTATAGTTTAAAATATTTTATTTTTTTGTATATTTTAAATCTACTTTTTATAAATTATGTGTTGGAAGAAATTCGATAATTTGCGCATGCGCATACAAAAATGACTTTCTGAAATAAATCAAAGTGATTTATCAGGTGTTTTTTGTTTGTTTAAATTTTATTTATCCACTTTATTTATTTATTTATTTGTTTTGTTGTTCTTTTTTTTCAAATCATTAAAAGCGGAAATATTTACTTTTTTAAAATATCATTAATTTTATTTATGACTTTTTTAAACATCTTTAAAGTTAATTCAATAATCTTTAATGAATGTTTAAAACAAAATTATTACACGTTATTAAAAGTATATAAATGTCAATTGCAAACATTGTATTAATGAGTTGCCGAAATATTTAAAAATTTTGTAGATTTTTTGTTTTAAAAATATAATTAACGAAATTTATGTTAAACACTTAACAACATTGTTTTATTTAATTAACAAAAAATATCAATAAATTGTGTAAAATACAATTTTATGTTATAGATTCAATAAGTTTCAAAGAGTATTTTTAAGTTTATTAAACACTGTTTAAAGAAGGTGCTTAACAATTGTTAATTTTTTGTACAACAGTAATTATTAACAAAAAATTCGCAGTTGTGCGGGAAATTCTTTTAAATTTTGGCTAATAAAATTGATTATATTTTGACTAATAAAATTGACAAAATTTTGCCCAATAAAATTGAATACATTTTTTTTTTGTCAGATGTGGTTTTTATCAGTTTTATTAACTAAATTTGCGCCCCGGTAGGCTAGTTGGTAGCGCGCTGGCTAGGCCGGGTCGATTTGTATGGAGGCAAAAAAATCGCTCAACGTTCAAGGAAAATCGTATTCTAGGGATCAAAATAAGAAACTTTGCCGAAGGAACCATACCTCTAAAACGAATTCTGATGTCCCAACTTTTGACCCGTAGGGTCAAATTTTGAAAATTCCCACTTTGAACCAATTAGAGTGCCCCGATCGAATCAAACCCAATCGAATATAATTTATACATTCATCCGCTAGAGCGTCTTTCGATGAAGAAATAGAGACCCTAATCTTGGAAAGACTCCTCCTACTTTCTGAAATATCTCTATCCCGAGATTTGTACATTTTGCTGTAAAAACACGGCTAAAAAGGCCCTCTTTCAACTTAAATTTTAACCCCTTAACGGTCACCTAGAATAATGATTTATGCATTAATCTGCTAGCGCGTCTCCCGGAGAAGAAGTAGCTCTCATAATCTTGGAGAGATTCCTCCTACTTTCTGCAATATCAAAGTGGGCTTTTTCAAAATTTGACCCTACGGGTCAAAAGTCGAGACATCAGAATTCGTTTTAGAGGTATGGTTCTTTCGGCAAAGTTTCTTATTTTGATCCCTAGAATACGATTTTCCTTGAACGTTGAGCGAATCTAATTTAAATCGACCCGCCCTAGTGCTGGCTTATCAGTGCGGGGGTCGTGGGTTCGATTCCACCAGAGGCACTGGTCTGTTTTCGCTACAAAGCGTCGAAGGCCATAGTAGCTAGTGCTCGGTTGGGGTAATAGTATATTATTTGTAAGATTATTCATAAAAAAAAAAATTGACTAATAAAATTAACCAAATTTTGACTAATAAAATTAACTAAATTTTGACTGTAAAATTGGCTACATTTTGACTAATAAAATTGACTAAATTTTGACAATAAGCTTTAATAAATTTTGACTAATAAAATTGATAAACTATTTACTAATAAAATTTACTAAATTTTGACTAATAAAATTGAATACATTTTTTTTTGTGATATGTGGTTTTTAGAGCCCTGACGAAATAAGTTTCTATATACTCATATACAACTTGATATCTGTTCATATCATATACTTAGTTTATGAAATTATTTTAATATGGCGTAATATATCATCATATGTCATTATATTCTGTGTTATATATTACCATATATTTTATATCTGAAATCTGATCATATGAAATAGATACATATATATATATCTATAAATGCCCATATAGTCTACCATAAATGATCATATGTAAGTATATATGGTACAATTAATCAAACATAATTGTATCACTTTTATATAAATTTATATATGGCAAAACATATTATTATATATAAATATATATAGAATATAAATGAGTGTCAAAATTTACTGCGAAAAACATGAAAAGCTAGGTTTTTTGTTTTGTAATGATTACACACAGTCACAAAATTAGAAAAAGTCGTTTTTTTTTTGCAACGCGATATATATTTTTAACAGAATTTGTCTCACTGATTCCCAAATGGACGTCGCAATTTTAAGAAAACCGCGATTTAAAACGCGAATAATTGAGTTTTTAACTATTTCTGAAGTTGTGTAAACGCATCCGACCAGCTTAAGCATTGTTTTTGGTTTTTGAACTTAATTCTCTATAATGAGTTTAACATACGTTTCAAATTCGGTTATTATTGTTGGTAAAAACTGCATTTGAAAAATACTCCATCAAAAAAAATGATCAAATATTAATTTTTTAAAAGTATGCATCCGACCATCTTTAATTTATTTTAGTGTCACGATATAAACTTTGAACTTTAATTTTTTTAATGCCGGTGAAAAACGTTAAAATTAGTACACCAACTTCGTTTAAATTGCATTTCAAATATTTCTAAATTTCAAAATTGTACGAAATTATAATTTTTATTTCTCAATCATATAAAAAATGTATTTATATTTTGATAAGTGTACCTTTTCGCTATTTAACAATTATTTTTAGAAAATTTCATTGTGGTATCTTCAAGAGCAAAGTGTATTGTAATTACTTATTTTTATTTTGACTCCTTGGAAAGCCTCAATCGTATATTATTTGGCTTCAAAAAGAGACAAAGTAGCAATTTTTGGAAACTTTAACCTCGGTTTTCTCAAACGTATTACATGATGGAAAAATTCGGATGCCGGATTTGGAATCAGGGCATCAAAGAGTATATAAATTACATATCGACATTCAAATCAACGAAGCTTGTCGAGGTGCGTTATTAATATTTTTTGATTGAAGTACTAAAAACCAACGTTATAATTATTTGGTATTAAACCAACGAACATATAGACTAAAGAAGATCCAAGGTACTAAACATTTGTTGAATTTTATATGCCAATTGGTTTTAAGAGAAACAGTTTTTAGAGTTTTTTCAGTGCATATTTTTTAGCATATATAAAAAAAATTTGTGTTAGTTATACAAAACTGATGCAGAGAATACATCAAATAACAGAAACTAACTTTAAAACTTAATTACAATTGCTTAAAAGCATTGTTAATATAATCGAGTGTTCACTGTGTTTATAGTTTTTATAATTTTTCTAAATTGTACTTTTTAATTTATTTTTTCAATAAACCTCAATACACTATAAAAGTATCACTGTTAACACATTTTTTTCGAAACTCTCTTAAAACCAGTTCAAATTTTTAGAAGAGAGCATTGGAAAAGGCTTGTTTAAACACATGAGGCACCCCAACTTCTAAAACATGCGTAATGGATTCTAAATTTTCAATTTTAAAAACTACAATAAATAATAGCTTAGTTCCACTATAGGCAATTTAATTCTACCTCGGATCCTGTTTTTTGGTTAACAAAATAGTTGTTTTGAACAATCTGAAATTGCTGAAATACTAAATACTAAATAGGGAGATTTCTACTTCATAAAAAAATATTGTATTGATCCATAAAACCGACCATTTTCCTATAACAATGATGTGTAAAGTTTGCTGTTTATTTCTGCTCTTAACAAAATCTTTTACTTGAAAATTTTGCGAATGAAAAATTTGAGTTTCTTTCTCGGTAAACGTTTTTTTTTTACCTAGCATTTTAAATTTACTAAATGTTCCAACTTCAGGTTCATAAAAAGTATAAATTTTTACATTTACCATTTTTTTTAATAAATATTTATGTTTTATTATTGAATTACACGTACTACACTGACATTTTTGCGTAGTATTAATGAATTCCTTCATTAATCCAATGAATTTTTTCATAAAAAAGTCTACAAAGAAACTTTTCATTGAGTCAATGAAAGGTGTTTCATTAAATCAATTTTAATGAATGGTTTCATTGACCCAATGAAAATTTCATAAAGTATATGAAATTTTTTTCATTTATCCTAGCCTGATGAAAGTTTCATGTATTTCAATAATTTGCACTTTATATGATTAAGTTAGCATATCATTAATTTGGTGGTTATTGAGAAATTATCATTCGTTGATACTATTTATAAGGTCTGGTCTTTATAGGATCTATAAAATATTTTTATAAAAAAAGTTCGAAGAGTTCGAAAGTAAACATCACAGGCTGTTCTGCAAAAGCGATGGCAGATTTTTATTTAACTCAGCCTGATTTAGCAAATTTTCGTTACTTGCAATATTATGACATGTAAGATAATTTCTGTTAAAAGATGACATATTTTCTTATATGTCAGTACAAAATATGCAATTTTTTATCGATCTGGCTTGGAATTCTGTAGAACGATCGACGATTATAGTCCACTTTTTGTAGTTAAATTACGACCATATTAGATAAAAATGTTAAATATTGTTAACAATGTTGTTAAAAAACAAAAATTTATTATCGTTTAACATAACGTTTTTGTTGTAACATCGTCAAAACGATAACAATTTAGGTCTCGTTTTGAACAAAACTATATATGTAGTTTTTCTTAAAGAATCTGTTCCCTGGAATTTATTATTCAAATTCGTCAAAAACTGTTAGCTCTAGGCAAATTTAATAAAAAAAATTTTTATATCAAAGTTTTGGTTAATTCTATTTAAAAGAAGTTTTTTTAGTTTTTTTTTTATTTCAAAAAGATAGTACAAAAAAAAAATTTTTTTTTTCTTATTACAAGTCAAAATTTTTATTGAAAAAAATATAAAAATTTTTAATTTTTTTATGAAATTATGAAAAAATCTTAAAAAATGTTAATGAAAAAATACTAATATTAATGAATTTTCATTCAGTTAATGAAATTTTTCATTAAACCAATGAAACGATTTCATTAAAATCGATTTTAATGAAATCGATTGCATTAAAATCGATTTTAATGAAATCGTTTCATTGATACTATGAAGGAAAATTCTATCAGTGTACTTAATTGGTTAAAATAAAAAGTACTGATCTCTAAAATTGTATCAAATTATATATAATTTGATCACATTTGATAGACCCATTCTTCTTATCAAATTATATGAGATTAGATGTCATAAGAAGAAAAGAGATTAGTTTATGTATGGCATTTTTCGGACCAGATGATATGTGATCTGATGTATATTTATATGTGATACTATAATCATATATGATTATATCGGAACTTTTTCGTCGGATCATTACACTTTATTTTCTAAATTAATATTTTTTTTTTAAATTTCCATAGATATTAGAATAATATTTTCTTTTCTCACAGAACTTTTTTTTATTCATTCATAAATATTTTTTGTATACCAATTTTTTTATATCATTTAATTATAATCTTTCTATTAACATTTTATCATTATTTAAACAAATTGTGTCAATGTAATTAACAAAAGGTTGTTAATACCAACACTCTGTACTTAATGACTGCATTTTACTTTTTTTACTTGTTTACTGACAAATTGCGAGAGATTGTGCTTTGCCAGTACTACATAAATACATATTATGAATTATTTATGATTTATTAATATTTTGTTGTTTAATATTTAACAACTAGTAATTATTTGTTAAGGTAATTAATTAAGTTAAACAATTATAAAAAAAAGTTACAGATATTTTATGAGCATTTGTTTGTCTGGCACACTAAGGGCCAGAATGTTCGCTTTAAGGCCAAAAAACCATTTCAGGTAAAAAGAAAATCTGAATTTATTTTCAGAATCTAAACATGTTCAGAATCTTAAAAACCACGTCAAAGTTAAAATTTCAACAAAATTTTGTAAGTTTTTGTAATAAAAATATTTGATTTAGTTATTTTTACTAAACCTATTTTTAATCCAAAAATTACCGATTTGTTTGGAAACAAATTAAAACCCGCGGAAAAGTAAGCCATACATACATAATTTTTTGTTTTATGCCCAAAATGATACATTTTTTTATTTTTGAACAAATTACACAATGCGTAACAATATTTACACTAAATTTTATCTATTATTCACTCTTCACGATATTTTATAGATCATTCTTGTCATATGTCTGTCTGCTAAGGATGTTACATTGTTGGTTTGGTTTCTTTTTGTTTTGGACTACAGGTAGAATTTTGATGAAAATATTAAAGCGCTAAAAGAAAAGTACATAATACAAAATAAATAATAACACTTTACGTTATTTTTCTGCGGCTGCGTCCGGAAAATGTTATATTGGCCTGGGTTCTATATTTCACTACGAAGTGAAAGTGGAATCGTTTTTAATTCCACTTTTTCAATTCCGCTGTGTTCTAAAAAACGAGTGAATTGGTTTTTCACGACGATTTCATTTTGTTTTTAGCAGCAACATAAAAAAATGCAGGAAAAAATTAAATTATCACTTTAAAGTGAATGAAATTGCAATGAAGAAAAGAATAGTGCATTTTTTTTAACAAAAATAAAGATTAAACAAAAAAAACACTTATTTTTAAAATAATATAAAATGAGTGGCGCAATTGTGATTTCCTGGTATTTAATTGAAAAAGAAAAGCAAAGAACGGAAAATCTGAATTTAAAAAGGCTTCGTGACTAATAAAATCCTTTGAAACTACCAGAAAAATCGTAAGAAAATTATTAAAACTGAGTCGCAAGTGTTTAAAATTAATAAAAAAAAAAATGTAAAATATAATATATAATATATAAGCTTGTTGTATAGGTTCTGTTCTTCTTTTTTTGCAGCTGTTCTTCATTTTCTGTGTTTTCAGCACCTTCGTCATTTTCATTTAATTTTTGTAAAACCACGTTTACTACATTGTCGGAACTGGTGCCATCTAAGTTTGACAATTTAGTAGAAGAATTTGTGGTTGTTCAGCCTTTGCTAGTCGTTCCGAATGATTTAGCAGCTTTAACACCTTCGACTGCTGTATAAAGGCCAGCAAGTTTGGCAACTGAATCTTCTTTGGATGATATGCGTTGGATATTGTTGGGTCCTCCACAAGTTGCCGTTACCTTTGCTCTATTTTCGGCCTATTTTTTACGAATGGTAGCCTTCCAAGCCAAGCTTTTTTCCTTTTCTGGAGGTCCTAAGCTGTTTAATGTACTTGCTAAGTCCTTCCACAACTGGTCGGCAACTGTTTTGTCGCCCCTCTAAAAACCTTTGGCAAAACCAGTTTTATTTTCCATGAATGTTAAAAATGCGGCCTCTTGTTCCGGATTCATGGGGTTTCCCCTAAAAAATACAACACTTTTTCAGTTAAAGAAACGTATATTAAAAACATATCACATTTACTTACATTGTTTGTTTTTGTTTTACTTTTAATATCCACAATAATTGTTTTTTCACGCAGTTAACTATTACCGTTTTACAATTACTTTTTTTTGTAGTAAAATTGCTTTCTAGAACACATCAAATCACTTCAATTCCACTAGAAACAAAATGAAAATGAAATTTTTCTTTTCAAATCACTTATGTGGAATTGGGAACACAAATTGAGCGGAAGTTTCACTTTCACTTCATTTTCGGAATGTAGAACCCATGCGATTGTTTATTTGTTTTTTTTTTCGCCTCCTGGTAAAATTTTGATGTAAATATTGATTCATTATCAGTTAATTGTTTCGTTTACAACCCAGTACTACCGCTATTTTTACTGTATAAAGATAATTAACCCTCTAAAGGGTAAGGCTGCTTCAGGCCAGTCTTCATAAAATCTACTACAAATGCGTCAAATGAGCGTTTTATACTTAGAAATTAATATATTCCGATAGAAAACTAAATTTGGTAAATATTTTGCGAAGAAATTTTTCGTGTGCCGTCCACGGTTTGGAAGCAAAAAAGCTTCAAAATCAAAATTTCGTAAAATTTTAAAAACTACCTATTTAAAAAAAAAAAATAGTTTTCAAAATCTAAAAAAACAATTCAAGTTGACTAAAAAAACTCTTTATAATAAAATATAAGTAAGATTAAAGCCTTATCTTTAAGAAAAAGTCCTTTCTTTAGTCCAAGGACTCACAGGATTAATCTAAAGGACATCGTCTTAACTTATAAACTAATAGACGGATTTTTATGAAATTTTGCAGAAAGAAGACATTAAGTATTAATAGCAAAGCGTTGAAGTTCAAACAATATAAATTGAAGATCAGATACTTTTTCGCCTAATTTAGCTTTTTCCAAAAAGCGAAAATCGTGATATCTTCTTAAATAGGAGCAGAAAAAAAATAGTTTTCGAAGTGTGGTTATATATTGGTAAGAGAAATATTTTTTGTCCAAAACTTTTCCTTTATATGCTTTAGTTTTTAAACTACACCTCAAATATTTTGGCTCATATCGCCTAAATTACGCAACGATAAACAATTTTGTTGAAGAACTTCTTATTTGTTTTTCGAGTGGAGCACATGGTATGAATTTCGTTGCAAAACATTGTTTGCCAGTTAGAGGGTTTAGTGGTTTAAATTTCTTAAAGTAACTCAACATCTTCACTAAAATCGTAAAACTATTTTTTTTCTTTAGAGCTAAATGAAACTAAAAAAATCGGTAAATGGTAGTAGTGTCCGACCGAACAGTTCGGCCAAAAACCTATATTTTGTCGGTTTTTTGATATCTAGAGGCAATGATGACAAATTTTGGTATTGGAAACATGTTTGTTGAGCCGATTTAATTCGATTTTGTGTATAAAATTTAAAAGAAAAGTCGAAGTTTAGCTATAAAGTTAAAAGTTCGGCCGCCGAACTATTTTCGATTTGGCCGAAATTTCTGAGGCCGAACAGTGAATTCATTGCTTAACTACAGACTTTTCTTCAAATTTGAAGAAAATAGCATCTAATCAGTCCAATAAACATTTTTCCATCCGCCAAATTTGTCCATAATGCTTTAAAATACCGAATACAGACCAAATGCATTTTCTAGCCGAACTGTTCGGTCGGACACTAAATGGTAGTAAATTATTTTGAACAAAAGTATGAAAAAGTTGAAAAAAAAAATATATTTGAAAAACAAATGCATGTTCCTTTATTTTTAACTAAACTGAAATCTTTTTTATTAAACTACAAACAGTAAACTACATAATATTCTGAGTGTAATTGCAAAAACATTCATGTTTATGCGTTTGTTTTTTAAACCGTTCTTGAATTTGAACTAATATACAAGAGAAAAACTCTTCCTGCCCATATTCTGTCACTAGCAATTTTTGAACAAGCGTACATTAAAGAAAAATTATGAAAAGCTTACGGATGCCATGTTGGATCTGTTTTTTTTCAAATTTTCGAAATCAGAATTCCGTTTAAGTTTAAGGAACCTCAAAACTTCTCTAATTCATATTTATAAATCAAAATAGCAAATTTTTGAAAATCGTAACCGAAATATTAGATCCGTCATTTTAAATGTTGAAAATTTGTATTGTAGATCGTGGCCCATGGTGCGTTTATAAAAACACATGGTTTGCCTGTTTTTCAGAAGAAAACCAAATTGTGTAGGTTCCTCTCTCAGATCTATGACTTTGATTTGTCAACATTTAAAAAACAAGGTGTTGCATGCAGTTTTACAGAATTTTATGTTTAATTAATGTTTATAAAAATTGAATTTTTTATTATATTTTATAGCCTACTATGTAATAAATTTGTGATTGGGTTACATTAATGGGACTTGTAAAAATAATATCTGTGATTTCTGTTTTGTTTTTTTTTTACAATAAATTGAAATTTAAAACTATTAAGTTGTTTTTTTATAACAGGGCGTTGGTTTTTATAAAAAATTTTGTTATATCATTTTGTTTGTATAAATTTGTTTATAAATATATATGTATATAAATATCATGATCTAGTTTTTCGAATGATTACAATTTTTTTTTATAAAGTTATTGCCTTTTGAACGTAAAATCCATTAAAAATAAATAAGATAGTAGAAAAGTTAGTAAAACATCTTTTAAACCAGGTATACTATTTTTCAGCAAATTTTTTGCTAAAATTATTTTTTCAGTTAACATTTTAGTTATACTTGTTTTACTAATATTTTACTAATGTGTTACTAATTTATTTTGCTAAAAAATATTGTGCTGAGAAGCACATTAATAGTGTGGACGACAACCAGATTTAAAAATATACTCAGCATGTATTAGAGAAGACGAAAATGATACTAAAAAGTACTACTCTTGTAAGACATATAAAAAAGCAGCCATGGAAGATTTTTGTATCTGTTTTTCATACATACAACTAAATTGTGGATTAAAACAACTTAAATTTGCTGTTGTCACCGGCTTGTGAAAGTAATTGTCTGTTAATTAAATTAAGGGCTAAATAAAGTATATAAATTCTATAAAGTTTAAATGTGCATTTGTAAACTAAATGTTTATAATGATTATTAATGTAGTGCGGTCAAATTTGGCAATTTGAAACTCCAAACAAATATACGTACAGGTAGACAGACTAAAGCGAAAGGACACACATCTTAGATAATTTTTATGTTTCCTTTTTCTTATTGCAAAAAAGGGTCGCATATGTCACATTTTGTTATTTCTTCGTTTCTAGAATTATCTAAGGCATTTGTCTTCCTTTAAAAGTTGCCATCATTTAGACAACCTTTGATGTATGTATTTTCAGATATTACATTAATTCATGTCGTCAATGTGGAAGTATTAACATTTTTATATTTTGTAACTTATTGTAAGTTATTTTTAAAAGAGTCACAAAAAAAATTTTTTCGAAATGGGCTTTGTGGTGTAATGGTTAGCTCGTTTGTACTGTTACACAGATGGTCCCGGGTTCGATTCCCGGTGACGACAACATCAATTTAGAAAAATAATATGTATGAGTTTTCTATCACTTATATGTATCGCTGCGCCCACCTTCGGTGTTCCCATAGCACTTAACCCCACCGAAGTAAAATAATGAATCAGGGCTATGAAACAAAAAGCTTCAATAAATTCGCCAACTCTACATCATGTGGCGAGCAACAACTGTTCTAAGACTTATCATCTCGCGCAATTACAGTGTTGCCATGTTTGAAGCCCTTCATCTTTCACCACCTTTCATCTCTTTACTATCCCCTTTCCAAAGAAAGCAACACATTAATTAATAGGAAGAATTTCCTGAGTGTTGCTTCTCTTAAAAAAAAAAAAAAAAAATAGCCGAATTTGAATGGTAGTAACCAAATTTCAGTTGTCAAATATCAAAATTTTTTTCTGTGTGTATAGAGGGATGCTATATTTTAAATTTAAGAATTTTTCAGTTAAAAAATAGGTAAAGTGAATAACTGCATTTTTAGAAATTTAAACTGATAGGTGAAATGTCGAACTTATTTTCGTAAATAGTCAATCATTTCTTGAGCTTTGTGAATTGCCCAGTGTAGAAACAGTAATGACATGTCATTACTTTTCACACTACCAATAATGACACCAGCTTACTATCTGCATTATTTTAAAACAAATAATTAGGACTTACTAATAACTACACTCAGAATACTATGTAGGTAAACCCCACTGCAAATGAAATTTCATTCAAAGAAAGGACGACTTACATTACAGTAAATTCAACTAACATTGTCATTTGTTTTTTAATGTACAAAAAATGACTAACAATTGTAGTAAAAATGAACCACGTGGTAGTAAAAAATAAACAAACATTTATTTTTTTTTTATTTATTTAAATAACAAAAAACAACTTTTTTTTTTTAAAAAAAAGAGAAGCAAAAGTCAGGAAATTCTTCCTACA
This sequence comes from Delia radicum, assembly GCA_021234595.1. Lineage (NCBI taxonomy): Eukaryota > Metazoa > Arthropoda > Insecta > Diptera > Anthomyiidae > Delia > Delia radicum. The sequence continues at coordinate 287,626,553 of CM037851.1, read as the reverse complement.
CTAAAAAAAAAAAGTTTTTAAAGTCAGCAAAAAATTTTGCTGAGTCAGCAAAATTTTAGTCAGGAGGATGCTAGCAAAAAAATTGCTAATGTCAGCAAAATCTTTTGCTGAAAATCAGCGAGCTGATTTTTAGCAACAAAATAAGTAGATTCAGCAAAAGTTTTGCTAACACTTAGTAGATTACAAATAAAAAAGCGTTGGTAAAAATTAATAAATTTTTTGCTGAATTTTAGTAGACTGAAAAAAACGCAAAAAAATTGTAAAAAATTGTAATTTAGTTAAAATATTTGCTGAAAATCATAAAACATATTTTTAAAAATAATTTACAATAATTACGAAATATAAAAATTTTCATTTTCCCACATTGACGACATGAATTAATTTAATATCTAAAAATATATAGAAATAAATATATATATATAACATAACAAAAATTTTCTTTCAACTACTTACATCAATGGTTGTCTAAATGATGCTATCGTTTACTGGACGCAACTGCCGAAGATAATTCTAGAAACGAAACGAAAAAATAAACAAAAACAAACCAAAAAAAAACAACCCTTTTTTTTGCAATAAGAAAAAGGAACCATACAAATCTACCTAAGATGTGTGTCTTTGTCTTTTGCTTTACTCTGTCTACATGTCTGTATATGTTTTTTTTATGGTTGATTTTTTTAATTGTCTTATTAGAGTTGTCCTTTTTAGTATCATTTTCCTCTTCTCTACTACATCTTGACATGCCGCGACATCTGCTTATCAGCACAATTTTTTTTAGCAAAATTAATTAGTAAAACATTAGTATATTAGTAAAGCGTTAGTATAAAACAGTTAAGTGCTGAATAAGTATAACAAAAATTTTAGCTGAAAACACGGTTTTAGCAAAAATATTTGCTAAAAAATAGTATTCCTGATTTACAAGACGTTTTACTAACTTTTCTACTAACTTATTTTTTTGAGTGTATTAATTAATGTGTTGCTTTCTTTGGAATGGGGATAGTGGAGAGATGAAAGGTGGTGAAAGATGAAGGGCTTCAAACAAGGCAACACTGTAATTGCGCGAGTAGATAAGTCTTAGCACAGTTGTTGGTCGCCACCTGATGTAAAGTTGGCGAATTTATTGAAGCTTTTTGGTTCATAGCCCTGATTTATTATTTTACTTCGGTGGGGTTAAGTGCTATGGGAACACCGAAGGTGGGCGCAGCGATACATATAAGTGATAGAAAACTCATACATATTATTTTTCTAAATTGATGTTGTCGTCACCAGGAATCGAACCCGGGACCATCTGTGAAATAGTCCAACGCGCTAACCATTACACCACAACGCCCACAAAAAAATGTAAAAAATGTATGCAAAATCATAAAACAGTCGTTTGATGTGGTTTGTTTTTTTAAATGAACTACAAGGTAAGTAAAAAATTAAATTTGTTCCACAAATGACTGACATTTATATTAAAAATAAAGAAACTGTATTACAACCCAAACAACTACATATTTTTAAAGCAGAAGTTCCCTGAGTGTAGTTAATTTAAACATTATATTAATACAAAAGGTAATGCGTTACACATAAGTACTTATTTGTATCATTATTTTAAATATAAAGTAATAATCTTAAACTGTTTTGAAAATCTGTATTTAAACTCGTTATTTTTGCAACTCTAGTAAGTACACATATAACTACTTAGTTTTAATTTTTTTTGTAAGATTCAAAATAATGACATTTTCTGCAAGCAAGTCATTTATATTTTTTTCTATCAAGTATAATATTTCGTGATAGCTCGACTGGCTAGTTTAAGATCAAACTTTGGAAACATATTTACAGTGATTATTTCTTTGATCTAGTCAGACTATTTCAGTAACGGTATTTTAAGGATAACGCTATTTCAATTGTTTCGGTAATGGTATTTTGGCGACAATGGTATTTTAGTTATTTCGGTAACGGTATTTTAAAGATATTGGTATTTTAGTAATATCGGTAACGGTATTGTACTGATAACGGTATAACAATTATTTTGGTAACGGGTTTTGAATCGATAACAATATTTTAGAGGTTTTGCCTGCCTTCCATCCCTGTATTAAACCCAATAAAATTCTTAATTAAAGTCTTTAGTGTAATAACTAATTTTGTAAATTTTGATCGCTTTTTTGGGATTTGAACCCGGACTTTTAATTACAGTATCTAAACTTTTCGTAATAAAATTCTATTTGTTATAATATTTTAAGAAAAATGTAATACTGAAAATAATGTCAAGTTTATTAAAAATCTGCAAGTTAAACAAAAGAAATTCATTGCTCATTTTAATGAAATAACTTAAACAACAATATACGAGTACAAATCTCAAGTGCACAATAAATATAAACAATATTAAAAAAAATATATTTCTTTTAAGAGACGCTTTAAAAGTAGCCGCCTTTAAAAGCCATAAAAGTTCATTTGTAACAGGACAAGTTACCGCAAAAGTCGTTGTCGTCGTCATCATTATTTCAATATTGAAATTATGACAATAATCAATTCTAAATAAGAATTTGTTCTTATTAAAAATATATACTATAAAAAAATTAATTTTTTTATTTAAAAAACATTAAAAGATAATGAATATAATAAAATTGATGAAGCATAAATTGTAGTTTTCAAATGTTTGACGTAAAAAAAAATATATACTTCAAAAACTTTTAACAAATAATGGGTGGCAGGTGCATAAATACTATATTTCAAACATAATTGCAAAACTACAAAATTAAACATAAAAAATTTAAGAATAATTAATGATGATGGGAAAATATATCAAAGAAATGTTTTTGGTATTTAGCCTTATTTTCACAATGTTCAGTTAGCTACTAACTACTAAATGCAACTGAAACTGACACATTTTTTGCAGTTTCCTATATAAATTTTCAATTTGACTGTTTGTTAAATTTTAACTGAACATTCAGTAATCGGTCCTTAAAAAAACAAACATTTGTAAATACAATTAAAAATTTTATTGCATTGGAAACAATTAAAATCTTAATCATTTCAATTAAAAAATTTCCAAAATTTCAATTAAAATTATAATCATATCAATTAATATTTTGTAAAATTTTTTTGAAAATGAAAACAAGATATTTTTTTGAAATCTACTTCATGTGACTTTATGAACTTTATAGAGAAAAAACTAAAATAGAGTTTCAATTAAAATATTTGTTAATTACATGAAAAGTTTAATTGAATTCGGTCCTATATTAATGTAACTGTAGTATGACGAATTCAAACAATTTGTAACTATTTAATTGATTCAGTTTCAATTAAGGTTTTAATCATATCTATTAAAAATTTAATTGAACAATTAATTGAAAACAAAATCGAAAAATTGAGAAAAATCACCAAAATTAAAAAAAAAATTTCAAATTGTATTGAATATTGTTTTTAATTTCAATCAAATTTTAGTAGTTATTATTAAAATTTTAATTAAACTTGCAAAAACTCGTTAAAAACTAGTTAAAAATCGTCTTAATTTAAAAAAAATCTTTAAATTTATCAATTTTTAATTTTTTTTATTAAATTTTGTCTTTTTTTTTATTTTTGGTGACTTTTCCATTTTGGAGATTTTTAAATTTTTGGCGTATTTTCAGTTTAGTAAGTTTTTTCAATTTACATTTTGACGATCTTTTTAATTTTATAGGTTTTTTTTTTTAATTTGGCGTATTATTATATTTTTTTATTAGGAATTTTTGGGGTTTTTTAATTTGTTTTTTTTTTTTTTTACTTTTGGTGATTTTTTTTATTTTAGACATTTTTTCAGTTGTGACGATTTTTTTGTTGATCAAATTATACATAATTTAATACAATTTTATGTAATAAGATTTTTAATTAAAAAATTAAAAAAAAACTTTAAATGTTTTAGAGATCAGTACTTTTTATTTTAATCCAATTCTATTTCAATTTGAGCGATTTTCTTAATTTTATAAGTTTTTTTTTGCGATTTTTTTAAATGTAAGGATTTTTTTTTTTAAATTCAATCGATTTTTTTTAATTTTGGTGAGTTTTTTAAATTTTGATATTTTTTCAATTTGTTATCATTATGGATTATTTTCAATTAAACATTTATTTATTTAAGCTTATAATTCCCATAACCTTTTTAAAAATGACCATTAAACTGTTCTCTGATTTCAAACTCATTTTCAATTAAAATCTAAGTTGTAATCTTTTAATTGAAAGTGAATTTGAAATCAAAGAAAAGTTTAATTGAAATTTTATTGACAATAATTTTCTATGTATAAGTTAAAATTTTAATATTAAGCTTAAAAAATTCATCCAACCTAAGTTTGTAATTGACAGAATTAAATTTGCAATTGATACAATTATATATTTAGTTGATAGAATCACATTTTTTTTATTTTTTTATACGATACAATTAAATTTTTAATTGATACAATCAAATTTTTAATTGATACAATTACAGTTTGAATTGATACAAATAAATATTTAATTTTAATTTTATTTTCAAATATTTAATTGAATTAATTATACATTTAATAAAAATGTAAATTTATTTCAATCAAATATTTAATTGAATTAATTAAACATTGAATTAAAATGTAAATTTATCTCATACAAATCTTTTAATACAAGTTTTTGAGAAATAATTTTCCTGTGAATTTAAATTGGTTTTAAAAAGACGTTACTGCTCTATTTTAATTTGTTCGTAAACCCGCACCGAGCAAATGCAGAAATTTAACATTTAACATTTTCAACATTTTTTTGTTAATGATTTTTTCATAAAATTTTAATTATTCAAAATAAAACTAAAAAACATATCATTTAAATAAAAAATAACAACATAATCGCAAAATAAAAGCGCGTGTTTTGAGTCAAAACTTTTTTAATCAACATGTTGCAATGCTTTTTTAGTAGAAAAATTTTTTTCATTTGTTCGAGTTCGGTTTTTCATTGCGAGTGCTTCCCAATATGGTTGTATATTAAAATGTTTTGCAACATGTTTCTAAACAAAAATTGGTTTACTAAAATCTTACTTAGATGAAATTGTTACGAAATTTTGATGCTAATTAAAAAAAATGTTTGATAAACACCAAAATTTAAAAATATATTTTTAATAAATTGCAGCAAATTGTTACTTCAACATGTTGCTTAATGCTAAATACAAAACAATTTATGGATAAAATTGTACGCATAGAACCATTACAGAATTTAAAATTCTCTTTAAAAATTGCAACAAAATGTTTCCGCAACATATTGCGTTATTATGACTAAACTTTCGATGCAACATGTTGGTAAACCGAGTATAGGGAGTTATTAAAACTGTTTGTTCAAAGTTTAATACATTTAATCGATGAGAAAGTTTAACAATTCAAAACATTGTTTTGATATTTGGACCATTAATGTGGAAATTGTGAAATCTGTCGGTAAAGACTGTGTACCGCCACTGCTAAAAATAAACCTGTTTTAATTAACTCCCGCTATGACAATATTGACAAATATAGTCATAAAATTATGACTTTGTCACAACAAAAAAATTTGCACAAATTGCTATTTAAAATTATTTTGCAAACGCAATGACCATAAATGTTAATAAACTTTATTGATGTTTAAGAAAAACAAAATCTAAACAAACAATTATTGTGTTTTGATATTTTTAAATTTTTTTTAAATAAATTAATAAAAAAAGAAGACACGTAATAAACCTAAATAACACTGGGTAAAAAATGTTTCTGTTATCTCAAGCATCTTTACGACGGAATGGCCGTTAAAACTATCAACCCGACGAAAAAAGTTCCTATATAAATTCATACATTCAGATCCGAAAAATGGCATACATAAGCTGATCTCATGGTATCTATTCTCATATAGTTTGAACAAAAAAATGAATCTATGAAATATGATCAAATTATATATAATTTAATACAATTTTATCTAATAAGATTTTTAATTAAAAAATTAAAAAAAAACTTTAAATGTTTTAGAGATCAGTACTTTTTATTTTAATCCAATTAAGTATTACTTGTAATTCATTTGTAAAAGATACACTTAGGAAATTATGTTGGTAAAGACGACAGCAATTGTAGTCAAAAACAAATGAAATTTCATTTTAAAAAAGGACGACTTACATTTCATTAAATTCAACTAACATTGTCATTTGTTTTTTAATGTTCAAAAAATGACTAACAATTGTAGTAAAAATGAACCACATGGTAGTAAAAAATAAACGAACATTTATATATTTTTATTTTTTTAAATAACAAAAAACAACTGTAAAAAATGAATGTAAAATCATAAAACAGGCATTTGATGTGAGTTGTTTTTTTAAATGAACTACAAGGTTAGTTAAAAACTTTATTTGTTCTACAAATGACTTACATTTACATTAAAAATAATGAAACTGTATTACAACCCAAACAACTACATATTTTTAAAGCAGAAGTTCCCTGAGTGTATAAATATTAATTTTTAAAAATAATGTTTAATCTAAAAATGTATGCTTTTTATGAACCTTATTATATGTTCCAATATAATAAATTTAAAACGCTAGATAAAACAAAAAACAGACACCTTTTACCTAGGATGAAAATCGAAATTTCGTTCGCAAAATTTTTAAGTAGAATATCTTTTCAAGAGCAGAAATAAACAGCAAACTTTACACGCACTTGCTATACAAAATAATATATACGGTCGGTATTATGGATCAAAACAATTTTTTTTATAAAGGAAAAATCTCCCTATTAAGTACTATTTTGTTAAATACAAACCAAGATTAATGGTAGAAATTTATTGCATAAGGTCGAAATAAGCAACTACTTAATTTTTAAAATTGAAAACTTAGAATGGCATTAAGCATGTTTTAAGGTTTGGGTGCTTCATTTGTTTAAACATTCCGTTTACAACGCTCTCTTCTAAAAAATAAAAGAGAGTTTCCAAAAAATGTGTTAAGAGTGGTACTTTTAATTAATTAATTTTCATGCTCTTAAGCAATTTTAATTAAATTTTAAAGTTAATTTGTGTTGTTTTTATAACTAACTCTAAATTTTGTTTATATATACACTAAAGATCTTATGTAGGTAAAGACGACAGCAATTGTTGTCAAAAACAAATGAAATTTCACTTGAAGAAATGACGACTAACATTTCATTAAATTCAACTAACATTTGTCATTTGTTTTTACTGTTCAAAAAATTACTTACAATTGCAGTAAAAATGAGCCACATATGTTATTTCTTATTTTTTTAAATAACAAAAAACAACTGTAAAAAACTAATGTAAATTCATAAAACAGTCATTTGATGTGGTTTGTTTTTTTAAATGAACTACAAGGTTAATAAAAAACTAAATTTGTTCTACAAATGACTGACATTTACAATAAAAATAAAGAAACAAACAAACAACTACATATTTTTAAAGCAGAAGTTCCCTGAGTGTTCTAAAAAATATGCATAAAAAACCCTCTAAAAACTGGTTCTCTTACAATCAGTTGGCATTTAAAATTTAACAGATGTTTAGTAACTTGTATCTTCTTTAGTATATATGTTCTTTGGTTTAAAATATTAATAACACAGCTTCCTTGGTTTGAATGCCAATATGTAATTTATATTCTCTTTCTTGCTCTGATTTCAAATCCGGCATTGAAATTTTTCCATCACGTCATAATTTTGAGAAAACCGCGGTTAAAGTTGCCATTCTTTTTAAGCCTATTATCACACAATTGGCGCTCTTTCTATGAATTCAAAATAAAGATAAGTAATTAGAATACACTTTACTCTTGAAGATAGCGTGAAGAAATTATCTAAAACTAATTGTTAAAATAGCGAAAAGATACATTTATCAAATGGCTTATACAAAAACATTTTAAATACATTTTTATAAAAATTATTATTTCGTACTATTTTAAAGATATCTTATATTTGAAATGCAACTTAAACGTGTAATAAACGTTTTTCGCCAACATTAAAAAAAAAGGAAATTTTAAAGTCCATATCGTGACCCTAAAATAAATTAACGGTGTTCGGATGCATGCCCTAGGCTACTTTTAAAAATGTAATATTTGGTAATTTTTTTGATGGAGTATTTTTCAACTGCAATTTCCACCTACAATAGTAACCGAAAAAAGTTTAATATTTTCACCATCGTATTGAAAATGTTTTAGCTGGTCGGATCTATTGTGTACACAACTTCCAAAATCTTCAAAAACGCAATTTTTCGCGTTTTAAATAGCGGTTTTCTCAAAATAGTGACGTGATGGAAAATGATTTGGAATCAGTGAGACAAAATCTGTTATAAATATATAACGCGGTTCAACCTAAAGCTACTTTTTCTAATTTTGTGTCTGTGTGTTATCATTACAAAACAAAAAACCGTAGTTTTTCATGTTATTTTAGCAGTAAATTTTGAATCTCATTTATATTTTAATTATAAACGGTGCTAAAAAAAATATATAAAATTTTTTTCATTAAATTTTGCTATAGATATTTATATATAATGATATGTTTTGCCATATATAATTATATATTAAAGTGATAGAATTATTTTTGCTTATTTGTATCATATACACTTACATATGATCATATATGGTAGAATTTATGGATATAGACATACAATATATGCTAATATATAACATACGATACAATGATATATGATGATAGATTACGCCATATTAAGAAAAATTCATAAACTAAGATATGAATATATATCGTAATATGTTGCCACATATATAATCATATATAATGATATCAAGTTGTATATGAGTATAAAAGAATTTCGAATATAAATCCGAGTTTACTTTTCAAAACCATTTTTTGCGACTTCTTCGGTGTAATAATCTACTTTTATATCTGAATTTAAAATGTGTTGCTAAATTGCGTTATAAAAAAACAAAATGTTCAATCACTTACAAAGAGAGTCTCCCGATGGGTTCCCCTTATCTTAATGAAATTTGGATATGTGATAAAGAAATAAAAAATAAATAAAAAACACTTATTTTTTTCACGTTTAAGAGTTAAAATATGGGGCCAAAGGAAATAAATAGAAACATGTTTGTAACTAATGAAATTTCGATTTTTTGAACTCAATTTTAATGTACTCGAAAAAACAAAAATTTTGATACCAAATATTGCCTATTAAGTGTGTTAAGGTTCCCATTTATTTAAAATATTTAAAGTATTGAATAAAAAACTCTTCGACAAAAAGTGGCATACAAGCCGAACAATTGCGATTGTCAAAAAGAGCACTAATATACATATATATTTTTTTAACTTAATTCAACTATAATGTTTAAAAAAAACTCCAGTTTTACACTCATACAAATAAGTCTGTACAAATAGCAGAAAAATTTACTAAAAATGTTTTAAAAATTACGTTGTAGGAAAATACAGTAAAATTAGCAGAATCTTTTTGCTAAATATTAGTAAAATAAAAACAGCAGAAAAAAACTGTAAAATTAGTTTTTAGTTTTTAGCATGAAAAAAAAAGCGCCATCTATTCATGAAAACAAAACAAGTGTAAAAATAAAAAGGAGAATAAAAATAAAAAGCGTGTATTGTATATCTACAAAGGTAGAGCTTGCACATAACGAACAAGTTTTCAATATATTTTTGATCAATGGTGATAATCTTTAACTTCGAACTCATATATTAGTTCATATTAAGTGGGAAAACTAGGTTATATGAATGTTTGATGTTTTGCATGGGATTGTCACTTCTTTCAAAACGTGTTCTGATGATGGGAACCTAGAAAATTGCCGAAATAGATCTATCAACACATTCCTGAAAGTGGTCAATTAATAAATTTAAAAACAAAAACTCTATAGATTATTTGTTAGGACAATATCCTAATAAAGAAATATAGAGTATGGCCTCGAACTTGAATAACTTTCATTTTCATTGCACAATTAAACGTCAAAAAGACATAATTTTTATTTTTAATAAAAACTATATCAAACTTGAAAATGGCTATTATAAATGATAAGACAACTGAATTACAGAGTTGTATCTGTCTTTCATTTGTCTTTATTATTTCCTTAGTTCATTTTGTATGTACATCGGAATACTATATGTCAAAGACTGATTTTTCCATTATTTTTTCAATATCTATTCATTGTTAAAAGAAAAATATTTTTGAAATTATTTTATTAATTTTTTTAAAAATTATAAATTATTTTATAAACACAAATACCACTTATTAAAGTCTTTCAATATATAAAAAGCTTGAATATTTCTTATAGTTTTATGACTTAATAATAAAACCATTTTGCATGCATATTTCTAAATATTTTTCTAATTCGACGTGTTCAAACATTGCACTACAACGACCTCTACTGGTTTTGATTATTAAAATAATATTTTAAGACTGTTGTAAATTCAGCAAAAAAAAAAAATATTTGTTAAAAATTAAGTATTTCATCAAGTCAAAATTGCAAAAGTTTTAACTAAAAACTCAATTTGAACAAAAAAATTGCAAAGTTGGATTACTAACGGCTTTACTAATTTTTCTACTAACTTTTTTCTATGAGTGTAATATCACTTAAAACACATTTTTTTTGATTAACAAAAATACTAAAATAAAGTTATCGGACTTATTTGTGTAAATTTTATCTATTACAATTCGAAATAAGTCGAAAATACTAAAAATTGGGTAATTTTCGACCCCACTTCTAAAGGGTCCGCCAAATAGCTTTTTTTTTTTGAAAATGCTATAAAAAAAAAACTACTGAATATTTTCTCAAATTTCTTTTTTTATTAACCTTCCGGTTAATAATGGAAAATAATTTCATTCAAATGGCTGCCTCGGCTGGCCATGCAGTAGCCTACACGATCGGTCCAATTTTTAAGCACATTATCGATTGTGTGCAGCTGTATTTCCTCCACTTCAATTTTTGTGAACAAAAATTCGTTCAACATGGCCCGATAACGATCGCCATTGACTGTAACGGCCACTCCATGCTCATTTTTGAAGAAAAATGGCCAAATTATGCCTCTGGACCAAAATCCGCACCAAACAGTGACTCGTTTTGGGTGTATCGGCACACATTCTGCAACATTACCATGATTTTCAAAGTAGTATCGCAATATTTCCCAGCGTTGTTCAAGCGTATACACAACCATATTCGTTCAGCGGAAGGATAAAACTAATTATCTGTCAAATCAGACATGAGTGAAGTGTTACCATTCACGAAATAAGCACTAGTTGAAAAAAAAAAACGTTTGATGGTGAACCCTTTTATCCCTAAACATGAGATTGGGCCGCTCATAAAAAGTACACGTACTTTATTATTATTTCTGTTCTGTATCACATATCCAAATTTTATTAAGAACGGAGAGAACCCATCTGAAGGCTCCCCTTGTTAGAAGAATTTTTATATATTTGTTATATTGCTTTACAATGTGATTCATACATTTGTTTAATTTTTTTATGAGCATTTGATAGACTTATATTTTATCAATATTCTTTATGATTTATGAGTTTATTAAGTTTTAGGCGCCAGCGTTTAAAGTCTAGTTCTATTCTATTTATGCTTTAAAAATTAATTTCGGTTTATTCTATTTTTGTGTTTTTTTTGGAAGATTGCCTTGTCTGATACGCCTATTTGGTTATAAAACTTGGTTTTTAAACACATTTTTTCATATATTTTATGCGTGGTTTAACCTACTGGCTATTACAGTCGTTTTAAGTTGGGCTTTTGATTTTAAAAGGAGTTTATTAGTCGTATTTATTATTCAATGCACTTAAACTATTGCATAAACATTGATTTACTTTTTCTAATAATAAATCAGCTGCAATTACAATGGAAAACCTTCAATTGTAATTTGATAAATGGTTTGTAGACGCCACCTGTTTTTCTAATATAAATTTTGTTTTATTTTTTTTCTAATTCTGCTGAAAGCTTGTTAAACAAACACCTAAGGTATTTTTAAGTTTTCTTACTCTGATAAAAAATTAGTAAACTTTTTTGCTTAAACTACAAATTAATTTTGAAAAACTTCGTTTTAGAAAAAACTGAAAAAATTAGCAGATATTATTTGCTAAATATAACACCGATAAAATTTTTCTTCATTGTATTAATTTCATTAAAACGGATTAATTTATTTAATGAATAATTTCCATTCTATTACCAGATCGAGAGCAGTTTGTAGGGTTCGTGTTGATTCATCGACAGTTGCCGCTACTGAGAGAATAGCTGCGGGAAATGAAGGATCGACTGATCCCAAGTGTTAATTCTGTGACATATGATTTAGGGTCAAGTCACAAAACTGGCGAAACCAAAATTGTAGTGCACCAAAAAGTGTTAATTTGGGTGAAATGACCAATCACGTGACTATAGTTATGGTGAGAAAAAATTCATTGGTTGGTACCAGATATATCATGTAACTGGAGAAAAAGTAACATAACATTATATGGTACTGAAGCAACTAGGACCGATGCAGTTGAAGTTCTTACTGGTCACTGAACTGGTTCAATCCCGTTAAGAGTTGATGAAAACATGGCAATTAGTGCCAAAGGATTCAGTCCCTTGACTGCTACAAATCGGATATAACACTGAAATAAACTTATTTTAAAATTGATTTTTGTTGTGCCTTTTTGAAGGTTTTGTGAACACTGTTTTGAGGAAGTTTAGTGACTGCTTCCGGATGGACAATTTAGCAACTCGTATATAATATGACACACGGAGAATAAAACGTAAAAGGTTATTTGCTAATTACTTTTCGCATACCCGGCGACATGTACTCCCTTGACCAGTGCAGTGGTACTTCACAAATCTAATCCATTTAAACTACCTCACTAACAGCACACATTCCGCTTAATATGTGACTAGTTTTCCATCAAAAGATGTTCTCCACTTCTACGATACGTAGACCTACACCAGCCACGTGATAAATTTTTTTCCACTGTTTCTGTTGCATATCACATAAATCCTAAAATGGTCATACTTTGGCACTACCTACTTCTAACTTGTCCCCTAGCATATTCATTTCAGTCGGTAGGGTGATAGGTTACCTTGATCAAGTTATTCGCCACTTCACACAGTTCTCCACAGGTGGCAATTGTCACCTCATATGACAAGCCCATGTTAAAAGTACCGGTCACTTTCATATAACACAACCGAAACTATGACAGGTTCATACACACGAAGTTCTAGTCACGTGACCATCACAGTGACTGGTCCATTTCCATCAGGAACATCACACGTGTATAAAATTTTTTTGCAATAAAAAATTTAATTTATATAGGGTTTTCCAATAAGGACTTGACAATTTTTTTTTTAATAAAACGCAAACCATTTGAGATATTTCCATCGGCCATCGGCTTCAATTCTTGAGTCAGCTTGATCTTGTATGAGTGTAAACCAAGATTCTTACGCAAAATTCGCCATAAAATGGTCTTGGCGATGCCCAGTTCTTGAGAACGCCGCGGAATCGACTGATTTGGATCGTTGTCTCACTGGCTCGGCAGCATCACACAATGAATATGTAGACTCAAATTTTTGCACTAAACTTGTTATTGCTTGTCTACTAGGGCGAGAATAACTACCGAAAATTGGAGTTAACGCTCTTAAAGTTGCGGTCACCAACTCCGAATACATTTTTTTAATTTGCATACGTTGTTCGTTAGTGTACTTTACCACGATGAAAATGTTGAGTTTACTGAAAAAAGGAAAGTAACAGTTAGATGATCAGTGAAATAGTGCGTTCACAAATTGAATTCAAAGTTGTCAAGTGCCTATTGGAAAAACCTTTATTATACAAACAATAAATTGTTGTGTCATATCATTTAGTGTATAAAGTGTTGATGTGAATTGACTACAAAATTCTTTAACCATTTTCTTAAGTCGACATATGTACATTTGTGAAAAGTCAACAGTTTTTTTTTATTATTATTTTTTTAGTTTAAGGAACAAATTGTTTTTGGCTAATATCTCTACCTCTTTTAAAATTGTGTTATAAATAAATCTTTGTTTTGTAATAAAACGTAATGAAAATATTTCATACAAGCTATGCATTTTATTTATTAAACACATGCAACTTCCATAAAGTTTACGTTTGGATTAATGAAAAAAAAATCATATACTTTTTGAAATTTTCATTGGGTAAATGAAACCATTCATTAAAATTGACTTAATGCAACATGTTTCATTGATTCAATGAAACATTTGTTTGGGGACTTTAAAAAAAAAAAAAAAGTGCTTTGTATTAATAAATGAAATCATTCAATATTTTATGAAATTTTTATTGGGTCAATGAAACTATTTATAAGAATTGATTTAATAAAACATTTCTTTATAGACTTTTATAAGAAAAAATTCATTGTATTAATGAAGGAATTCATTCATACCTTACATAAATGTGATCGTTCAATACAAAATATCAAAAATAAGTGTCCAGGACCGAAGACTTCGGTCAGAAAATACTTTTTGGTGGTTTTCGTTATTTTAAAGCATTATGGACAATTTAAACAAATAGAAAATTGCTTATTGGGCTTTTTGGATGCGATTTTGAGTGTCAAATTTAAAGATAAGTCCGTAGTTAAGCAATGAATTCAATATTCGGCCGACGAACGTTCGACCAAATTGGAAAAACTTTGGCAGACCATTATTCAACTTTACAGCTAAACTTATGCGTATTCCATAAATTTTGTTTACTTAAATACCAAAAAACTGGCCAAATTCGGTCGGACACTAAAATAATTAACTTAACCAACTGTTAAGTAAACTGGTGTATGTTATTATTATTATTATTATAATTATTTCAATTTAATAATCAAATATGTATTACGAAAATTTGAATATTTGGAGCTTTCCGGTATATTATCAACAATTAAAATCACACGATTTACAAAAAATAAATTCGACTGTGGCAAAGAGTTGCCTTTTTTTGATTGTAAAATTTTCATGGCCAAAAGGTAAAATCATACCGTATAAATTACATATTGATACACAGAGAAAACAGATTCATCGTGACAACTGAATTTCTAGCCATCTGAATGGTTTGGTTGCAGCAACCAAATTATTTGGTTGTCACAATCAAATGTATTCTGACATAATTGAAATATATTGTTTCAACCGAAATTCTGTGTTATAAACCGAATTTCTGTTACCGCACACAAAAACATCGGTAACTGCTACCAAACCATTCGGTTGGCAAAAAATTCAGTAGTCACAACGGATCTGTTTTCTCTGTGTATAGGTAATAAAAGTATTTTAATTGAAATCAAACTAAATATGCTAACCTAACCTATTAGGGTATTCAAATTACTCGGGTTAGGTTTTGTTCGAGTAAACGAGTAACTTGATTTTGAGGTTTTAAACTTCGATTAAGGTTTTATAACTACTCGAGGAACTCGAATAATTTAAATAGTTATATCATTAATTTTTTCTTAAAAGTTCATAATAAAACAAAAAATAAATAAAAAATCAGGACTTCTGAAATGTATTTCATCAAAATTTAAAAAAAAGTTGTGTAATTAATTTAAATAGACCTTCTAAAATAATACACAATTGAGGTGTTTTACGTTATTTTCTTTCTTTTTTATAAAGTTCGACTTTAAGCAAAAACTAGGGATATGCATATAACCAAAATAATATGGCATAGTAGTCTATGCATTGGAAAATATAAAGTAAAAATAAATTTTTAATTTGTGTGATTAAGTTGAATATAGATCCGAATGAAAGAAAAGAGTGAACGGTCCAACCCAAACTGTAACACCAAAAAATTGTAATGAACTAAGAACAATTCCAGTCTTTGCAAATAAATTTAACAAAATCTAATAGTTTTGCGATTGTTGCGATTTTATATTTTTTGTTTAATATTTCACTTCATTTCTGGAAATCTGACCTTTTGGTATTAAATTTTTTTATAGGTTCGACCCTTCATTATGTAATTTCTAAGAATATAACATTTTATTCATTGGTCTCAGTGCCGAACGTTTTTTCTGCAAAACTTAAAGTTAAAAAAGGCAAATATATTTTTTATATCAGTACAGTATTGCCCATATTGTATTGCCACGTAGAAAAGTTATAGCCCTACTACTCAAATATAATTTTTTAAAACGGTACTGACACATTGCTTGACATTTTATATTACGAATGTATAGCACGGATGTCTTGCAAAATATTCGCAAGACATTTTTGTATACAACAAAAAAAAATTTTTTTTTTGCTCTAATAATATTAAATCTTGAAAATTATAAAAATGTGGAAAAAATTAAAGTGAAATAGTCTGGTTTTTTTTCTATTTTAAGTATAAATATCTTCAAAACAGGAGAAGAGAGAATATTTTTCAAAATATTCATTCTACCCTTTAGTTCATATTGCATCCCAAAATACGTTGTTTTTTCAAGTTTGTGATTTAAAATTCGTTTGGAATTTTTTAAAAAACTTGAAAAAACTAATAAACGTATTGTAGGGCTCGGGTTGATTGTAATTTTATATAAAAAAAAATCTTTTTAAAAAATATGAAACAATTTTAGTTTTGTTTTTTTTATAAAATATAAAATGGAATTTGAACATTTTTTGATTTACTCGATTAACTCGATTAATCGACTAACATTATGCGAGTTATTTATTACTCGAAATTGGCCGTTTTATTTTTACTCGAACAATTGTTTGATTAAAATTCATCGATTAATCGAGTTAACGGTTAACCGATTGAATACTCTACTACCTATGCCAGCGAAGGCAATACAACCCCTACTATGTTTGTCTGTGAAGTTAAGCTCAACACGCTTAAACTTACTTAAGTTTATAAAAATAAAATAAAAATTGGAAATGCACCACAATATTTATGTGAACAACTAAGATACGTTGGAGTGGTACAACCTTATAGCAACGCACAAAACTTCAGACTGCAACGAGTGACAACTAATGCAATGCAATGATCCCTCTTTGATAAACGTTGAAATTTAAACAATTTGCCACCAAAGAATGTTAAAAATGAAAGAAACTCAAATGTGTTTTATTCAAAAAAATGTAAAATTTATAAAAGATAAGATTTTTTCGATGAAATTGTAAAGGGTCCGCCAAATAACTTTTTTTTTTTGAAAATGCTATAAGAAAAAACTACTAAATATTTTCTCAAATTTCTTTTTTTATTTGAAAATACAATCCTTCCGGTTAATAATGGAAAATAATTTCATTCAAATGGCTGCCTTGGCTGGCCATGCAGTAGCCTACACGATCGGTCCAATTTTTAAACACATTATCGATTGTGTGCAGCTGTATTTCACTAATGGCTTCCTGTTCCGTCCTGTTGAAACCAAATGTTGCCAATATCCTCCTCTTCAATTTTTGTGGACAAAAATTCGTTCAACATGGCCCGATAACGATCGCCATTGACTGTAACGGCCACTCCTTGCTCATTTTCAAAGAAAAAATGGCAATTTTCGCAAACATTCTGCAACATTACCACGATTTTCAAAGTAATGTCGCATTATTTCCCAGCGTGGTTCAAGCGTATACAAAACCATATTCGTTCAACACAATGTATTGCATTATAGGGGCATCCCCTGAGTGTTGGTCTAACGAAAAAAAAAAAAATTATGAATTGAGTCATTGGCCGAAATCGATAACGTCCCATAGCGTACGTTTTTTATTTTTTTTTTTTAAAGATAAGCAACATTCAGGAAATTCTTCCTAATAATTATAAGTCGTATAAAGATCAGTCTTAGAACATTTGTTGCTCTCCACCTGATGTAGAGTTGGCTAACTTATTGAAGCTTTTTAATTCATAGCCCGGATTCATTATTTTACTTCGGTGGGGTTAAGTGCTATGGGAACACCGAAGGCGGGCGCCATGATACATATGATGTATAGAAAACTCATATATATTATTTTTCTAAATTGTTGTCGTCACCAGGAATCAAACCCGGGACCATCTGTGTAACAGTCCATCGTGCTAACCATTACACCACAACGACCACAACAACATTTTCTCTAAGTGTATTTGAAATTTATTAAAAATTATAGTATTGAGTTCATCGTCTCATTACCATCGTAAATTCAAATTCTCTTTTAGCTCTATCCAACTGACCTATTGAATAAAATCATCCACTTAAACAAATTCAGCCAAAGATAATTTTATTGCAGAATTTATTATTTATTTATGTCTGTGTTTTTTTTTTTTTTTTTTTGTAGCAAAAAAATGTTTAATTACAGTTGAATTTTGCCAACAACAAATAAATATTTATATTTCTATATAAAGACCGACATGATTGAGAATAAAAATGAATGAATGGATGATTCGATGGCATATACCATCAAATGATCATAATTTTTGTTAGTATTATTTAAGCTTTTATAAACAATTGAAGGGAAATTGTGTCAAAGAAATTAGAAATTGCATTCGAATATATATAATATTGAAATTTGAAAATTTGTGTTGCTTTTGCCGTAAATTGCTATAAATATGTGTTTTGAATATTCCTTATTACTGGGTCGCACTTTTAGTGATTTAACCCTAAAAACTAAATTATTAACGTATGTTATTTTTTTTTTTTTATTGTGTTTAAGTGTAAAACTAAGTTTTTATGGGTTTTAATAGCAGATTTCTCAAAGTGTAAAATTTGTTTGTAATTTTCCTTCATAGATGGCAACTTAGTTTATTTTATTTTGTCTGAAAATTTCTTTTAATATTTTATTTTGGTTTATACGTCATTTATGAAATAATTCAAAAAAAAAAAAAAAAAAGCTTTTAAAAAAAAAGTTGTATACAAACAAAATAAGAAAAATAACTATTTAAATTTTTACAACCAAAAGATTTAAACAAAATCTCAAAATAAAGGAAAATAATAAATAAGAAAAGAAAACACAAGAAGAACAATCCAGAGAATTGTTATCCACCAATTGATTCTGAAATTGTGTCTCAGTCACACGGAAATTTTTATCGAGCTGTGCCCCAATTTTTGTTTAAAACCTATTGCAAATTTGGCTTAATAATTCTTTTTTTTCAGTTCATTGAATATTGTGCTATAATTAACATTTTCTTTTCATTGTTCATGCTCTTTATAACATTTAATAATGTTCCCCTTATTTTCAGCTTTGATAGTTCAACACGACGTCGTAAAGAACGTTCTAAACGTTCACACCGTAAGTCTCCCACATCGGGCCGTCGTGTTCATAAATATCGTTACAGAGATGATGCCTCCCATTCAAGCTCTCGTCGCCGCCATCGTGATCGTCCCAAGGATGAACGTGATAGTGGACGTAATAATCGGAGATCACATTCTAAGGTAAAAACTTTTCATTTTATATACAGGGTCCGTTAGGTTTTTATCTTCTTTTTTAAAATTTGTTTGGATAAATTTAACGTAATATTTTATTTGCCATAAAACAAAAAAAGAAGAATTGTAGTTAAATTAATTTTTTTTTGCCAAAAAGTTCTTTAAAACAAAAAAATGCATGATTTTTTTTATTATACATTAAGTTTAACATAGAGCTGTTTCATAAATTTTAGGGAATATTAAAAGGTTTATAATTAATTTAAGTCATAATAATTAGTTTAAGGTCAAAGCTTACGATTTTGTACGATTTTGTACGAAAAATTTATTGTTTATAAAAGCTGATGCCTTGAAAGAACTGATGATTTAAAAGCTCTTAAAGCTTTTTTTTTGCAGAATCTCAGAAATGGTATCTCTTAATCTAAAAACTTTATTTTAGGCAAATGAAATATCTTTTTTAGTGGAGTTTAAAATTGTTCTAATATACAAAGCTTAATTATTTAAAAGCTTTTCACCAAAAAAAAAATCTCAAAAAAAAACAGCGTTTAGGAGAACTGATACCTACCTTTAAAGATCTGATGCTTCTAAAGCTTTTACAACTTTTATTTGAAATCGACTTATATTGTATCTCTAAGTCGACAAACTTGCATTTCAACTAAATTAAAAAGTTGAATCTTTTAATTTTACCAAGCTTAGTATCTTAGCTAAGTTGTTTAAATGCGTTTCTCAAAAAGTTCAATGTAATAAAGTTAAAAAGAACTAAAATTCAAATATCCAAACTAAAAATCAAATATCCTGATGTTTTTTTTTTTTTTTCATTAGCCCCATCCTTTTTTTATATTTCTATGAAAACTAAATTACAATATCTTTCACCGTTTTTTTTGTGGGTTTTTTTCTACCAATCCGGCAAAAAGGGTTACAAATCAGCTATTGTTAATTCTTATAACAAAAAATTTAAAAACTTCTTAAGTTCAAATAAGTCGCAGTTCCATTAAACATTTTTCTGCTTTCAATAGCTTTAACACGTTGGAAACATTTAAAGCAAGCTCAAAATTCTGTTAATTAAAAAGCTGTAATTTGGTAAAAGCTTTTATAAATTCGCTTTTAATAAAAAGTTTATAAAGTTTCTTAAAGATATTGTCAAAAATATTATAAACGAGGCTTTTTAGTTTAACTTTAAAAGCTTTTTTTATTTATCTTACAAGTGCCAAAGTGCCACTCCTTGAAATGTTTTTGTTGTAAAAAGATGGATAACAAATTTAGTCTGGAAGTAAAACTTTGTTATTTTGTTTCAATTATAAAAAGTTTCGAATCTTTAAAAGAAAATTAAAGAAATAACATCTTTAAAACTTACGCTGAAAATATTTTTAAATCGACAAACTATGTTGGTTGTTACTATTTGTGTAAGCTTTTCATTAACATAATCTGAAAAGCTTTTATACTCTAACATAATTGGAGAAAAGTTGCATAAAAGCAATTACATTCTCATCACTTTTTCTCTGCAGTAAATCTATTTTAAATTTAAACATTTAATTAAAGAATTTTACCCTTATAACACCTTCAATTTAACATCATTGAACTTGATCGAAAGACACAGCACCCCTCTTCCGAGCCAAAGCAAAAAAAAAGATCACATATATTACTCATCTAATTCATCTAATTTATTTTTTTATTTCAAATGCCATCAAGACTAGTAAAAACTGAATATAAAAAATAAAAAAAAGTAAACTATGTTATGCATGTGATCATACAAATCTGCATATGCTTTACTTTTTTTTTTAAATTGTCAAAAGAGTAAAAAATAATTCATTGTTAAAAATGCATTTTCCCCCCAATTTTCTAAAAAAAAAATAATAAAAAATTTAGTTGATTTATAACAACACAGACATCGAACGCATTGTGTTGTCTGTCTCGTAGTATTTTTATAATCGTAGAAAATGTTATTTTTTAAACGTTATTTGGAAAAATCTCAAATAACTTTAGAGAATTTTGAGAAATCTAAAGTGCCATGTTATTACAAAATGCGTGAATTACCGCCGCCTAGAAAATTAGATTTTATGGATGATTTGGTGTATCAAACATCGGTGTTATTTCAACAATATATTGAAGATTGGTTAATGGATGAGTATATAGAAAATCATGACAATGATTATTTAGTAAGTTTAAATTTCTATTAAAAAAAAATTGACGTTGCAATTTAAAAAACTAACAAATGAGCATAATTGGAGACTTTATTTTTTGAAAATGGTTTGCGTCTAAGCTAATTAACACTCATGTCTCTCTTTCATTACTGTTTTTATTTTGTTAAATCGTTTGCGTCTAAGCTAATTAACACTCATGGCTCTCTTTCATTACTGTCTCTTGATCTTTTATTTAATTTTTTATTTTTTTTTGGCAAACAATTAAATTTAAATTAATTGTATGTATTTAAAATCAATTTGTTTGACATTCATTGTGTTATCTATCTTTTAGTTTCTATTTATCTTTAAAAACGTTCGCTGTTTCGTTCTTCGTTTTTTATTCATCAATCATATCAATTTAGTTGTCCAATTGCGGAGGCATTTTAGTTTTTCTGCGAACAGTTTTTAATTTTTTTTTATACAAATTGGATTTCTTTCGTAAATTAGAACATATTATTGCTGTACAGCATAATGCCATACAATATGCCAATCCAAATTCTACTATGCGGGTTATACGAGTACATAAAGTACCGAAAACGTCATCTTCCAATATCATCGTTACCGACCTACCTCCATCAGCATTAGAACAAGCTGGCGAAAGTTTATCATCCTGGCGCAGAGGCCCTTTGCGTAGGCAACGTAATTTTTTTGATTTGGTATTGGAATGTGAATTTCAATATGAACCGTATTGTGGTGATTGGTTATTGGATGAGTATTTTACAAATCATGATGATGATTATCTTGTGAGTTAAATTTAAGAAAGAGAGACAAAAGTTTTCTTAATGTCAAAAAAGATAAAGCAGCATGTGCATGAGTTGATATTTAAATTTACAAAATAATTTATTTTTTACTAATGAACTTGGTTTATTTAATTCTAATTTCCGTTCTATTTCCAATAATTTTTATTTGAAATTGCCAAAAAAAAGCAACGAGGTTTTTTTACTTCAAATTAGAAGTGTGGTGAAAATGTAACTGGTCTGAAAGGACCTATCCGGTGACCCGTCCGGAGACCGGTAAAAACTTGCCCAATGTGGATGGTGATAAAACGATCGGTCTGAATGTATTTGCCCTGGTCTGACCGTTGAAAACAAGACTGGTCTGAAAGTACCAATATGAGTGCATCAAATTTTATCAAAAATATCTAAATTTCCTACGCTCATAGGAAAAAAAACTCCAAAAATAGCAGAAAAAGTTACTGAAATTTAGTTAAAAATTACGTTACTGGAAAAACTGCTAAAATGTTTGCTAAATATTAATAAAATAAGAACAGCAAAAATAAAACCGTTATCTTTACAAAAGTTTAGTTATAATCAAATAAAATTTTAGTAAATTAAAAATAGCAATTTACTCTGCTAAAATTAGCAAAAACTTTTACTAAATATTAGTAGACTAAAATCAGCCAACAGGAACTGTAATATTACCAAAGTTGTTGTTATATTTGCTTTAAACTTAGTAGAATGTAAATAACAGTACATTTCGCTAAAATCAACAGAAATTGTTGCTAAAAAGTTTCAGAAGGGCAGATTTTTATTCGCATTAAAAAAATCTATAAAAATAAACTTTGAAAATTTCATATTTTTTTATGATTTGTTTTGTCTATTAATATTTAGAAATTTTTTTTGCTGATTTTAGAAGATTAAATTGTTACTTTCAGCTAGCTACAATTTAACTCAAATATAACTAAATATTTGTAGATTCAACAGATTTATTTTAGCTATTCTTAACTTACAAATATTTAGTAAAAAAAAATCTGCTACATTAAGCAGTTTTATTCTGCAACGTAATTTTTAACTAATTTTTTTAGTAGCTTTAGCAAAAGTGTTTACTATTTTTTTTTTCCTATCAGTGTACCTGTAGCGTAGGAACAAAGTCAATTTTTGGCGGGGCCAAACATGGACAGATTCTAACCAATACCGATAGAGTTCATCCTTAGACCGATATAAGTCAGTCAGTTACTTAGCTCAATATATTTTGCTATTAGCCTTAGTGGTGTAGGGTATACAAATATCGGTCCATAACGCTTTAAAACGAAATTCGTTTTAACAGTACCTCTGTTGTCAAAGTCCTTAATATAATGCACTTAGATGTTTAATCAGATACATTTCTGAAATTTATTGTATTTTCTGAATTTTAATATTTTTAAGGTCAAGCAATGTGTTTTTATTTTGTTGTTTTTTGTTAAAGCATTATTTTGAATCCGTCGACCGTTTTGGCTCACCAAATTTCCTAACAAAATTATTCACTGAATAAGTTTTATTAAAAAACTTGTTTTATAAAATATAAAAAGATTTTTATAACTTTTATAAAATTTTCTTATATTCTGTGAAGAAACGTTTCGTTAGTTTTCTATAATTTTTTTGCAACCCGTTCCACTGAAGAAGAACCAGTTCTAGATAAAAATCATCTGGAGCAATAGAACCGTCCAATATTTAATAAATATTAACATGAAAACATTAATTAAATAAGTCTTATGAAAAATTTTTACTAACTGCCACCATGTCGATCCCTTTATATGAAAAGGACCTGTAATTTTTACATAGCATTGTCATAGGAGACAAGTGACTGTCACTGAACTTTCCTTAAAAACACAGTTATGTGACATGTCCTAGTATATGTCATTGGATTAGGCAAGGACATGCCACAAAATTAGCCCTAAATACATAGTTCGGTGACATGTTCCTGGTTAAGTTTGTGATATGTCACAATGGGTCAATTTCTCCCTCCTATGACAACAACGTCATGTAAAAGTGACAGATCAGTTTCATATAAAGGGATCAGTATTGTGGCAGTTCGTCTAAATTTTTCGTACTGATTATTAAGGGGTCTTATTTCGGTTCTCACTCTAATAATGCTTGTTAGAAATTGTCTTAAAAGCTACCGTTTCTATTGCTCCAAAGAAGTACAGCCAGTTTCGGAACTTGATTTAGAACACTTTATTCTACAGTGGAACGGTTTCTGCAAATTTTTCAGAAAACTAATCAAGCTTTTCTTCACAAACAACGCCATGTTAAATTGACGGGTCCGTTAATATTAAGAGATCGGTCCAATTTAAGAATTTCAAGAAATATTTGTTAAGCTAAATTACATTATTAAGTATGTATGAATTTTTTGATCTCACCTAAGAGCGTTATTCCACATTTCAAATATTAAAAATAAAAAAAAAATTTAATTGGGTCCAATTAATTTTTTTATCACAACAACGAAATATTTAATTAAAATTTTCCGGGAAATAAATAACTGTTAATTTAAAAAAAATGTGGAACAAATCCTAGATATTACATACTAAAAAAACTATTGCATTCTTGCAAATATTTTATATTTTTAAATTTTTTCATTTAGTCATAAAATTTCTGTTATATTTTTGATTTTTAAAATAATTTATAAAAGTTGTTTATTGGTTTTTTTTTTTTGAAACAATCAAATAATAACTTTTTTAAATTGTAAATGAAATAAAAATGAAAACAAGCCTGAATTGTGGTCCATACGTTGATGAAATATGTGGGTTATTTTGCATTTAATCAAAAGCAAAACCAAGTTACTCACTAACTGACAATAACAGGATACTTTAACTGCTGCATTTAGTTTTTCCTGAGATTTGATTTTTAATTAATAATCGTTAATTACTGATATTGTAAAAAATCACAAAATAATTTTTATTATTATTGAAAAAATTAAAGGCATGGTTTTGAAAAGTTTTTGTTTGATTTGAAATTATAAACCATACAAAATAAAATTAAAAAATTTATAAAAAAAAAAGAAATTGTCGACAAACAATTTTTTGAATAAAAGCTAAAACTGTTACGTCCTTGAAAATTTTCCAAAATTTTAATTATATTTTTTTTTTTTTTGTAAGTTAATATGTCAGTTAATATGTAAATTTGCAAAAACACTTTATATTTATATTTAATTTCAAATTTCAAGTATTTCCACGAAAAGACCTAATATTTTTGGCTATACCTAAATGTTTACAGGGTGTTTCAAATTTTTATATATTTTGTATTAAACTTTTTAAAAGTATATTTTTAAAGCTTTTGGATTTTGTCGTATTAACTCAATATCTCTTAATTCAACAGTTTATTTAAAATGATCTCTTTAATTTCTTTGAATCTCTGCAATTTGAGAGATGAGGTTATTTTATAATTTCCCTTCTTATTTAGTTTCTACATTTTTATTTAGATTTTATTATTCCACTTTGAATTTTGCAAAATGTCAAACTAATAGGATACACACACTCTAATATTAAGAGGAGGGATGCCAGACGTAATGAGTTTTACCACTATTTTAACGATTGTTCGTATGATTTTGTATCACTTTAAAATTGTTTGTAGTTTTGAAGATTTCTCTTAAACTGATTTCTTCAAAAACTAGTAGTTTTTAAAAACTTTTAGTTTTTGATTAAAAATTTGTATGGAATTTGACAATTAAATCAAAGAACATAAAGACTAAAGAAGAAACAGGTACTTAACATCTGTTAAATTTTGTATGCTTAGTTCCGGTTCACACACGGCAATTTTACTTGCGCAAGTCTTGAGTTTATAGAAAAGGGAGGAAAATGGAAGGGGGTACAGACTTGCCCGTACTCCAATTCCGTTTTGTTTTGTCATCCGCAATTTTCAACACGAAGTTGGCTGCAGGTTGATATACGAAAATTGCTAAAACAAACTTTTCCTGTGTGAACTCAAAAGCAAGCTCAAAGGAGAATTGAAGAAAACTTGCGCAAGTAAAATTGTCGTTTGTGAACCGGGACCAACTGGTTTTAAGAATAACAGTTTTTGAGATGTTTTTTAATAAATATTTTTTAGAATATATAAACAAACTTTTGTGTTAATTATACAAAACTTATGCAGAGAATACATAAATAACACAAATTAACTTTAAAACTTATTTAAAATTCCTTAAAAGCATGCAAATTAATTAATTAAAAGTACCTCTCTCGACGAAAAAGTTTATATATAGTCGTATATAGCTTGATACAGTTGTATCTTATTATATATGTGGCCATACGTCAACATATATACTTACATCTCATAATTATTTTTACGAACATTTCTAACATGGCGCTATATATAATCATATATCATAATATCTTATGTTACATATAAGTTCATATTTTATATCTCATCATATATAATTGATATAGCTAGATAACAGATCATATATACTTCCATGTATAATTATATATAAGTATATATAAAATAGTAAAACCAAACAGATTCCATAATTTCTATATTATAATTATATATGGTATCACATATAATTCTATATCAATATGTGTTAAAATTAAAAGAAATATTCGATCAGTTTTGTATATGGTAGAAATTCAAAATTCAAAAAAATCTATCAGTTTTAAACATAATTTTAAGAGAACACAAAAAAAACAAAATTCAATGTATTTCAGCTAAACAAAATTGTAAAAAAGTAGAACTATAAACTTATAAAAGCTATTATTTTAAAAAAACAGTTCATAGTAGAATAAATAATATTTATAAGTAATAAAAAACATTTAAAGTCAGAAATCTTAAACTAAGCAATTAAAACCCAAAGGTAAAAAGCTTTATAACAAAAAAGTACCGAATCGGATTTGGACAAAAATGCATAATATGCTATATTTATCTCTAGAAATTAACTTTTTTCTATCAAAAGTATTTGTCTTCAATCTAATAAGTGGGATTGTTAAAAAAAAATCAAGTCTCGACTTAAAATTTGTTGAATTTATGAAAAATTGTCTCTAAGTTTTTAACACTTAACGACTTAATAATCAAACCAAAAAGTAGATAGATCCATTTTCGGATCAAATGAGATTTCATGAGATAAGGTCATGTATGCCATTTTAATTCAAATACAATTTTTGTGAATTTTCAGCTTACTTATTATATATAAACAAAAAATTGGTGTCGGTGCAGCGAAGGGTTAATTTTGAAAAAAAAAATTAACTACTACAAAATTATATTTACCAGAAATTACAATATTTTGTAACTTAATTTGACCATTTACTTGATTAAAAAATATATTTTTCAGTTTATATGGGGCATTGATTTTAAAAATACCATTTTTTTGCCCTATGATAAACATGGGTTAACGACGTGCATATAACTTCATATTCTTTATATGTTTAGTTCCATTCTAGTAGAATACAAAAAACATGCTTTAGTAATTAATTTCAAGCATTTTCATTTTTTTTATCAATTTTAGCATAAAGCTCCAAATTTTCTAAAATGTGTAGTTTCGCTACCGGGCTAACATAGGTTAACAATGTTTTTCAATTGTACTTATTTTTTAATGGCTATTTATAAGCCAAATGAGTAAACAAAATATATTTATTGGTTATTAGTAACTATATGGATTTTTTAAATTAATTTTTGAAAATTTGGCATAAAATTTTGATTTTCTTGAAATCCGCCATTTTGAAATGGGTATACCCGAAAATTGAAAAGATGGATTTTTAAATTTTTTTTTTATTTTTAATACCCAACTAATATACTCTAAAATTAATAAAGAAAATTAACATTTTTCGAAATTTTGTTTAACAAATTTTTTTAAAATAATCAATTTAGAGGTTTGAAAAATATGCTATTTTTACCTTTTTTTTTGGTTCCGGAATAACAATGGTTAACGATATCCCAAAAACTTTATATTTTTTATCAGAGTATATCTGGGCAAATGTAAATCAAAAAGGTGGATATTTGATATATTCATTAAATTTTAATTTATAATTTTTTTTATAATTTTGGCCATTTTGGCCCAGGAGCCCAAACTTTGACCAATTTGAGCAGCATCGTAGGGTTAATCGATTTTGCTCAAATTTTCAAAAAATACTTTTTAGACATCGTTTCATGTTTTTAGGGGTTGGAGCAGCATAAATCGACAAAGTGCAATATAAGGACCACAAACATACATTGAACCTTTATGTATTCATATCTGAACATTTTTACCTGGGTAGTTTATAATTTTTCACAAAAAAAAAAAATAAATACGATTAAGACAAATCTGAAACATTTCAGAAAGTTTTATGCTAGATTTTGGGTTCTGAATATTTTGGGTCTGGCAACTCAAGTTTTATAATATTAATAATATTTTAGTAGCAGTAACAGATTTTAAGTTGAAAAGCCAAAGTTTCTTTTTTTATTAATGGCGATTTTTGTTGGTAAAATCTGGCAACCCTGTTTAAGAGTACTTTAAAGTTGTTGTGACGTCATATTTCAATTTATCGAAATAAAAACAGGAGTATTCGAAAAATACTGTCATGTCAAAATGAACTTGTAAATAGTGAATTATGTATTTGTTACTTACACTCAGAGAAAAAGCTTCATATTTATTAAAAACTTCATAAATATGAAGGAAAATTTCATTGATTTTCGTCGAATGAAATATGATGAAGCTTCATCATATTTATGAAATGTTTCAGAAATATGAAGAAGTTTCATAGTTTTTCATGAAATGTTTCATAAATGTTATAAGACGCTTTATAAATATGACAAAGCAAATTAAATTTTTTTTTCTTTGGTATCGTACAAACACAATGGATGCTACAGCCAATTACGAAAATGTATTTTTATTATATTATTCTTAAAACCTAATATTTTAACAACTTTAATTCAGAATACATCATAAAACTCTGACCTTCAAATCGAAATTCAGAAAATATCAATTTATATACATTTTTATTATAATCAGAAAAAATCAAGATAAGAATTTTCAATTGCAATTTAAAAACATTAATTTAGGTTAAGAATTTCTATTTTCACTGAAATTACAAAAATTATATTCACAAAATTCCATGTAAAATTTAGGGCACATAAACTAGCATTTCTAGCATTCAATTGATGTTATGATAGTTTCTGAATTTTAAATAAAAAATCTAAATAATTTATTTTTTTTTATTAGAAGTTTCCGGCTTTCAAGGTCATGGTTTTCAAATGCAAATAAAAGATTATTTAATTTTTCAATACAACGTTTCGTTGAGATTATTCCAACATCTTCAGGGATTTGATTTTATTGAATCTGGCAACATTTACATAAACAATAAGAATAATAAAAGTTAATAACAATAAAAATAACAATCATAGGAAAATTCTAAATTTCTATTGATGATTTCTAAATGTTAAAGAGAAATTCAAAATTTAATTGATATAAAAGCCAAAAAAATTATGTTCAATCGGTTTATGAAACTTTTTTATGAAATGATAAAGATTTATGAAACATTTAACATACATTTTTATGAAACTCTTCATTATAACTATGAAAACTTCATAAATATCATAAATAAATGATTAAAAATCGATTTATGAAAGAGTTTCATCAATATAAAGACCATTTTTTTCTCTGAGTGTAGCACTTGCATTAACATTTACAAAATGCGTGCGCATCTTATTTTTATTCAAAACTTTGAATTTATTTTGAATATTGTTGTTCTTCTTATTTGCTTGAAGTGTATTTTCAATGTTTGTTTATAAAATTTTGTATTCGAAATTCTGTGTGTGTTTTTGCGATTTTTTTTTTTTTTTCATTTTATACTTCGAAGAGTAAATAGAAAATTGAGGAAATGTTAACATTTTGAGTAGATATTTTGAATTTTCTTTTTCTTGAATTTTTTTACACCTTTAGAAAATTTTCAATTTCGAAAATTTCAAATCAGACGAAGATTAAAATCTTCATTAGACGGTTGTGTTTGTGTCGAGCGCGGTGGGCCTTTAACTCTCTATTTTAAGTGGTGTGTGTTTTATTGACTATAATTTTTTTTTTCTTTTCTATAAGACGTGTGAAAATTTGGAGAAAAAAAAAAAAAATAAAAATAATTTTTTGAAATGAATTAATTTAAAAATAAACTTAATTATTTAGAAATTAACTAATATTTAATAAAAATTACAATAATTTAAGTGTAATAAAAATAATATCCGGGTTTTACGACGATTTTTTTTTTTTTTTTTTTTTTTTTTTTTTTTTTTTTTTTTTTGAAAATGGAAATATAAATAATTAAAATCTTATATATATATATGAAAATGAAATATATATTTTTTTACATATAAAACAGGCGGCAGATGTGGCGAAATCTTGTGTTTTTAATATATACCAAAAAAAAAAATACATATTTTTGTGCAGGTGTATTAAAAAAAAATAGAAAATTATGTGGATTTTTTAAACATGTTTTTTTAATTTTTTAGTGTTTTATAAAAAGTTTCAATATTAAGGAAATTTATATTGTATTTTTGATAATATTCTATGGTTACTTAAATAAGTGGTGATATAACCCAGAAAAAAAAAATTAAAAATACAACTATTTAGTTTATGGGATTTTGAAATAAAAAAAAAAAAAAAAAAAAAAACGACAAAGTAAAATTTCAAACAATTTTTTTTTTTTTGCCAAAATAAAAAAAAAGTAATACTAAAGTGTTTTTAAAAATACTTAAAAAAAAATTGTACAACCATATAAAAAATTTAGAAAAAAAAAACGAAAACATATTTTTTCTTTTTCAATACACACTTTATTTAAATTTACGTATTTATTTTCATTCGTTTTCCTAGTCGTTAAAAAACAGTGTTGCCAAAAAATCGCCCCCTACCGTACAAAAAAAAAAAAACAAAAACATTAAACAAAATAAAATTTATTACAAATTTTATTAACTTAAAAAAAAATAACAAAAATATTGAATGAAATAAAACAACTTGATATATAATTTTAAAAATCAAATTGTGTATGTGTGAATTCTGGAAAATATTATCCAACTAAACTTGGTTGGAGAGCTAAAATTATAAAAGAAAAATTACTTCTACATCAGCAAAAGTAACAAATAATGTTTATAATAATTTGTGTTAATGATAATGATGAAGTTGTGCCTCGCATAAAAAATATACAAAAAAAAAAAATCATGATGATCCAAAGTTATTTTTAAATATATACAAAACTATTTTTAAAATATTAAACAAAACAAACAAATTATAAATGCAAAACAAGAAAAATATTGAAAGCAAAAAAATAAAGAAAAATATAAAAAAAACGTTGTGAGAAATCAAAGAAAAATTATGTTTTTAGTTTTGAAACATTAAAGGAAATTGAAAAATGTATTAACAAAATTTAAACACGCCGAAATCGTAATAAATATATATAAAAACAAGTAAAATTATTTTTTAAAATAAAAACTTGTTAAGCTTATTAAAAAAATTAGAAAAATTATTTTAAAAAATAAGTGCAGATAAAAAAACAAAAAAATAATAGTAACGAAAAAAAAAAAAAAAAAACTTTAAACTTTGAACAAAAATATTAAATAAAATTAGTCTAAAAGACCGAAATCGTAATAAAAACAAATATAAAACTACACAAAATTAGAAAAAATTATATAAAAAAATTAATGAAAATTGAAAAAAAAAATAACCATAACTATAAAAAAAAGATATGTTTTACTTTTAAATTTTAAAAAATTAAAACCAAAATAAAATAAATTAAAAAAAAATTAACTCTTAAAAAGAAATTAAATTAATAATAACATTGCACCAAGGATTAATAATCCTTGATTGGACTATCAAAATTCAAAACCTTAAACTTTTTTTTTTTTTTTTTTTTTTTTTTGTTTTTGTGTATTTAATACATAAATTTTTTTTTTTTTTGCATAATTTTCCTCATAATAAACTTCAATTTATCTGTAAAAAAAAAAATACATTTACTATGCGCTAAAATATTAAATGTGTCTTTTTATATACTTACTCTCAGCTCATCTTTCGCTTTGTTTTTTAGTTAATTAAAAACAAAAAAAAAACAAAAATATATATTAAAAAACAGCATTTCGCAAAAATCTATCACCGCCTGTTGCATTTTTTGTATTTCTACAAAAATTTTTTTTTATTAAATTTAGTATAAAGTTTATTTTTTGTTCAAAACGATTGACGTTAAAAATTATAATTAAAAAAAAAAAAAAAACATTTTCTTCTGTCGTGTGTGTATATTTTCTATACCCTATTTTCTATTATATTTAGATTTTGTTTAAAATTTATTATTATTATTATTTGTTTTTATGTTCTTCATAAAAATTATAATTTTAATTTGGCAAAATATAAAACAGCTGTATTTCTTATTAAATACATTTGTTAAATAAAATTGATTTAATAATATTGGAAAACCAGAATGCATTTGCTTTTCTTTGGAAATTGTTTATATTGAATATTTATTTTTATCACATGCTATTTTTTTTTTTTTTATTTAAAAAAAATCCATATTAATTAAAAGTTCAAAATGTTAAATGCAGCCAAAAGTTTAACAAACAAATAAAAAAAAAAAAAAAAAAAAAGAAATTTTTGTAAAGGTCAAACAAAATGTAAATTTAAAACGAAATATTTCTTAGGATTTCAAATGATTCCCCTATAGTAAATATAGATAAACTGCCACATTATTGTTCCCTTTATATGGTATCGACCAGTCCATACTTAACCCTCTAACGCCTGACGATGACATTTTTCATCGTTTATAAAATTGAACCCAAATGCTTCGAATGAGTGTTTTATACTTAGAAATTGATATAGTTCGATATAAAAGTGAATTAGCTAAAAGTTTTGCGAAGAAACTGTTCGTATTCAGTGCACTGTTAAAACGCGAGAAAGCTCTAAAGTTCAAATTTTGTAAAAATTCAAAAAATAATTATTTTTTTAATTAACTGAGATTTCCAACAACTAAAACACTTATTTAAGTTGATTTAAAACTCTTGAAAATTAAGTATAAGTAAGATTGAAGTATTACCTTTAATAATCAGTCCTTATTTTTCTTCAAGGACGAACAGGATTTTATCAGGATATCTCTAAAGGACATTGTCTTAACTTATAAAATAATGGACGGATCGTAGCAAAAGTCTAAAGTTTGAACAAAAAATATTGAAGTTAAGATACTTTTTCGCCCTATTTCGCATTTTGCAAAAAGCGAAAATCGCCATATCTTCTTAAAAAGAAGCACAAAAAGTTTATTTTTGAATTGTGATTATGTCTTGGTAAGAGCAATAATTTTTGGTACAAACTTTTGTTTTACTTGCATTAGTTTTCGAGATAAATTTTAAATTATTTTTGCTCATATCGCCGAAAGTAGTCAGCGAAAAACATTTTTTAAGAGAAATTATTATTTTTTTTGCGAGACGAATACATGGTATGAATTTCGTTGCAAAACACAATTCGGGCATTAGAGGGTTAACATTTTTTTTATTCGTTAAAAGATGTGTAGTAAAATTTTAACTACTGTGCCTGGGTTCAAATCCCACCAAACAAATTATAAATGAATTTTTTTTTATTTTATTTTGGAAAATCTATGTTTTGCCAACGTTGGAAATTTTGTTTCACTAGTGCTTTTCCGATCATAATAATCCATGCTTAGAAATACAAAATTTTTTTCGTTCAATGTACAAAAATTTTGTTAATATTACAAATTTTATAAATTTATAAATTTTGTAAATAATACAAATACGATTTCGTGAATTATTTTTAACACAAAGTACAAACAAAATTGTAATACTCGTATTACGAATCGTTCGTACATAATACAAAAAAATATATCTGTAAAATATAAGAATATGTACAAAATTGTTTTGTATTTTAACAAATGTTTCTTGTATTTTAACAAAATTTCAAAATAACAAAAACTTTCGTAAAATGAACTACAGTTTTCGTGTATTTTACCTATGGATTATTATGAGTGTAGGTAAGCCCAGTGACATATTCTTGGTCATTACACAGAACTGTGTTTTGAGGAAATTTCAATGACCTATTCAAGGCTACACTAAGAAGAAAAAATCTGTAATGTTTACTAAAAATGTTCGTGTTATTACG
This sequence comes from Delia radicum, assembly GCA_021234595.1. Lineage (NCBI taxonomy): Eukaryota > Metazoa > Arthropoda > Insecta > Diptera > Anthomyiidae > Delia > Delia radicum. The sequence goes on along the minus strand of CM037851.1, from coordinate 287,592,384 downwards.
GAAAACTTAACTAATTTGAGCCTTGCGGTATTTTTTTTTTGCTAAATTTAGCAACACATGTCTACTGAACTGTAGTAAAATGAAATTAGTAGAAAAAATTAGTAGCCGGTACTTAATTTTAGTAAGATTTCAGTAAATTGTTTTTTAAAATTAATTTGCTAGAATCAGTAACAAATTTGCTAAATGTTAGTACATCCAATACAATTTTACAGAATAAAAGTTAAACAAGTAAAATAAAAAGACTTTGTTTTCAATCCTTTCACTTTTTTCCTAATAGATGAACATTATTTAAATTTTAATTCTGTAATAAAAAATTTTATTCGTTTAAAATTATATTTTTTTTTTTTTGTGAATAACAAAATTTTTCAACTGGTTTTAAAAATTAGTAAAATAAAATCAGCTAAAATCAGCAACAAAAATTAGCACAAAATTCTGTCATTTGTAAAATGAGAATAGCAAGAAATTTTACTAAAATAAAAATTGTACTAAAAATTGGTACAAAAATATTAAAGAGCGATTGACAATTTTTTGTACTAATTTTTTTTCTTCTGATTGTAGGTCTGTGAGTTGCCATAAAAGTTGTCAATTTCCACCTTCTATGGCAACGCCTTGTAAAAGTGGTTGATCCGTTTCATTCCAAGGGATCGGTGTGGAGGAAGTTTGTCTAAATTTTTCTTAGGGAATTTTATGATCAAAGGCAATTATGCTTGTCCAAGAGTTTTTCTCCAAATGGAAGATAAAGTAAATAAGTTTAAGCTGATTGGTAGAGAGCCCTTAGTTAGCCCTTAGAAGTCCTCAAAGACGGTAAAAAGTACCTCTTTATTTAAGTAGCAAATGGAACCATTTATGTCAATCAAAATGAGGAACTTGGAGTTGGTCTATGCCCAGACAATATGTGAGCATTTTTTTTAGATTTTTTGAAGAGGGATCCCGTAGATTTGTCGAATGTATTTTATCCAAAATGTTAGGTTATGAAACATATTTTTTATTAGTTTTCTTGTGTGCTTTGTTTTTACAAAGCCAGATAAAAAGCCACTCAAGAGTTTCACCCTACTAAAAAAATATTCGGAGCACAAATTATCTCTTCGATGGCTTTGAAAGTAAAAATTCAGAATTTTTTCAAATTGAGACCTCAATAATTTAATTAATGGACAATGTATGTAAGTCAAATAAAAATTGTTAGAGAGGTCTCCAAAATATCTTTCCTTTGATACTAACTTAACACTTTAGGAGAAATATTAATCAGTTTGTTTCTTTACTTTTTTCATGAAATTTGAGCATGTAAAATAAATGAGTCAAAAATCGAAATTTCTTTATTTCAATACACTTATTATGGACCAAGAGTTCTGTTTTGAACCCAGTACTTTTAAACGGCTATAGTTGTTTACTTTATAAAGATAATTAATATAATTAATTACCATAATTCACCATCTTGTGGCCCCATTTTTTATTTTTAGAATTACTTCGTTCTATATTACAATAAATAAAGACAAATTAAAGCTTTTTTAAAGACATATTCACTGGTGTATAAAAATTTTCTAAATACTTTCAAGTTTTCTCGTTATGTTTTCGGTAACATTAAATCTGACTCTTTATTAAAGAATTGCAGCTGGATTATGCTAAAAAATAATTCATAGTAAGGATTATTGAATTTAATCGAAGGGGTGTCTGAGCTTTTTCCGATATTGATAATCGTTCAAATAATTCAAAACTGTGGCCACTCTGAATTCACGATAACTACCCTATGGGGAATGGGACCGGTCCTGCGTGTACCACAGGATCGGTCCCTTCGTGCCAGAGACCGGTCCTCTGCTAAACCCCACCCTATGTAAACAACTGGCAACTTTAACATGGGCTTGTCATAGGAGGGGGTCATTTGTCCTGTTTTAAACCACATAGTGGCATGCCACAGGACTAACCAAAGATGGGCATACAAATAAACGAAAACTAAACAGCTTCAAATGGGTAAAATTCTAGACAACTGGCTTTTTCTTGTTAATAAGCATTCTGGTTAAGTGGTATGTCCTCCCTTTACCAGTCATAGGATTGGTAATTTTAGGACAGTTGACACTGCCTAACCCACTTCAGTATTAAATTATACCAGTCCTGTGATAAGTTGTTCTTTAACCAGTCACTTTAAGGTCAATTGACTCCTCATTCCCCATAGGGTAGCTTTAGTCTGTCTACCTGAAAGTATATTTTAAAAAGTGAACAAAACTAAACAGCTTCAAATGGGTAAAATTCTGGACAACTGGCTTTTTCTTGTTAATAAGCATTCTGGTTAAGTGGTATATCCTCCCTTTACCAGTCATAGGATTGGTAATTTTAGGACAGTTGACACTGCCTAACCCACTTCAGTATTAAATTACACCAGTCCTGTGATAAGTCCTTCTTTAACCAATCACTTTTAGGTCAATTGACTCCTCATTCCCCATAGGGTATATCTAATGGTATTAAAATTTTTCTTCTCTTCATTACTTTAACAATGTGTACAAACAAATTTACTTTTCGTAAATTTCAGACATGTTTTCATACAAAAACTTATAAATTTTACACCCCACTTTTTAACTCATAAACGTGAAATTGAGCAGCTAAAAATATACGTTTCTCTCCTTTTTGGTTTGCTCCTGTACAAAATACTCAAAGTTCATTTAAATCTTTAGGTTCGGGTCTCGATGCCTACCTTGTAAGCCTAAAAAGGAGGTTCATGGTAGAATTAGTCATCGCATAATACAAATTTTAACCTTTCTTGTCATTTGACGTTCTTCCTCAAATCTTTTGAACGTACTCAACATTTAACCTTAGACTTTAATAATTTCGCCCCGTATTTAAAAAAAAAAATCTCAAAAACGACGAATTGATTTGCAATTTTTTTAAATTTACAAATAAATTCAGATTATTAACAAGAAAACAACAAGATTTTTTCAAATCAATTGCCAAAAAAAATTTTTGAAAGCAAAAAAAAAAAACAGTAATAGCAAATAAATTTTTTAAAAAACATTGACATTGAATTATTTGACAAATGAAAAAATAAAAATCTAAAAAATCTGCAACAAACGGCTGTCATGCGTAGATAAATTTCAGATAAATCTTTTAAAGAAACCAATTTTTTTTTTAAAGAAAACTCATTAAGAAACACCTTTAGTTTACCGATAACTACAAAGAAAAGCAAACGCATTAACAGAAAAACAATTAAAAGAAAAAAAATAATTTAACTAAAAAAAATATATAAAAATATATTTTTGCCAAGTGATTGAATAATCGGTTGAAAAAAAAATTTTAAATAACAAAAAACTTAAAAATTTGTGTAACTATTTTTATAAAAATTAAAAATCAACTGTAATTATTATTCATTTTTGGATTCAAATTTAAATAAATAATTTTTTATAATTTATGAAAACAAAAAAATACAAAAAACCTTGAACGTACAAAAAAAAAAAGCGAAACATTACACTGCGCAACAAAATTGACCCCTAAACCGAAAACAAGAGTACCAAAACTTGATCCCAAATGTTTCGGCCATTCTGATTTTTTTCTTTTCACTTATGGACCTTTTCACTTATGAACCAGATTTTTCGCAAAATTGCATTAAAGTTTTGCATGTCATAACGAAGTTTTTTATACACAAAATTTTAAAAATAAGATATAGTATGAGATCTTCAACAACATTTGTGAACTATGCCGCATTAACAAGTAAATCCAATGTTTTTCTCAGAGTTTATCATATTTCACTATTTTTGCATAATTTATCCCAATCTCAATTCGCAAAGGATCAAAACTTTTTTTGTACATAAGCACAAAGACAAATCTGAACAATTATTTGAGTTCATCTTTTAGTATAATATAAAAACAGCTTAAAAATTACGTGTACCAAAATTCACTCAAAAAGTTAATATTTGCGAAAGTTAGTTAAACAAAAACTTTCATTACAGTGAATGTTTACAAAATATTTTTAAATATTATTTTAAAAATCATACAAATATGTGAACATTTTTAAAATACAATTTTAAAATACTTGGTAGACATTTACTGTAGTGAAAGTTTTTGTGAAACTACATTTCGCATATATTAACTTTTTTTTGTTGAATTTTGGTACACTCAGGAACCTTCTCCTGTAAATACTTGCAGTTGTTTGAGTTTGTAATGCAGTATCTTTATTTTTAAGTGAAAAAAAAACAGTAATTTGTAAAATAAATTTTATTTTTGTAGTTCTTGAAAAAAAAAAACAAACCACATCAAGTTACTGTATTATGATGTTACGTTCTTTTTATACTGTAGTTTTTGTTTTTATATAAAAAAAATATAACAAATATATGTTTGTATATTTTTGGTTAATTTTTACTGGTTTACGTAGTTAATTTTTACTACAATTGTGCTTCATTTTTGAACAGTAAAAAACAAATTACAATGCACGCTGAAAAAAAACACCCTGCTGGAAATATAATTGATAACACAAGGCAACAATTTTGAAAAAATTTTAGGGGCTTTGAAAACCACTATACAATTTTGATGTATTGTGGTCCCAGTAGTACAAATATGGTTCAATTTTGAAATTCTATGGAGAGGTTTTTTTTAAAAAATTTTTAATTAAAATTATAAATTTTTTTAGACGTTTCTCCACATAATTAATGATAACTAAAAAAAAATTAGTCCGATATTATTCAAATAAATTCAGAAAAAACTGAAATTTACATAGCCTTTAATCCGTTAATATATTGCGTTTCAATCGGCTCAGTAGTTTTGGAGTTATAATAAAAAATTGAGGGAAAAAATATTTTTTTTACGTGAAAATAGCAAATTTTTTTGTTTTAAAAAAAATCATAAAAAATCGAAAACGTCAAAAATCGTTCAGGTTTATTGCTTTATCGCAAAGCCACATGTAATAGGAACAAAATGAGATATCGATCATAAAAATCGATTGATTTTTTTCGAATTTATTCACAATTAAGTGAATTCGCTCATTTTCACCAAATTTTAGTTTTTTGTCTGATATACATAAAATTGAGTAGTTAATGTTCTTCTTTCGATTGATTGAATTTTGAAAACATTTTCCCATGCTATGTACAAATTTTCACATCAAAAATGCATTACATAGTAACATTCGTGTATTTTTTTGGCAAAACCCTACCTAGAATATACTGATTCTATTCTTCGGAAAGACATTTGTGTTGGATGAACTTAAATGTAAATAAATAAATAAATTAAATAGTAGAAAATTTATATTTTATTATTCACATTTATTATAATAAATAAAACAAGAAAATAAATAAATAAATATGTATTATAAACTACAAACTCTGAAATTTTCTTTTAGTCGATTTTCTACTATTGTTGAATAACGAAGTGTTACTCTGAATACTCCAGCAAAAATCAGCCATCATGTGTGCATCCCAGCGACCCTGGTATCGTTCCTCCATTGTCCGGATATCTTGGTGGAATCGTTCGCCCTGTTCTTCACTCAAGTCTCCTAGATTTTCAGGAAAACGATCTAAGTGACTGTGCAGGTAGTGTACTTTGATGCTCATGTTGCATCCAAGATTCTGGAAGTGAGTTAACATCTCTTCAACGTGCGCAACGTAATCATCACCCTTGTTATTGCCTAAGAAATTTTGAATAACCCATACAAACGAATCCCATGCATTCTTCTCAATTTCTGAAATTGAACTGCCAAATTCAGTATCGTTCACCAATTTGCGAATTTGTGGGCCATCAAATATGCCTGCTTTCAGCTTTTCCATACTTAGATTGGGAAACTTCCTTGAAATATACTGGAAACATTCACTATCTTTGTTAAGTGCTTTAACATATTGTTTCATCAGACCAAGTTTAATGTGAAGAGGGGGTAATATGATGCGATCTCGGGGCACTAGAGCCACATTTATAACATTTGGCGTACCTGGAACTAGTGTTTCCCTAGAAGGCCATTGTTTTCTCTTCCAATGTTCTGTTTTAGCTCTGCTGTCCCATAAACATATAAAACAAGGATATTTTGTAAAGCCGCTTTGTTGGGCTAAGAGGAAATTTACCATCTTAAGATCAACACAAATTACCCACTTATGTTCATCATACTTTATCTTCTTCATGACCAATGCAATTACAGAGTATTCTTCTTTTACTTTGGTTGAATGTGCGATCGGCAAGGAGTGAAATTTATTTCCATTATGCAAAAGGACACACTTCAAGCTGCGTTTTGATGAGTCGATAAATAAACGCCATTCGTTTGAATCATATTTCTGTAAGCCCATGGCAGTCATCAAACCAGAAATATCTGTGCAGTACACAAAGTCATCCTCTTCAGCAAAATAATGAAGTAAGTCTTTTTCTCGAGTACGGTAATACGAAACTTTAGTTTCTTTAGTTATGAGACCTGTTTCTTTCATCCGGGACGCAAGTAATTCAGAAGATCTTTTCGACAATCCAAGGTCTCTAATTACATCATTAAGCTGATCTTGATTCCATGGTCTCGGCGAGAAATGTTTGTGTGGGATGAACTCGTCATTTTCAGCTGTAGATGGTAGTGCTGGATCTGACATATCTGATTGGTAAGACATACTTGAGGTTGAGTGTCCTGGTGAAGATGAAAGCACATGACTACAGCTTGCACCCCGATCATATTCTATTTCTTGTGAATGTACAACTGCAAGTGTAAACCCATCAGCAGACCTCGTGGGGTGAGACCATCGCATATGTTTTCCAAAACCGCTTTTTGTACTTAAACAAAAATAACACTCGGATGCGTGGTTCGCTGTTTCTCTCCATATCATAGGCTTCAAAATTTCCAAGTGTCGTCTGTAAAATGAAAAAAAAAATTGAAATCAGGAATATGAAGAATTCAAATTTTAATTAAGAAATATTGTAATTATAAAATATTCCAAATCTATTAATTTATACTTACTTTACGTTAGAAGACTTCATAGATAAATTCAATCGACATGGAATGCATATAGTACTCGGTGTCCAATGCTGGTTCAAATTGTGCGGATAGATATTATAGCAATCTTGATATGACTTTTGCAATGAAGTTAAGAAGCACTTCCGTTTTTTCCCGGTGATATATTGGCCGCACACATAACAAAATAAATCTGGATCGTTTTTACATAAAAATGTTCTGGCTCATTTTATTAATATTTGAAAATTGTTTTTAACTTCTAAGCTGTATGACTCTAATTTTTGTGTAGGTATTAAATGATGTTTGCGTTATCGCAAACACTTCTTGAATGAAATAAAAAGGGTCAAGGAGATCTTATAAATACTGATACTATAATTTGGGATAACCCTTTATGTGGATACAGTTTGTGTGTGCTGCAAATTTTTTATTATTCCCAAGAATCCTAAAAAACATTAAGGGCTTTTATGAAAAAAAAAAATTATCCGTTACAGGTAGCTAACGGAAAATAAGAGCACTTCAGCGTACACGCACATTTATGATCGTTTTATTACTATCCTACCGCAATCGTAAAAATTAAACAATCTTTTGTTTATTACTTATTTTTTTTTAATTATTAGAATCATAAAAATGTCATAGAGGTTTTTCCCAAAGGGGGTTTTGCCAAAATGCGTGTCGTAAAATGCACCTGAGTTTTTATGTTCTGCATTTTCATTATATAGTAGGTACAATTTTCTACAGTGCTTGTAAATATGCGATACCTTCAATTAATTGTAAATAAAAATGTAAAGCATGCATCGATTTTTATGATCCATATCTAGTTTAATTCGCATGATATGTAGCTTTACTACAAAAAAATAAAAAGTAATATTTTTTGCAGTTTTCGATTTTTTTTCCAGATTTTTGTTTTTCAAATTTTTTTTTTTTTTAGCATTTTTTTTTTTTTTTGCTAACAATTTGTTTCATAACTTTGAAACTATTGATCGCATTAAAAAAATTTGTACACGTTCTTTAAAGATATTGTAAACCTTAATTTTTGTAAATTTAATTTGACAAAATCGGACTAGTTGTTTTTGAGTTATGACAACATAAGTGGAGAAATGGCTCAAAATATTGTCAATTTTAAAAAAAAATTTTTTTAAAAAAAAATTATCCATAGAATTGAAAAATTTTACCATTTTTGTACTTAGGCAGCCATGATGCATCAAATCTATATAGTGGTTAGTCAAGCCTTTTTTTGCTGTTGACCTGTGTAATAATATACTTTTGTTTGGAGTACATTTCCGTTTCCCATGTATGTAATATAACATGTTTGCTTGCAAATATAATTATGTTTGGCTGTAAGCATATATATGTTTGGAAAAAGCAAAAAACTTCTATCGGCAAAAATATATATGTTTGGCTCCAAATATATATATGTTTATTATAAGTATTTTTCAAATTCTAAATATACCTTTGTTTAGGTTTAACAATTTAAATCATTGTAAACATATATATAATTACATGCAAACATATTCAAAAGTGTATTTTTTCTGCGTGTGTTAGTTGAATTTACTTGAAATGTAAGTCGTACTTTTTTCAAGTGAAACTTCATATGTTTTTAACTACATTTGCAGTGGTCGTTACCCATATTATTCTAAGTGTACACCCGTTTAAAAATAGTTATATCTAGTCATATATAATATGATTAAGTCATAAAGTCACATTACTACTAAAATCACTATATACAATATGATAACTTTTATTGAGAGAATTTTTTATATGGTACTTGATGTTATTATAAAGGGTCCTCCAAATAACTTTTTTTTTTTGAAAATGCTATAAAAAAAAAACTACTGAATATTTACCCAAATTTCTTTTTTTATTTGAAAGTACAATCCTTCCGGTTAATAATGGAAAATAATTTCATTCAGTAGCCTACACGATCGGTCCAATTTTTAAGCACATTATCGAATTATCGATTGTGGGCAGCTGTATTTCACCAATGGCTTCACGAATATTGTCTTTTAAAGCGTCAATTGTCACTGGCTTGTTGGCGTAACACTTATCTTTGACGGCACCCCACAAATAATAGTCCAACGGTGTCAAATCGCAGCTCCGAGGTGGCCAAACGACATCAGCTCTGGGGCTGATAATACGATCTTCAAAAACAGGGCGCAAAACATCGAGTGTAGCTTCGGCTGTGTGGCACGTAGCGCCGTCCTGTTGAAACCAAATGTTGCCAATATCCTCCTCTTCAATTTTTGTGAACAAAATTCGTTCAACATGGCCCGATAACGATCGCCATTGACTGTAACGGCCACTCCTTGCTCATTACCATGATTTTCAAAGTAATGTCGCAATATTTCCCAGCGTTGTTCAAGCGTATACACAACCATATTCGTTCAGCGGAAGGATAAAACTAATTATCTGTCAAATCAGACATGAGCTAAGTGTTACCATTCACGAAATAAGCACTAGTTGAAAAAAAAAACGTTAGATGGCGGACCCTTTATGTCTTCAAATCTTACTCCATATATAACTACATAAGCCATATAATAATGATCCAAATATATGTAGCGATCGATATGATTATATATGGTATGATATGATTTTATATATATGATTTTATATACGTAGCATTATATATAATCCCATACATATTTTGGTAAAGATCAATATCAAATTAAGTTGTAGGCAAGTTAAGACTTAATTACATATGGCTTCACATATAACCATATTAATTTTATAACGAAATCATTTGCAAATATGAAAATATTTACATTTTATAAGACAATACCACTTAATTTTATATATTTAATACATTAAATTTGTTCTTGATAATTTTTAGTCATTTCGTTGTTTCATTTAAAAAATTTTTGGTCTTTAAAATTGTTGATTTCTAGAAATTTAAATTTTAAACTTAAATACTTTTCAGCATAACTTCAATTTACTAAAAGCATACCTATTATCGGCCAACATTTTATAAAAGCAGATATATTTATATCTACTTAGATCTTATTTAATGTCCTGGATAAGGACAAATCTCGGATAAAAGTATATCAAAATATATCTAATTTGATATAATTAGATACATGTAGATGATCCATTGTTCGGATCAATTTGTATGTGCTTATATATGAGAACTTATCAAATGAGATATATTTTTATTAGACTCCATATTTAAATTTTCACCCAGGCACGTAATTTTTTAAGCTATGAAAGATGAACTCATAAGGGCATTTCGCGTTTTCTCATAAACCGTAATTTCTTTTTTACACAAAATTATTTGTTAAGATTTGACTTTTTTCTTATGCACAAAAATGCTTTGATCCTTTCCGAAATTGGACGATAAATTGTGAAAAAAATAGTAAAATATAGTAAAAACTGAGAAAAACATCGGACTGACTTGTTAATAAAGCACATTTATTAACCATAAAAAGCTAATATAGGATAAGCTAAGATCTTATTTTAAAAACTTTGTGTAGAAATAATTGCGTTAAAACATGCAAAACTTTTAATACAATTTTGCGAAACATCTGGCTATATGTGAAACAACTGCGTGAACCATTAAAATTGGAGTGACCGAAATATTTAGGATCAGTGGACGGTACTCTTGTTTTTTTTTCGAGTCGCACAGTGTAATTAAACAACTTTTTTTATTTTAAACAACTTGAAGGCTTGAATAGACCAATAATATAAATCTTAGAATTATCTAATTAAAATGTCCACCAACGAATTAAGCGAATTAATCGCTTTGGGTTGTCCTGACCTTGTGACGTCGGCACCTGCTGCTGCAAATGGTGGCAGCAATACACAAATCCACATTGTCGATGATAAACGTCGTTTAAGTGTTAAACAAATGACTGCTACGGAATTGGCGGCTGTACGGGCAGCAGCAGCATTTGAATTAAAAACGCTTTAGCTAATAAAGTTAAAGAATCGGGTCAAGTTGTAAGTGCACCAACAACACCAACAACAACTAACAGCAATTCGAGTTTAACACCTGCAATAGCTGCTTCAGCACCAACAACACCAATGAAATCGTTAACAAATGCTTCAGAATTTGTTGTTAAAACAAACAACTCCAACAACACCAACAACAACATTACAGCTTTTACTCCTACTACAACTACTGAAGACAATCAATCTTCTTTATCCCGTTCACCAAGTCCCGCAGAAGCTCATTTAGATGCAAAAGTTAAGAATTTACCAACATCTCCTGCTCCCAGAGATCGTATAACTTCATTACCTTCCCTACTAGATGATGGCATGGAAGAACATTTTCTAGCTCTCAGCAGTAAATATGCTACTAAACCAAAGGATAATTCCAATACAGAATTACCAACTTCGACAAACTCTTCATTGCCACATACTGAATCAAATTCTCCTGGAGCTTTAAAGCCTTCTTCTTCAAACACCTCAATACACAATTTATCTGAAAAACGTAATTCGGTTATAGATTCTATTGAATTATTACGAATGCAACGTAGAGATCATGAAAATTCTAGAGAAAGACGTTCACTTTCTGAATTAGATGAAAGACGTTTGTATCATGACCGAAGTGCTGCTCCCGAACGGTTACACTCTTCTAGCATAAGCAGTATAGGCTCGGCAGCTGGTGGTGCATCGGCCTCGGATTCGGTATCTTTAAATCCTAGTAAAAATCCTAGTCGACGTAATAGCAATACAAGTGTAATCAGTGAAGTCTCTACTTCCGCTACAGTGGTTTTACCACCTACTCCTCCCGCATATCCTTTGTCAAAAACTGCTTCGGCTCCCAATATGGAGAGGCGTAGAAGCAGTTTAGCTTCTCTATTCCCAGGACCGTCTCCTCTAGTAACACCCGAAGCTATTCTACATACTGATCCTAAAATAAAAGAGGATTTAACCAAAGAAGAAATTGATGAAATTGTTACTGATACTTTAAATAGAGAAATTCCTTCTGGAAAATTTGTACATCGTACTAAAACTCCTCCTCCAGTAGGGGTAAGTCTGGGTGTTAATCTTAAAAAAGTAACTCCACCCAGAAGTCATATAACCGTTAAGAAAAATGATGCTCCCATGTTGGGTGTTGTACTACGTAAGGTAGAACGTAAACAGGTGCCTCAAAAAGTATATTAGATGATGATAAGCCACTTTATCATCTCTCAATTGTGCGTAGTGACGGTAAGGAGCATAAACCTTCGGATGGGAAACCTAAACCCAAGCCAGTACCATTACAAAAATCTGCTACCATAGCTGCTAAACCTAATCCAGGTGGTATTTTGACTGGTCCCCAAGGTAATAGGCCGGTTCATCCTGTTCCTCAAGTACCCGCTAAGCCTCAACGCCCCGCCCTTGGGGTACCCATAACCATACAGAAAATTGAGGGTGATAAAATTATTATTATTAAAAAATATATAGTGCCCAAAAATACCAAATTGCCGGAGCATCTGATGAAGATTAGGGTTCGTATTCACTGTTTTATTCAATGTGTGGTGTTTGGCGTCCAATAAGTATCCGTTATTTTATGTGGTGAAAAGATGTCCTAGAAATTTATTGTTTTTTTTTTGTACGTTCAATTTTATGTTAAAAATATTTTATGTTTTTTGTTAAAAAAAAAATTTCAAGAAAATGCCTCAAGTTTTAAACGAAATTTTAAAAGAAATTACTACACATGTTAAAAGAACAAAAGCCAAATGATATAAAAACTTCATTTAAACATTTTCCTTACATATCCTTGTTCTAAAGACTTACTTCCCAGGCTATTTCAAAAGTTATTACACTTTAGTTCAAATATTGTTCTACCTCAAGTCCAAAATCTACTATGATATTGTCATATTAGATTTTAATTGTTGCTTTTAAAAAAGTTTTATAATTTTCATATTACACAATACAATTGTTTCATTGGCATCACCCACATCTTCAGTTATCCGCAAAAGAAAACGATAATTGACCTATCTCAAACCGAGACATTACATACAACAGACAACATCAAGTTTATGAGAATATATCTGCCTTTTTGTAAAAACTGGCTGATTTGGTAAACCTTATTTTAAAATCAAAACTATTAGAACTTTTTTAATAGAAATCACGAATCTTTTGAGGACTTAAACTTTAACACATAAACAAAAACTCTTATGCTGCGTTCATATAATAGAATAGTTAATTCAGTGAAATATATAATATATAATAGAATAGAAAAGTTGAAAAGTTTAACTGCTTAAGCGATCACTAAAAAAGTCGATTAGCCCGTATGTATTTTAGTCTTTTTGATAAGCCCGTATGTATTTTAAACCAATATTTCATCTGTTTACTATTTCAAAACTACTCTGTATTCATACTACTAATTGTGTGCAACTCTGTGTTTTGATATAACGACGATTGGCAACACTGCAAAACTTACATACGAAGTCATTTAAAACTGAATGTTAAGACACTGCCGCAAGAAAGGTTTGGTGCTGTCGACAAAAGATTTGCTAATGTCTACATTTTCCGTGCTCCTCACTGTTTTTTTTTTTTTAAACGGACAGAGTTATTTTTTAACATGGCAAGTTAAACTTTGAACTGTCAAAAATGCTTATTTAAACGAGAAACATTAAAAAAAAAGGATTAACTTTAATCAAGTAGAATTATTTCGCTGGCTAACTTGGCTATTAACTGCCTAATTTCAGTGGGAAGACTAGCAGTTTATTCCTTCTTTTTTACTAAAGACTGAAATCGAAATAAGTATAACATAGATTTTCACTTAAAAGGTTTCTCTTATGCAAAAATTAAAAATTTTTATAATCAAATTAGCTTTGAAAAAATTTTAAAGCCTTCTGAGGGCTAAGACAAAAAATACTGGGCTTTAGAAAATAAAATATATTTTTCCCATTAAAGACACATTCCTGTTGATCCAAGGCACTTGCATTTCATAAAAAACACATCACGTTTTATATCAATGTTTTGTATTCATACACATTTAAAAAATAGTGGTTTTCAATTAATGTGACGTTTTTAGAAAATACTGGTTTTTATTTAATGTGGATTTCATAAAATGCTGGTTTTTAATTAATGTGAATTTTTTCATAAAATTCTCGTTTGTAATTACCCTAAGAAAAAAGTTTATATATAGTCATATATAGCTTGATATAACTTGATATAATTACATATGTGGCCATATATAACGATATATATTTACATCTGATATTTACTTTTACGAAAATTTTTATTACAGCGCTATATATAATCATATATCGTTATGTCTCATGTTATGTATAAGTTGATATTTTTATCTCATCATATATACTTGATATAGCTAAATATGAGATCATATATACTTCTAATGATACAATAAAACCAAACAAATGCTATCACTTGTATATAATTATATATGTAATTATATATGGCATCACATATAAATTTATGTTTTAAACTTAAAAAGAAAATTTATATCACTTTTATATATAATGATATATAAACATATATGGTAAAAATATATAATTATCAGAAGACAAAAAAGAAGCAAAATTCAATGTATTGGAAGCAAAAAAAAATATTCTATAAAAGTAAAATAAAAAACTTGGGAAAGCTAGTCTTAAGAACTTGAAGTCAGAAAATCTTAAAAAAGCAATGAAAAGCCCAAAAATCTTAAGAAAAACTTTTTTAATGCTCAAAATCGGAAATTACCAATAAAGCAAAAAAAAAAAAAAGTAAAAATTTTAATTTGTCTTCTTGGATAAATATATATAAACATACATATATGGTAGAACGAAGAAAAAAATGATATAATTTTTACATATAATTGTATAAGGCATTATATATTAGTGAAATTGAAATAATGTCTAATTTTCCAATCCACTGATTTATATTTAAATTTTCATTATTATTTGGAATGCGAAACAAAATAGTGTTGCGGATTTCCAAAGGATTTTACGAAGTTATATCAAATTTTATCAAATTATATATAACTTGATTAAAATATAAAGAGCCATATTTCGGATCAAATCATATCAGACGAGATCCCATGGTATAATATTGAAATGTGTTGAATATGCGGAAAAATTAGTAGTCCTTTTTTAATTGTGTTTTCAGTTAAATTAATAGGTATTTTAGTTAGTTTTGAACGTAATAATATTGTGAGTGTACCTATATCGGAACTGTTCTCATCGGGTAATGTTATTTTTTTCATAAAATACTGGGTTTTTAATTAATGTGACGTTTTGGAAAATACTGGTTTCTTACCTATTAGAAAAGATACACACTTAATCCTAACACGATAGGAGAAAATGTTATCGGTTAATACGAGTGAACACCTGAAATGATTAGAAATTAAAAAAATAGCGGTTTTAAGTCTATTAGCTAAAACACACACCCAATATAAACACAATAGAAGAAAATAATAACGGTTTATGAGTGATACGAAAAACGTGAATTTATTTTGAAAAATGGAAGCCTACAAAATATTTTATAAAAAACACACTCTAAATACGAAAAATTTCCAATATTTCGCGTTTTTAAAGCAAAGACACACATCTTTAAATACCGCGAAAAATAAAACGTTGAGCAATTTTTTAACAATTCAGTTTTAAATTTGTAAAATTAGCACATAATCTTTAAGCTCAGACTTAAACCAATAATACTAGTTTAATATAACAAAAAGTGAAACAAAACTATAATATTGAAACCAAATGAATAAACATGATACAAGTGCAAAAAATAACGATACAAACCCAACGAAAACTAGCAGCAGCAGTAATAAGCAACAAATTGTTGATCATACAACAACAACTCCAATAAATACGGAAGATTCTGTAAAGCAACAATTAAATGTAGATTATGAAGAAAACTTAGAAAATCTACCATTAACAATACAAGAACTAGAAAATATGCAAAAATCACAGCAGCTGCCTGTAACGGGTCCAACTCCCTTTCAAATAATGTCTCCACAAATGGCTACGGTAATGTCGTCGAGCAAGGCCGAGACTAAATCGGGTCTTAGATCTCCAATTTCTTCGCCCTTGGCTACACGAAAAAATCGAGGTTTACCACCGGTAAGTCCAAAATCTACACCACCTTTACCTAGAAAACATTATCCATTGGCTTACAATGCCACAACGGGGACTATAACAACACCCATAACTATACCGGCTGTACCACCCAGAATGATGGCTGCTATAGCCCCTAGTCCAGCCTCAAGTTTATCCTTATCATCATCAACATCATCGCCTTCCTCATCACCACCACCACCACCTTTACCCTCAAGGGCTCCAAAATATTCTTCGAGCGGTAATGTTAATAGATTATTAAATGAAAGTCCAAATGCAAAACTGGCCAAGCCACAAATATCTGGATCTCCAAAGTCAGCCCAACATAAAATTGATTTGGATAAGTTGATACAGCAGCAAAAGGAGTTGGAAGAGAAAACTGCCGCTGTGCAAGCTTCTTCCAATTGGATGCTTCCTTTTATGATGCCGAAATTGAAATGATGAATAAATATTTAAAAAGTCTACCCGACTATAGTGAATTGGATCGTAAATTGCATAAAGAATTTCAAGAATGTGAGGATCTATATGATAAATTAAAAAAGAGACAAGCTCCCTTAAGTAAATCCAATTCACAACAAAGTGTGCAGGAGTCTAAACCCAAAAATATACTCAATTGTCCGGAACAACTGACCGGTAATAATAACGGTTTAACTAAATCATCGTCGATAAATTTTCAAATACCCTCTACCACTTCCAATGCAGCGGCGATTCAATCACGTATACAATACCCCTCGATATTTCAACAAAAACCAAAATTACAAAGAAGTATCTCAAGTTCCAATATGCCCTATAATTCTTCCAGTAATAATCCACAACAACAACCACAAACTTCTTCCTTGGGCTTACAAAAAACAAATTATTTTGATCCTCATCAGCCTTTAACTGAAGAAAAAAATTCTTCTTTAAATGGCTCAAATCTATCGTTAAATAAACAAATGTTAAATGATTTTTGGACCGAAAATCTAGCACAAAAACAAAAACGTCAAACTCCCAAAAGATCTATGTGGAATTTTGAAAAAATCTGTAATCCTACAGTAGGAGCACAGGGAGCTCCGTTAAAAGTAGATGCCCAAACAGCCAAAAAATTGGCTATTTTTGATCCCACGGTAGCAGAAGCCGCACAAAAAGAATTGCATAAGCAACCTTTAAATGCTGCAAATAAATTACAAAAAAATGCTTCCATGTCTCAGCTGGATATGAAGGTAAGACAGGCCGTAACCAAAGAAGATCTCTATAAATTAATATGCAATGAACCTTCCTCTCCGAAACTCATGGAATCCTCCAAGTATAATTTTATAAGTAAAGTACCAGTTAAAGTTGGCGTCCAACCTATGGCCCCACTTAATAAAAGTATATCAATGACTCATGTGCCGCAGACGGGTAATTTTGCAAATTCTCAACAAACTTCTCAGCCACCTTTTAACCAACATCTTAGACGATCTACCAGCAAAACTCATATACCCTGTTATATGAAACATTTACCTTCCCTCAGCCGTAGTTCTTCCAATAGTGCTATTTTATTACCCCCCCGAACCAAAATCTATAATCGATATAAATATTAATAGGACAGCCTCTAAACCAATTAATCATCAACCTTTAATGACAAATTCATTAACAATGTCGACAACATCGTATGCCCCAGCTGCAGTAGCGTCATCAACATCACCTAAAACAAATGACACACCTTTAGCTAATCCCTTAAGAGGTCTATTAAAATCTTTATCTAGTTCAAATGTTTATGGAGCTACTAAATATAGTCCATTTTATACAAATAACAAACAGCAGCAACAGCAACAAATAAATGAATCATCTTTAGTTAAGCAACCATTACAAATGACAACTTCCTTATTGGCAACAAATGTTGCTAACACAACAACAAATGAAAAGAAGGGTTCCACAGCCTTAAATGATGAAATTATGATGTTGAGGCAACAACAGCAGCAACAACAACAACAGAAACCAAAACTTAAGGAATTCAAACCCATAAATAAAGAGATTTCTCAACAAAATGTTGCTAGCAACATCTCTGCAACAAACAACTCTAATATGGAGTGTCCTTCTTTGGAACGTAAATCTGAGAAAAGTAATAGTACTATTAGCACTAATAGTGTTACAGTAACAAATTGTTGTTCTACTCATTTACCACAATTAACAAAACTGACCTCATCTTTTCACATACCAGCAACAAATCAAGATAAATCCTCCTTAGGAACACTACAGGGGGAAGGATCTTCTAATACAACGGGGAGTGCATATAAGATTTCAAAAACTCAAAGTGCTGTCAATTTAGAATTGTCAAAGCGTCAAAAAGACGCCGATAATAAAATTGAAAAATCTTTTAATGATATAAAGAAAAAATCTCAACAAAAATCAAACCCATTAACAACGACGGCGCCAACAACAACAACAACAATGACAACATCTACCTCCAACAGCGCAGCCTCGGTATCAGCGTCAACACTTGCAAATAATTTAAATACAGAAAAAGTGAATGTTAAACAAGAGCCAATAAATAATGAAAGCAATAACAAATTAAATATTTTAGCGAATAACAACAAGGTTAGTGAAAATTTAACCTCAGTGACAACAACATCCACGACAACGACCACACCAACTGCAGCCACAGGGAATTCATCACAAATTCCTAAACCCTTAACAAATTTAACACAAATTCCGACAAAAAGAATTATGCTATAGGAAAATCAAATTCGACCTCACAAATTCCCATGGCTAACTATCAAAGACCTCATGTACTACAAACAATACCCCTGCAACATGTTGCTACGGATGCAATGCAACAAAATTATCCACAACAAAAGAAAACTTTTTTAAATTGGACTTCATTTGCCTGTAATACACAAGATCCAAATAATCAACATCAACAACAACAACATAAATTACAACAATGTAGTTCAGTAACAAATGTTGCTAGGAAAATGCAACATTTTCAGCCACAGCTACAGCCACAATTAACGACATTTAAACCCACTATGGGTATAACTAATTTTTTACAAAAAAATCCTAATAAAGAAAATAAATATCAACAATATCAGCCACAACTACAGCCACAGCAACATGTATATAATAATCAGCAACAATGTTTACCAACACAACAGCAACAACAACAGCCCTCAGCATTTGTATATCAACCTAGAACTAAAAACCCGTTAACACACTCGGCCTCATTTTCAGCCGTACAAAGACCCATGGCCTTACAAATGCATTTGGGACAAACTGAACAACATCCATATATAGCCAACAACTTTAACAACATGATGCCGCAACATGCTGCTCCTCAACAAGAACGAAAAATATTACAAACATTTGATCCATATTATACCAAAGCCACGGAACAAATATATTATCAACAAAAACCTTCTAATCAACAAAATGCTTTGGGAAATGTTGCAGCTGCTGCTGGCGGTGTAGGGTTTAATCGTTATCAACAAAATTTTATAACAACACCTCAACAACAACAATTAGCACCACCACCCCAACATCCTTCATTGATGCAATCGGCTTCGGCCTCATCAATAAATTTTTATCAAACTCAACAAATGCATAATACCACGCAAGTATTTCAACAAACTCCCTTAATGTATCAGCCACATGTATCTCAGCAACAACACCCGCAACATTCACAACATCCTTTACAACAAAGTAGTTCGATGATTTTAAATCATACACAAACTTCAAACCAAATGTCAAAATCAGCCATAGGCCTACTGTACACTGAGGTAGATTCTTGAAAGTTTTTCAAAAAAAAAAAATCATGTTGTTAATAATTGTTCCTAACTGGCCGTAATTTGTGTTCAAGCTTAAATTTCTTTAACCCTGAAAAGCATGTTGTTTTTGAAGTTATTACTAAAAAAGGTTTGTTATTATGTATTTTTTTATTATTAACAAATAATCAAAATTCCTGTAATATTAAGTTTTTTGACCTTAAATATTTATTTTGTTTATACTTTTTTTATATACTCATAATTGACACCTGCCGGTGTTGAAATTGTTATTAAGATTATTTCAATACAATTTTTTGTTTTTGTTGTTTTGTGGTATCTGTGGTGACACCTTTGGCATACTTAATTTTGTTGGAAGTTTTTTTTTTGTGTTAAAGCAATTTTGAAATTTTGTAAATTTAATTTGATTTGTCATTAATGATTTATTTATGTCATGTTTTCTAAAGAATCTTTAATTTTATGGATTAAATATAATGCAAACAATTGTTTTAAGGGATTTCTTTTTCAAACGTTTAATGAATTTTAAATAATTTGTATGATTAACAGGTTTATTTCGTTGAAATCTTAAAAAACAATCACCGTAAAAACATTTTTTTTTGTCTGTAAAAAGAACTCCTTTTAATTTAATGACAAATTTTTCTGAAAATAAACGATTCAAATTTTCAATTTTTGGTTAACTCGTATAAGGAATTAAATTCTAATTAAGAAATTGTTTTTTTTTTTATAATTTTTTCTGGGAAAAAGTATTTTAATATTGAAATTATATCGTTTGTTGTTGTT
Organism: Delia radicum; assembly: GCA_021234595.1. NCBI lineage: Eukaryota > Metazoa > Arthropoda > Insecta > Diptera > Anthomyiidae > Delia > Delia radicum. Next base: position 287,571,988 of record CM037851.1, on the reverse strand, counting down.
TTTTTAATTTGTTATAACACAGTATGGCTTAAAATTTTACATTATGGAGTTTTTTCAAACTGTTCCCACTGTATGAAAAACTGTTCCCACACTTAAAACGGCTATAAAATTAAAGCTCTTTTTAAGAAACAACAAATTTTGATGTTTCAAATTTATTTTACATCTTAATTGCATAAAAGCAGCTAAAATTTGTGAAAAATTCAACTGAAATTGTTTTATTAAAAATTTTGTATTATTTTAAATATGATAATACTAAATAATGTTTTATAGTAGTTTTATTAAGTTATCACTTTTTTAACAAAAATCTGTTTCCTTACATATTTTTAATGGATTCTTCACGCAAAAGTTATAAGGTTTTTAAAACGGATGAAGATTTTGTGATTTAAGAAACAAAACAAACATATATTCTGGTTAAAAATGTATAAATTTGTATATTTTTAACTTTTAAGTGGTTTTGAGAAAATTTTTAACTGTTCTCACTTAAAAAGTATTGTTTTCAGTCATCCAAAAAGGTTTAGTAGTTAAATATTATGATAATGTTATAACAAATAACGTTTTTTTTGTAGGGTTTTCTGCTACCACTTTATAAAAAAAACTGTTCCCAACCTTAATTTGGATAAAAATTATAGATCTTTGAAAAATATAAACTTTTTAAGTGTTCTAAATGTTCTATTTGTGCTTTATATAAATTTGTGAAAAGTTCGACTCAAAATTTTTATTTTAAATTCGGTAATTTTGTATTTAATACGATTTGATAGAAGAATGCTTTATAGTAGTTTTTTAACTGTTCTTACTTTTTTAAAATCTGTTCATATCTTAATCTAAATACGGCTTTTATATTCAGAATTATATTATATGTGACACTATATATATGACAGTATATATAACACAGGCCTACAATGATTTTGGTGCCGCTAAAAATAAAACAGATTTTAAGTACGTTTGGTACCCTGATAAAAAATTGATACTTACTTTTTTAATGCTACTTGTAGTTTTCGAGATTTCGCAAGGATATTAAAGTAATCAACGTATGTCTTCTTCACTGCATCTGTTATAGGTTTTCTAAACTTTTTTACTACATATTCACCACAAATATAACAAAATGTATTTGGATTATTTACACAACACCTTCTCGACGACGGCATATCGATATTATCATTTAGTCAAAGAAATTAATTGACTATAATGACATTAAGTATAATAAAATACATTTTTTTGGTTATGACCGATCGATACAAACCTGAACGTAGCTTCGCGATTTTGACAGCTAACCATGACGTCTTGCGGACTAATTAACCAAATTATAACATAGAATTAGCGGCACCAAACAAAAAATATTTTTTTGTAGGCCTGTGTAATCATATATGATTATAACGGAACTTTTTTCGTAGTATGTACTGAAATTATATTATTTTTATCAGGCTCTCATTAATATTTTGTATTAAAATTGTAATGTCATACTATTTCCCCTCCACCAAGATCCGTGCCTGCTTTTTATGATTGAATTGAAACTTTTATAAAATTTGATTTGCTGTTTTAAGTTGTTTTTACATTTGTTTCCACTTTATGAAAAACTGTTCCCACTTTTAAAATTGTAGGAAATTTGTAAAATTGGCATGTTTAGCCATTTTGTATATGATTTCTTGATATAAATTAAAAAAAGAAAACAGTTAAAGCCATGCAAAATATTTTATAAAATTAAACACTTTCTAGTCAAGAAGTTCAAAATTAATTTAATTATTTTGATTTAGAGCGGTTTATATTTGTTTCCACTTGAAATATATAAAACTCTTCCCTAGCCCAAAAATTACTACACAAAAAGTTTTCAAAAAACTGATACAAACTGTTTTTTAGAATATATGATAATTTTTCGATCATAATCTGACTATAATTCTGGGCAATATATTTATTTTTCTCTGTTTTACGCCCGGGTGTTTTTAAATATCCAATACAGAATTGAAAAAAAATGTTTATGGGTTATTATTATGAAATTTATCAATTCCTAAGTACTTACTCGTGAAGAAAAACTATAAAACTCTTTGTAGTTTGCTATCCCAAAGAAAAAATTTGCGATATACGCATATAGATATAATCATATATAGACATATATATAATTCATTATCACATTCATGAGATCCCATGCTATCTCATATTTGTTTGATTTATTTTACCATATATGTTTATATATAATTATATATAAAAGTGATCGTTTTTTATTTTAAATTTTAATACATATTAATATAGAATTATATGTGATGCCATATATTATTATATATAAAAGTGATCGAATTTGTTTGGTTTTATTGCGTCATATATACTTATATATATTTATACATGTAAGCATATATGATCCCATATTTAGCTATATCAAGTATATACGATGAAACAAAAGAGATCAGCTTGTATATATAACATGAGGTATAACGATATATGATGATATACAGCGCTGTAATAAAAATTATTCGTTAAAATAAATGTGAGCTGTAAATATATATCATTACATATGGCCACATATGTAATTGTATATTATTATTTCAAAACATATATGGTTATATACAAACTTTTTTCGTCGGGATAGAACAACTTTAAATATCTAAAGACTTTTTCTAAAGAAAATTCATTCAAGGAATTTTTTAAATTCGAAAACTTGAAAATTTCAGGCATGTCACAGAAAACCTTTTCGAAAATTTTTATACGAAAACAGTGAATTTCGAGTGCTCCCTCAACATTATTTTTTACGAAAAAAAACCGTCAATCAAACCAAGGAAAAGCTTAATAAATACTATGGGAATTCTTCGCCATCGATTTCAATAGTAAAAAAGTGGTTCACTGACTTTCGTTGAGGTCAATACACCCGAAAATGTCGAAAAAAATCCACGATATGGTGTTGGCCGATCGAAGAGTAAAAGTGCGTAAGATTGTTGATGCCAAAGGCATTTCAAATGGCAGTGTGGTTTTGATTTTAAATGATCAGTTGGGTTTAAGAATGCTGTCTGCAAGATGGGTGACGCGTTTCCTCTCAATTGACCATAAACGTAATCGTGGCCAATTAGGTGATGGCAACAGTTTTTTGGGATGCACGCGGAATAATCCACATCGATTACCATCAAAAGGGAAAACAATAAACGGCGAATATTATGCTAACTTATTGGACCGATTTAACGAGGATTTAAAAAAACGACCCCATATGGCCAAGAAATGCCTATTTTATGGACCTCGAAAAATCCTATTTTTTTTTGAAAGGGATACAAAAATTGGAGAAACGTTTGACTAAGTGTATTAAGCTAACAAGAGGTTATGTTGAAACCTAGTTTTTTTTTTTTGCAGAAAAAAAACTGTGTTTTCTTCAATAAGTCAAGGACTTATTGATCCGCCCTCTTATTCTTAGCACCTAGAGAAATGATTTACAATGTCGGGTTTCTTTACCATTGAAATTGAAATCTTTTTTGTCGTATTTATATTTGAAACTTACAAAAATAAATCGGGCCACCTGAGCGTATGATTATTATAAATAACAAATTCACTATTAATATTACGTATACGTCATGAGGAGCTAAATTATTATTTTTGTTATTTAATGAGTTTTTGAATATATAAAACACAAGAAAATGCAATTTCAAAACACAAGATGTAATTAAAAAAAAATAAAAACATAATTATTGACATTTTAAATTATTATTAGTGTTGAATTTTTTGGTTTTCTTGTTGACGTATGATTAATATAAAATATACAACAAAGTATGTAAAACATACGCCATGTAGGTCTCTTTAATTAATTATAAAATCTTTGAATTGTGTTTTTCTTGCATATTTAATTTTTTTTTAATTCACCTATTTCTATGCAATTCGCTATATAATTTCCTTATTTTGAGTCATAACCACTTGCTTCAAAATTTGCACAGAAAGTCTTGACAAAATCCTCAAACAATCTGTATATTTACACAAAAAAAAAAAACTATTCCGTGTGTAGTTTAAATTAGACACATGTGTCTAAATTGGCCGCTATTATGGCCAATTTTATTTTTCTTTTCTTTTGGTTAAACAAAACATGAACATCATTGCCTGTGAATGTAAACAAGAACATTTTTTTTTTTTGGTTTATTTTCAAAAACACTTGATTTTCTTTCTTTTCTTTGCCGCATGAGCAAAAATAGAAATAATAAAACAAACGCAAAATTGCGAAGTTCATTTTTGGATTCAAAATTATCCATTTCTGTTTTTACAAACCAAAACTATACAATATTCATACAATTTTATACACACACTATTTTAAAATAGTGTGATTAGTAGGGTGGGGCGATTTAAACATCTTAATGGGCGCTTCGCGTTTCTGATTCTTGGGATTGTACTGAGCAAAAAAGTCCACTAGACCATACGTTTACGGTGAAAATCGAGCTCTAGATTTTGACTTTTTAGCCGTATTTTGTGAAAGTAACAATGTGTGGGATGGACATATCTCAGGAAGTAGGAGGATCTTATCCAAGATTATGGTATCAATCTCTTCTTTGGACGATTCTCTAGCAGATTAATGCATCAATCATATTTGTGGGTGGAGTTTAAGGGGTTAATTTTTAATTTCAAAATAGGGCTTTTTTGCCGTAAAGTCAAAATGTGGAAGCTCGATTTTCACCGTAGACGTATGGTCTAGTGGACTTTTTTGCTCAGTACAATCCCAAGAATCAGAAACGCGAAGCGCCCATTAAGATTTTTTTTCCTTCCATACTAATTGCCCCACCCTAGTGATTAGTCATGTTTATTATAGCTTGTTGATGATTTAAAATTTATTTTTATTTTTTTTTTTTAATTTTGGTTTTTATTTTTATATTTTCAAAAAGAAAAAATAATAATAATAAATGAAATTATTATTTTTTAATAATTTCTTTTCTACATATGGTGTGTAAAATTTTGTTTATCAGATGTAAGATACGAAAATTAGAATAGTGTTCGAAATAAGAGAAGTACATAATGTTGTCGGTACTCAAAAGTATAATGAATCAATTTGCATAATTTGTAAAGTAACGGAATTAATATTTATTTATATATTTGAAGATTTTATTAAAATTATAAAATTCTACTGAGCATTTCAATTGTCTGAACATTTTTCTATATGCTATGCAAATTTTGGATAACAAATTGCAGACATAAAAATGTTACAGCTTGTTAAACAAACTACTTGCCCTATATTTTACATGCTCAATATTTACTTTAAATGCCTTTTCCTCAAAACAAGATATTAAAAATCAGTTGCCACTGTTCAGCGATGGAACGATTTGCAGTCGCGTTTTTATTTTTTTTTGTATTTAGAGATATTTTAAAATTTTCACTAGTTTTTTTTTTTTTGAAAAATAAAAAACTAGAATTTTTTGGAATGTTTTTGAGTTAACGCTCGTACCATTTTAATGGAAATACAAAATTTTAAAATCCGGCTACATTAGGGACTAAAGAATTTATTCGTGTGTAAAACAAAGTTAAACTTTTTTCTACGTTGAGTATACTCAAGGTATACCCAAGGCAATACGATGGTACCCGATTTTGCCTTTAAAAAATGGTTATATAATAAAATAGTTACCAGTGTTGCCATTGTTGTCCGAATTGTAAATAATAATTTTTATTATAATGTCTAATATTGTGTTTTTCTATCGTAAAAAGAATTTTGTAATTGCTTAAAAATTGACGTTTTTATGGATTTCTAAAGCTACACCATTTCCACTTGTTATTCCAAAAATTACACATTCATTTAAAAAAATACCAATTGTAATTTCAAAATTGCAATTTATTTTCAAAAAATACCAAATGTAATTCGAAACCACCAATTGTAATTTCAAAATGGCATTTGTTATTCAAAAAATCAAATTTGTTTTCAAAAAATCGCATTTGTTTTTCCAAAAATTGCAAATGTAAATTAAAAAATCCTATATGAAATTCAAAAAATACCATTTAAAATTTAAAAACATTCCAAATGTAATTCAAAAATGACCATTTGAAATTCGGAAAATAACAAATGTAATTAAAAAATACCAAAAAAAAAAAAAATTCGAATAATGACAATTGTATATCAAAAAATACTACATATTAAAAAAAAAAAACCAAAAGTAACTCAAAAAAATAACAAGTGTTATTCAAAAGATAACAAATGTTATTCAAAAACTAAAAAATGTAACTTAAAAAAATATCAAAAGAATTTCAACTGTGTATCAATTATGTATCTTTTTTACGACACACGACAATGAAATGACACCTAGATCATTATCGTTTCGGGGATGTAACTAATTTTGTTTATACATCTCATGGCTTATAAATGTCATATGAAAACGATGCAACAAAAATTTTTACATTTACGCTGTTAAAACGAGAATGATTCAGGTGTCATTTCATTGGCGTGTGTCGTAAAAAAGATACATAATTGATACCCATGTTTTTTTGAATTACATTTGGAATTTTTTGAATAAAATTTAGTTGTTTTCGAAATAACATTTGTTATTTTCTAAATTGCAAGTGGAAATGGTGTAATAAACCCTTTAATTTAATTTTATTTTATTTACTATATTTTGTACCACTTGTCGTATGAGTGTTACATTTACATTAATTCATATGTGTTTATACTTTACTTTACACAAGTATGATGAAAAGTGTGATAGAATTCTCTGTCTGTCAAAAACGTATAAAAGAAAAATAGTTTGATTGCTCAGACTGTTATCGACACACACAAAAAATACATTTTTAATATTTTTTTTACTTTTATTTGTGTATAATACAACACTTGTGTTAAGACATATGGTAACTTTATGAAATAATTCAAAAAATAAAGCTTGTCAAAAAATGTGTGTCGATATTTTGATATGTGTTGACATACATTATACAACACATTTCTGACATGTGTAACACACTTGTGTGATTATGTGAACGGGGCTTAATTACGATTTACAATAATCATACGCATATGCTTAAAGAGATTATTACGATATTGTCCTAACCAATAATCTATAGAGTTTTTGTTTTTAATTTATTAATTGAAAACTTTTAGGAATATGTGGATAGATCTATTTTGGGAATTTTCTAGGTTCCTATCCTCTACATCTTAACCTTAAATCTGAGTAGTTTACTCCAAAAATATTATCTTAAAATCTGGACATTTTTGTGTTTCATTTACAAATTTTACGAATTTTTCCTATAGAAAATTGCCTTCACAAAATCCTTCTGATTCAAGGCATTTTTTTCATATAAAAAACCCTTAAAATTCTAAGGACTTTTGCTTTAGAAAATCCTTCAAATTCAAGGGTCTTTTCAATAAAAAAAAAGATTCTTCTATACTGATGATAATTTTTCCTATACAAAATGTTTAACATTCCGACAAAATCTTCAGATTCTGAGGAGTAGTTTCTGTAGAAAAGCATTGGATTCTAAGGGCCTTTTCTGAAAAAACCCTTCGATGCTAAAGACTTTTATTGAAAAAATTCATCAGAATATGAATATTTTTTATTAGGCTGACAATTGTGCGGCCAGGGTTCGAACTCTGACAGGATCAAAAAATTATAAATGAACTTTTATGTATTTTTATTTTTGAAAATCTATTTTTAAACCACCTATAGTTTGGCCAACATTTGTAATTTTGTTTACCCGGACTTTTCCGACACTTTTTCAACAGACAGATCTTTTGTCTAATGATAATATCATTTCGGGATTGGGAAAGCACTTGTTGCCAGCACTTACACCATCTTTTAAAGTGCCTTGAAAGCGTTGGTCCGTTTGCATTTTTCTAATTTGGTACTTTCATAAAATTTATGAATAGTTTTAACAATTTTATGAAAAATTTGTAAACGTTATGAAAAATATCTCGTTTTATGAAAAAAATATATATATTCTTATTATATTAAAATAGCTACGAATTCATTAGTTTAATGAATATATACATACATTTTTTGAACAGTTTCAGATATTTTTTGAATGGTTTAATAAAAATTGTCATAAGTTTTATAAATTGTTTTAAAATTTTTGTAAATGATTTCATCAATTTTATGTACTTTACAGAATTTCATAACTTTTCGGAATGGTTTCATAAATTAAATAAACTGTTAAATTCTATCATAAAATGAATGAATACTTTTTACAATTTATGAACACTTTTACAAACTGTATGAATACTTTCATAAACTTTATGAACAGTTTCATAAATTTTATGAAAATTTCATAAACTGTTGAAAGGATTTATTCATAATTTCATTAAAAAACTTTATAAATAATTAATAATATTTAAAATTATTTAATAATAAAAAAATAAAATTTACATCAATATATAAAAAATTTCATAAATTTTTGGAATTTGTTTTTACAAAAATTTTTCTAACATTTAATAAAAATATTCATAAGTTTAATGCCTAATTTCATTGGTTGACTAAATATGAATAATGTTGTGGATTTTGATTTGTTAAAAATAAACAATATTATGCAAACTGCAATTAAAATTGCATAAAATATGACAGCAGTGTAAATTTGTGTCGTCTCTGATTATGACTCAAAATTTATGGTTAATTAAAATTTTGTTTATTAAATTTTCAAAATAGAAAATAAACACTCAGTTTAGTCTCATGTCATTTACATAAAATTATAGGAAAACCGGAAAAAAATACATGTAAAATTTTTTAATGACTTCAAACAGAAAATGATAATTTTTAAGGAAAATTTTCTTTTATTAAAAAAAATATGATTCTTATTAAAAATTTAAGAGGGGACGCGAATAAGGGTATACAGACCATAAATTGTTCAGGTGACGAGAAAAACTTTAGAAATGTTCAAAACTTGAAATTTTTATATATTTTTTTGAATATCTACAGATATAGAATACATTTATCAATATGCTAAATTTTATATAAAAAAAACTAAGTAGTAGTTGAAAAAATGTAAACTTGAAAAATAGCAAAATATTGAAAAAGTGTATACAGACCAATTTATTTTTAAAAGCATGTTGGAAATATTGTAATCTGGTGCGGTATTTAGTATGGGATTTTGACGAAAATTGGACCGTATTACCAGAACAACATTATTTATAAGTTAGAAAAGTTTTATGGACATCAAGCATATTTTTTTGACAAATGAAAGGATAAGATCTAAATGTATCAGTATTTAGTAGATGTTATTAGCAGTAATGTAATTTTAACATATAAATTGAATGCGATCAAATAATTATCTATTAACCCTTGCTGATCACAGAAAAGTGCAGTGCCCACAAGTTTTTATAATAATATTTTAAACTTGTTTTTATTTTGGAGATATACACACAGAATAGATTTTTGTTGCTACAATCGATTTTTTTGCCAACCGAATTTTTGTTGCTGCGTGTACCAATATAATATTTATTTATAGATTTAATTGGAACGAAAAAATATGTGAATAGAATCAAAATTATTTAGTATTTTTTTTTTTGTTTTTAATTTTTGTATTTTATATTATTTGAACACTCGCAATGTTTAAACTGATTATAGTTTATTTAAAAAGTCATCAGTAAACTCTGTTTCTTTAATGAATATATGTATATATAAACTGCAACGAGATATTTTTAGCTTATTTTACCATTAATTAAGAAAAACAAATTTCACATAAATACTGTTTTTCTGTACCAGTTATTATTTTCATTTAAAATTTTTTTTAACAAAAAATTCTTTAATTGTGAAAGGCGTGGTAGAGAAGAATGAGTGTATTTTCTAAAAATCATAACTACATTTTAAATTTTCTGAATCAGATTGCGCAGTTTCTGGTATTGACACTGTTTTTTTGAATAATGTAATATATGTTGTTTTTATTTGTTCGATTGCGTCTATATGAACCTAAAAGTTAATGATAGTAAAAAAAGAAAGAAATACTGTTGTTTTGAATAAATTGGGAGTTAATTTTTGATAGTTAAAATAAAAAATAAAAAAATTAATTTGCGTGTTTTTTAAATGTATTATTTTATTTTTGATATTAAAAACAAAACTGCGGCAGTCTGGTGTATCCCTTGTGTCCGTAAAATTTTTCAATAAAAATGTTTTCTTCTTCTTCTTCCTGTAAAGAGACTAACTAAAGAAAATCTTTTATTTTTAAGAGTTTTGAGTTAATTTTTTAATAGTAAAAAAAAAAAAACATTTGACTTAAAAGAAAAGTGAGTAGACCGGTTTTCAACTATACACTTTAAAAATTTGTAGTTGCTTCGGTTGTAATACAGTTTCTTTATTTTTAATATAAATGTCAGTCATTGGTAGAACAAATTTAATTTTTTACTAACCTTAAGTTCATTTAAAAAACAAACCACATCAAATGACTGTTTTATGACTTTACATTTATTTTTTATAGTCATTTTTTGTTATTTATTATTTGATCCTTTCAGGAATGTGTTGATAGATCTATTTCGGTAAGTTTGTAGTTCCCATCATCAGAACACGTTTTAAAAGAGCTAACAATCCCATGCCAAACATCAAACATTCATATAAACTAGTTTACTCACTACATGATAACTAATATATGAGCTCGAAGTTAAAGATTATCACCATTGATCAAAAAATAAATTGAAACTAGATCTATCAACACATTCCTGAAAGGGTCAAATAATAAATTTGAAAACAAAAACTCTATAGATTATTTGTTATGACAATATCCTAATAAAGAAATATAGAGTATGGCCTCGAACTTGAATAATTTTCATTTTCAATGCACAATTAAAGGTAAAAAAAAAACATAATTTTTATTTTTAATAAAAATTATATCAAACATGTTTGTTTATATTTTACTAACATGTGGTTTATTTTTACTGCAATAGTTAGTAATTTTCTGAACAGTAAAAACGAATGACAAATGTTAGTTGAGTTTAATGAAATGTTAGTCGTCCTTTCTTCAAGTGAAATTGCATGTGTTTTTTACTACAATTGCTGTCGTCTTTACCTACATAATATCCTTAGTGTGTTTTGCTAGTTTAGCTGCTGTTCCTAATGGGGTTTTGTTAGTTTCGATAATTACTTCGAAAAACCGCACACGAGAAGGCGTTTTCATTTTATGGGTAGCACTGTGTAATTGAGCTCTAGGGGTAGGCTCTATAAAATATCCTTTATTATTTTATATATCTCCAATATTTCGTCATTCTTTAAATGAAATCCTCAGAAAGTATGAGCAACAACAAACAATATTAAACACAAAAATTCCTGACGCTGCCCTACACTCTGGTCAATCCAACATTTCAAACTTTAAATGAATGACGAAATAAAAACTTTACCTAGAGCTCATTTGTTTAATAAAGTCATTAATTTCAAAGGTCAAAATATATTTCATAATTTATAAGTTTTCTTTTTATTTTACATTTTCTTTTTGACAAGTTATTTATAGACCTCGGATTTAGCATGTTTGCATATTTTTGAAATATTAGATAGGTAAATTCGTATGACACCAAGGTTCCTTTCATTGAAAATAGAGTTGAAAACGATATGCATATTTTAATTTTTTTTTGCATATTTGCATGAAATGCATATGCATAATATATGCCTAAATATGCATAATATATGCAAACTATGCAAAAAATATGCAAAGTATGCAAACATTCCCCATGTTAAAGAAATCAAAAAATAATAAAAAAGCGATTCAGAGGGTGGCATACATATTGAAATTTTATTAACTATTGTCAGGTATTAAAGTAGAGCAAATGCTACTTAATACATATGATATTCTAAATTATTAATTGAGAGGCTCTGACGTTTCTCTCCAAAAACCATTTTGTAAGCGGAAAAGCTTCTTTCAACGTCACAGGAAGTAATTGGAGCAAATTTATATTTAATTATATTTTCATTTGTGACGGGTTCAGGTCCAGACAAATCTTCAGCATTGTGATTAAAAATATTATTTATTTTTGAAATGATATTAAAAGCTGGATTTCTTTTCAAAATGGCTTCTAATTTCTCATTTAAATCCATTCCAGAATCACTAGTTATGTTATGAACAATATTTTCAGCTTCCTTAAATAAATTTATTGACTTTGCTAATGGTAGACCCTTCGCTTCCAAGGAAGTGATGATTTCGGCAACTCTCGCGAAATTCGATTTTATATATATAAAATCCCGATATACTTGGGGATTTTTTCGCAACTCTTTTGCCAGCTTTATAGAGTCAGCATCTACTGGGTTCAGTGTTTCAAGAACCTAAAATGCAAATTTAGAATTTTTTTTCTTTACCAAACTGAAGTACATGCATATCATCGTTGTCTAAAAATAATGGGTTCTCGGATGTTCCACATTACACCACACCACATTATGTGACAGAAAAAGCTTTTTCAAATGTATTATTTGGAAAATTAAGTCAAACGTAAAAAACCATTGAAAAAACCATATTGATTTTTTTTTTTAAATTTCAAACAACACTCTACCAGATAGCCGATTCTTTCATTATCCACCGCCTAAACCAGTAAAAAATCGAAACCCCGTTTTCAGAGGAACAGTTGTGGCATAAAAGGGATTCTTATTATGGAATAAAAAAAAATTAAAATTGACCGATGACCCACTTTTTTGACAACGATGCTATATTTAAAATGTTGTTTGTTGATAAAATCTATCTTACCTCTGTTATTCCCACCATGTTATCTGCATAAAATGATACCGCCTTCAACCATGTACCCCATATGGTAATGATTGGTTCTGCAGAACCGATGTTATCTTTGAACTTTGTCAATAAAATCTTTGTTTTGATATTCTATTTTCAAAATTGTGCTAAAAAATAAAAAGATCTATGCAATTAATTTTAAAAAATATTGAAAAAAAATAAAAATACTTCCGAAAAAGCAATTTTTTTTTTTAGATAAAAACGCAGAAAAAGCAGTAAAATTTGTACCCAAGTATGTGTCAATGTACGAATTCTTTTATATTATGTAAAAAATGCGGTTTCCAAAATATGGTCTGTCTGCCCTTATTCGCACCCACTCTTCAATTGTATTTATATTATTTTTTGCTCTTTGATTTAATTTATTAACTGACCTTTAAATAAAAACAAGAAATAATTTTAACAAAATCTATGGCATACTTTAAGGCATTTTTGATAATATAATTAAATTATTTAAACATATTATTTCTATTATATGTTTGTTGAGTGTAAAACAGTACAGTTGAATTGCTATAAATTAAAATAATGTGGTTTTTTTATTTTTCTGTTTATCAGTTTGTTTAAATTTCAATTACCCCCAAAAAAAGCAAAATTTTAAACTAAATGCATTTGCATTTATTTCTGGTTTAACAAAAAATTACAAGCAATTGAGGTTAATTACATTTTTTGAATATTGCGTATTGTGTTTGTTTTACATATTGCCGCGTACATACATACATATTCATTAATTTTATAGAAATTTTGGCTGTATATGTCATTACAATTCATCATAATTCATGGAAATACATAGAATTATATCTTTTTTTAATACCACAAAAAACAACCTCATCAATCATGTCACACCAAAATAATAATGGAAAACACCATTTTATTGCAGTTCTTTTTCTGTATATTTCTATGAAGATGATAATGATTCTTGCATTTTTTTTTTTATATCAAACACATGTTAATGAAATTTATATCGAATTATTTTGGTATTTTTTTTATGATTTCTTTGAAATAATAAAAAAAAAAAAAAAAAAAATTATATTTAAAAGTAGACTGAAAATATATAAAATCAACCACTGGATTTCCTCCACCCCTTCTGATTTCAACCAAACTTGGTATAGAAGGTGTACATCATATAACTGTACTCTCGTCCAAATGTAGGACAGCTAACACTAGCGGATCTAGAAATATCGCATTTCAAAATATGAAAAATGTTTGAAAATTCTTCCTATTAATTACTGTGTTGCTTTCTTTGGAAAGGGGATAGTGGAGAGATGAAAGGTGGTGAAAGATGAAGGGCTTCAAACATGGCAACACTGTAATTGCGCGAGATGATAAGTCTTAGAACAGTTGTTTCTCGCAACCTGATGTAGAGTTGGCGAATTTATTAAAGCTTTTTGTTTCATAGCCCTGATTCATTATTTTACTTCGGTGGGGTTAAGTGCTATGGAAACACCGAAGGTGGGCCCAGCGATACATATAAGTGATAGAAAACTCATACATATTATTTTTTCTAAATTGATGTTGTCGTCACCGGGAATCAAACCCGGGACCATCTGTGTAACAGTCTAACGCGCTAACCATTACACCACAATGCACCACTAATAATATTTCATATCTTTTTAAGCTACTAGAGTCCTTGATACCTCATTTTAAAGCTACTTAAATTATGGTTTTAAAATAAATAATTCACTCCTCTACGAAAAATGCATTGTTTGCAAAACCGCGGTTCAATACAGCATTATTTCAAAAATACTGGTTTTTTCAAATTTTTAAAAAAATATGTTATTTATAAATTATTTCCCTATGTCGTGTCAAGATCCCATTACAGTATGCCACAATTTAAGTACCCTGTTAAAAATCGACATATATGTATCCATACATGAGCACACATGCTTAATACATGTCCACATGCATCCATACATGATTCAAATGACATATATGTTCATTAGACTGGCCCTTATTTTTGAAGTTGCTCCGAATCCCGCTCCCCGGGGCTCATTTTTTGAGGTTAATGGAAGAACTAATCCAGAAAAAATTTCAGCTCATTTGATGAATTTTTGAGCTATCCCTGGCCCTTCAAAGTTTTGAATTTGTGGTTTTTTTGCCAAAATTTTCCGTTGTAAACACCCTAGTGTATAAACTATAAACCCAAATATAAAATGGTTTTTTTCCTACAAAGACGCTTTTATTACCTTTCCAAAATGCCCAAAATCTCTAAATTGGGATTAAAAATGACAAAGATATTGCTGTTATAGTCAACGTGAACGTACCTTATTTCATTGTGGATTGTCTATTTATATATGTTCATTAGAGTCGTTCACGTTTGTATGCACCACATTTTCATTTATTTTCACCACTCTAATGTTCATTCACAATAGCAGTGTACAGCTGTTACGTTATTTTGAACAGCACAGTTTTATTCAAAATGTTTTCAACTCGTTCTAAAACTCGTGTTTATTTAATCGGTGAACCTTGTACACAAATATTAGGCGCTAAGTTACCATCCAAAGGGCAAGTTTTATCGCTTTTATTCAGTATCTATAACGACCAAAGACTTTCGTTGCGTGCTAGTGCAGCTATAGTTGTAAATGAGGCGTGCGGTTTTTGGGATAAAGCTTACATTCCAACACAACGCAAAGATAAGTGCATTGACAAATTGTTATTGTTGCATGGTAAGTGGCATAAATTATTTAAACATAGAAGCCGCGAAAGTGCAGCACACAAGAAGAGTGAAAAGGCATTTCTAAAGAAGTTGGAAGAATTGTTCGATATCGCAGCAGCAAATGCCATGGACGTTATGACTAACAAAGCCGACAAGCAATTTTTAATAAATCAAAGAAAGGGTCGGCATGGCGTCATATTAGGCATTGATACAGTCGCCATGCGAAAGGAGAAGGCAAGATTGGATCGCATACAAGCTGAAGCAGAGCGGAGAAGAAGGGAGGAGGAACAGTTGGCATCTATTTCAGATACAAGTAATCTTGATGATATCGATTCAAATGATACTACTATTGAAATGAACGAACTTGTTGAAACCGACTCCGAAATGGATGTGGACTTTGCTGTGAATACAGTGCCATCTTCTAAAAGAGGCATATTTAATTTTATCAATGAAAGAATTGTGTCTGCTCTCGATAAATGCAAGGTCTCAGATAGATATGCTGTTCATCTACTGGTCGCAGTTGCTGAGTCGCTAGGCCACGACGTTCAAAAATTGATAATCAATCGGACCACTCTACAGCGAGTACGACAATTACAACGCGAATCAATTGCTACCAAAATAAAAGATAATTACAAATTGAATCCGGATATGCCATGCACTGTTCATTTTGATGGCAAATTGTTACCCAGTATACATGGAAAATCAAAGATTGACCGTCTTCCCGTTATCGTCTCCAATAAGAATGGCGATCAACTGCTTGGCATCCCATCTATACGAAATGGAACTGGCCATCAGATATCGGCCGCGGTAATTAATGTTATTACTGAATGGGGTTTGCAACAAAATATTCAAGCGATTTGTTGCGACACAACAGCATCGAATACAGGACGGTTAAATGGCGCGTGCACGCTACTTCAGCAGGGGCTCGGGCGAAGCTTGATGATTTTGGCCTGTCGTCATCATATTTATGAAATTGTTCTTAAAGCGGTCTTTGATATAAAAATGGGGGCAACATCTGCGCCGGATGTGCTTTTATTCAAGAGATTTCAAGCTAAATGGGGTATGTTCTTGTTGTATAACATATACGAAGCATGTATTTCAATGTAACTTGAAACTAATTACTTTTCAATGCTTTTACTTTTATTGTAGAAGAACTAGATGTTGCTGAATATAAAACGGCTTTGGATGATGATAATGTCGACTTGTCGAACATATCAGACGAAATCGGGAGCTTTTGCATTGACCAATTGAACGAAAAACACAGCAGAGCCGACTATGCTGAGTTTCTTAAGCTTGTTCTGATTTTCTTGGGAAAAACACCGCCATCTGGAGTCTCATTCCGCTCGCCTGGAGCATTTCACCACGCCAGGTGGATGGCGAAAGTAATATATTGCTTGAAAATTTATTTGTTTCGCGGACAATTTGAACTAAAAGCGCGCGAGCTCAAAGGAATACGCGATATATGTTTATTTGTCGTAACATTATATGTTAAAGCCTGGTTTTACGCACCGTTTGCCGCCGCAGCTCCCAATTTTGATTTGGCTTTTTTAATTGATTTGCACAATTATGGTATAGTGGATATTTCGAATGCAGCATTAAAAAAAATGTGTGGCCATTTGTGGTATCTTTCTGATGAAGCAGTTGGCTTAGCATTTTTTGACAACAGCATAAATGTTGATGTAAAAGCAAAAATGGTACAGTCTCTCCGAGGTGATCCATCTGAACATGACAACATATTTCAAAATCAAAATATTATACAACCGAAAGATGTACCTTCATTTAAAAACAAAACTTTAGCGTTTTTCGTTACAAAGAGAACCGCGGAATTTTTTAAAAGATTCAATATCTCTACTGAATTCATGGCTTATGAACCTTCTACTTGGCCACAACATAATTCGTACATTGAAGGCTTGCAAGTTGTTCAAAAAATGCAGGTAGTCAATGACGTCTCTGAACGCAAGGTAAAACTAATGGAAGAATTCAACCAGCTCCTCACTCGCGATGAAGAGCAGAAGCAGTTCTTGTTATTAACAGTTGATAAGTATCGTCAACAATACTCAAGTCATTTGAAAAGTACACTGTTGCAAAACGAATGACGAACAAATTTTTATTGTAACGTGTTGCTTTTAATTTATTCATTACTTACAATAAATCAGAATTTAGAGAAATCAGAATTTAGAGAATTTGGGCATTTTGGAAAGGTAATAGATACATCTTTGTAGGAAAAAAACAATTTTGTATTTGGGTTTATAATTTATACACTAGGGTGTTTACAACGGAAAATTTTGACAAAAATACCAAAATTTCAAAACTTTGAAGGGCCAGGGATAGCTCAAAAATTCTTCAAATGAGCTGAAATTTTTTCTGGATTAGTTTTTCCATTGACCTCAAAAAATGAGCCCCGGGGAGCGGGATTCGGACCAAGTTTAAAAATCGCCCATACAACGAAGGGCCAGTCTAATGTTCATATGGAGGACCATAAATGTTCATGTGTGTGTATTAACGAAACTTGAGGTAATACTTACATACATAATCATACATTTCCATACACAGTCATACATGTACATTAACGAAAATTGAGGATAATACTAACAACATGTATGATCACATATGAACTCATATGAACATATATGAATCATATATGGTTATATATAGACATGTATGACCATGAATGAGTTAATACGCTCAGGGAAAAAGCTTCATCGTATTTATGAAAAACAGCGAATTTTATCGTTGATCTATAAATTTATGTGTGAGATTTTATTTGTTCGGTTTTAGATCATGACAAATTTTTCTCTAAATTAACAGAAAAATTATAATTTTTATATGATAATTTACTTTGACTATTAGAAAAAACACAGAAAAAGTTATTAGACACTAGCATGAATGGAATGCATTTTCTGACCCACTACGGTCTTCATCAACATTCTTCGTGCCATTTTAGTGTTAGAGAAAAAACAAACACTCTATAAATAGAAATCGTTCGTGGTAAATTTCATTCTAACTCAACACACAGAGTAATGTGGGATTTAAAAGTTACCCAATTT
The DNA here is from genome assembly GCA_021234595.1 of Delia radicum. Taxonomy (NCBI): domain Eukaryota; kingdom Metazoa; phylum Arthropoda; class Insecta; order Diptera; family Anthomyiidae; genus Delia; species Delia radicum. The sequence continues at coordinate 287,553,679 of CM037851.1, read as the reverse complement.
CTTTAACATGTGAGTTAAATAGATGATATTTACGATTAACACTAAAATGGCACGAAGAATGTTGATGAAGACCGTAGTGGGTCAGAAAATGCATTCCATTCATGCTAGTGTCTAATAACTTTTTCTGTGTTTTTTTCTAATAGTCAAAGTAAATTATCATATAAAAATTATAATTTTTCTGTTAATTTAGAGAAAAATTTGTCATGATCTAAAACCGAACAAATAAAATCTCACATTTATGAAAAACTTCATAAATATAAAGAAAAACTTAATTGATTTTCGTCCAATATAATACTTCATAAATATAATGAAGTTGTGTCATAAAAGAGCGAATTGATGACAGGCTCCTTCATATTTATGAAGTTTTAAAGCTTTTCATGAAATGTTTCATAAGTGTTATAAGACGATTTATTCACCCAAAAAACAATATCAGTCGTAGCCACAGAATTTGTTGCCAATCGATTTCTGGCGGTAACGGCAACTAATTAAAAAACTTTTTTTGTTTTCAAGTACTGAACTGTGGTACTCAGATTAATAGTGCTCTATCCTACTGATTGCGCCACAATCACATTTAATTTTATTTGGCTTATTTGATATTTATATATTAAAATATTTTTCAATGAAAATAAAAATTATTCAAGTTCGTGGCCATACTCTATATTTCTTTATTAGGATATTGTCCTAACAAATAATCTATAGAGTTTTTGTTTTCAAATTTATTAATTGACCACTTTCACGAATGTGTTGATAGATCTATTTTGGGAATTTTCTAGGTTCCCATCATTAGAACACGTTTGAAAGAAGTGACAATCCCATGCAAAACATCAAACATACAAATAACCTAGTTTTCCCACTAAATGAGAACTAATATATGAGCTCGAAGTTAAAGATTATCACCATTGATCAAAAAATAAATTGAAAACTTGTTTTTTTCCTCCTTTTTATTTTTTTGTTTTGTCTATAAACAAAAACAGGGTGAGTAAACTAGACTGTACTTTGTCTTTTATACAAGTTTGATATAATTTTTATTCAAAATAAAAATTTATGTTTTTTTCGACCTTTAGAAAAAAAAACATCATTTTTATTTTTAATAAAAATTATATCGAAACTCGTAATTTTAGTACCTTTTTTACGATTTTAAAATTTTTAAGACGCCACATTTCGAGAACCAAATGCTCAAATAAGACAATAATTGTTGTCAGTCTAGGTGGCATAAAAGACAATATTTGTGAAAAACTTTAACAAATTTTATTTATTTTAACTCTATGGACGATTGAGTTCGAATACTTTTATAAAATTTTTAATTTTTTTTTTTTCATATTTTAAAACGCGATATTTCCACAACCCAAAACTGTACTATATATATAACATCTTCCATACCAAGTTAGGTTAAAATTGAAGGGGGTAGAGGTCGAAAAATGGGATATTTTTAATGGTTTCATACGAAATGAGTCAGTATTTGACACTTCACAAAATGCGATTAAGTACGAATCTTTCTCTTGCATATCTTTTTTAACTTTTGTTTTTTTCATTATATTATTTTATTTAAAATTTATTATTAAAAAGCTCTTTAAATTATTTAATAGCTTTCCTAATTTCTATTTTAACTTAATATTAATTTTTGTATGCCACAAAAATGTTTTCATACAAACATTAAACAGATTTGTTATTGCTAAGATATTTTTAACCCATACTGAGCGCATACAACAAATTTTACAATAAAGCTTTAAAGCCAAATTAAAATTATTACAAAATCGCAAAAAAAGCTTTTAACTAAATTATTTATTTTTAAGATATAGTTATCCCTTTCTGAGCTCATACAAATTAATATTTAAAAAAAAAAATTTAACTTATATATAAAATCTTTTGCAATAAAGCTTCAAAGCACAATTGAAATTTTATTAAAATTATAACTCGATCTAGATTAAAAAAAAATCTATATAAAAAAACTTTCAGTTAATAATTTTTTTCTTTACAAAGTGAACAATGAACTTCTTTACAATAATGAAAAGTTTCATTATTTTAATGAAACTAGTATTTTAACCAAACTAATTTATTGAATGTATAAAATTTTTAATAAATAAAATAAAAGTTTTCTCAAAACATTATGAAAATTTTTGTTAATTTAATAAAAAGTTTCATAAGAAATTGATTATTATCATGAAGACATTTCACGCAGTGAAATCGATAAATTTTTCTGTCAACGAAAGTGGGATTATTTATGAAAAAATACTTGGAAACTTAAAATTTATTAAAATAAACCATAATTTTAATGTTACTTAATTTCAGAATATTTCTATAGGAAAAGTTTTTTAATTTGTTTAAAAAAAAATCTTGAAATTTTTTATGTGAAAAATCCATATAAAACTCATAATCTTTCAAATTTCCTTTATAGGAATTGGTGTCCCACAACAATCTCTCATATATTGTTAAAACCCCTAATGGGTTAATTTAAAATCTTTTTGTATATGTTTGCTTGTCTTTTAGAAAACTTCTTTTAATATATTTTATTTGTTTCCAATTAAGCAGGTCAAGGCATTTTGAGGTAGGGGGTAGTAGAATTTTCTATAAAAAGAAAAACTTAAAAATATTTTCTGTCATGTTTTTCTTTAACACTTAGAAATAGACCACTGGAATTTATAGAACTTTTTTTTTTTTGTTATACATTTTTGCTTGTGCAATGTGCAACAAACACGTGCAGCATATGGGCAGTTAATGATGAGCTTTCAAATTATATATGTATATAAAACGCAATTATTTTTTGTAGAAATTTATTAGAAATATTTGGGTAATTAGGCAATTATGAGTTAAAAATATATTTTTGCAATAAATACAGTAACGGTGAATACAATAGAGTAAATTTTCATTTTTTTTTGTAATCTTGTACACTCAGGGAAAAAGTTTTTTCATATTTATGAAAAACTTCATAAATACGGTTGAAAAATTTCATTGATTTTCGACCAATGTAACTCTTCATAAATATGATGAGCTAATTCATTTTTCATATTTATGAAATGTTTTATATATATGATGTAGAAGTTTCATTACTTTTTATGAAATTCTTCATAAATGTTATTAAATATTTCATAAATAAGATGAAGCAGTTTCATAAGTTTTTAGGAAAGTATTATGAATTTGTATGAAATGTTTCATAAATATTATAAAATTAAAATTGTGTATGTTTTTTGAGAGTTTTTTTTTTAATTTAGCCCCACTTCAGGGTACATGTTCACTAATGTGGACCTTTTGAGTTGTTTTGAAAATTGATTTTTTTAAATTAGTTGCCGCAAGAAAATTATGCCTATAAGATGAAGTATTTGGAATATACCACTTATTTTTTATTTTTTTTTGTATAGCCAAAATACGAGGTGTATGGTCACATTAGGATACATTCCCTTACATACACACAGAGAAATAAAGTGTCAACCGAATTGAAAAGTGTATTTTTATGTTAGCAACTATTAATTCAGTTACGACAACGATATTTATATTAGATTTCTAAATATTTTAAAATTCAGTTGAATTAACCGAACATTATTGTGAAAACTAATGTTCAGTTGTACTAACCCACTGAAATTTGTAATAACCGAATTTGAGTCGTAGTATCTGAATTTCAGTTTGTAAATAGCTGAATTTTTTTCTGTGTGTAATTATAGACGGATTTTTATGAAATTTGGCAAAAAGAAGTAGTAGTAGCAAAGCGTTTAAGTTTAAGCCATATACATATATTGAGATTAAGGTGCGTTTTTGCTCAATTTCGACTTTTTCGAAAAACGCAAAACCTAAACTTGGCAACAAAAAAAATTTGATAAAATAATATTTTTGTGCCAAGCACGTTTTAAGGGTTAATTATGATAGGCTCTAGATTTGGTTGAAAAATATCTGGCGGATCTTTGACGTGTTCTTAATGAGTTATTGAATGTTTCCATTAAATCAATGAAACTTTGCTGCAACTCTCCCATTGAAACTTTTCAATAAATTATTTAAATATTTATTATTAAAAATTAAAAATTGCATACAGTCAATAAAGAGTGCTTATTAAAAGTTAGTTTCATCAAAATTTTTTAACGTTTTCCATAAATTTAAGAAATTTCATTAGTTAACTAAAATTTTTCATTAAAACTCATTAAAAGAATTTTTTTGATTTCATTAAATACATTTTTTTTCACAAAGAGACCGAACAATTTCTTAAAAATTATAAAAAGTTTCATGTTTTTATGGAAGACATTTTTTAATAAAACTTTTTACTGATGATGAACTATCAAAAAAAAACTTGTTGTAAAACTTAATAGAAAAAACGATTTAATTTAATGAAAGTTTTCATTTCACTTCAACGATTTAATGCAAATTTTCAGTAAAATAAAAAAAGTTTTTTTCATAAGACTTTAAAATTTTACTAAATTTAATATCTACAAAAGCTTCATGATTTCTACGAAGCTACACTTTGTATATTATGTAGGTAAAGACGACAGAAATTGTAGTCCAATACAAATGAAATTTCACTTGAAGAAAGGACGACTAACATTTCATTAAATTCAACTAGCATTTAACATTTGTTTTTACTGTTCAGAAAATGACTAACAATTGTAGTAAAAATGAACCACATATGTTAGTTAGTAAAATATAAACAAACTTTTTTTTTTATTTTTTTTAAATAACAAAAAGTCGTTTTTTGTTAATGTTAAATCATAAAACAGTCATTTGATGTGGTTTGTTTTTTTAAATGAACTACAAGGTTAGTAAACAATCAAATTTGTTCTACAAATGACTGACATTTACATTAAAAATAAAGAAACTGTATTACAGCCCAAACAACTACAAATTTTTAAAGCAGAAGTTTCCTGAGTGTACTTATAAATTAAAATGTTCGTTTAAAAAAATAAATATTTTATAAAATTTTGTTTTATTTTTCACCGTCAGCCACCGTCTTGAGAGATAATTTACTTTCCAATCTCCTTTTGTTGCATAATCTTTAGAAAAAAATTGAAAACATATTCAAACCCACAAAATTAGTTTTTTATAAACACTGAGAGAATTATCTGCATGAAATCAATTAATTTTTGCATTAGCTCTAGGAAGTGTCACTGGAATTCGTCAATTGAAACTTTTCATTAAAGTTATGCAGTTTTTCATACAATTTTATGAAAAACTTCATTTAATTTATTATGAAAAAGTATCGTTAAAAATTATTTCATAAAAATTATGAATCTTTTTCATAAATTTTAAGCATTTTTAATTTACTTTGTGTAGAAAACTTTATTAGTTTAGTGAAAAATGTCATTAAAACTCGTCTAAGATAATTCTCTCTAGGGAAGAAACTCCTAAAATTATAACAATTTTTTTTTTTTAAAGAATATTTAAAATTCTTAGTTTTTTTATTTATTTGAGTCAATATTCTTTTAATATATGATATATGATGATTTTCCTATCAAAACCTATACAAAAAGGCACATTTTGAACCCGACCCTCTCAGATTTTGATGAAATTTTTCATACAGCTACATTTTACCTATACAAACACAACAAAAAATTGTGGGCGTGGCAAGGTGTCGAAATATTTGAAAAATGACGGTAATAGGTCGGGTTCGGGTCGGGTCGGGTTCAATGCATATCGGTTTTGATATAAAATTCTTCATATATTGATTGCATTTCAGTTTATTTTTTTAATTTTATACTAATTTCCTCAACATTTTGAACTTTAAATATAAAAAAATTTTCCAAAAATGTTTTGTTTATTTTTTCTCATATCTAAATTTATCAAACCTTTAACTTTGCGATATTGAAACTCTTTAAACAAAAAATCTCTGATTTTTTTTATATGCTTTTTTGACCTTGGTTAAAATGAGAAATTAATATTAACTTGAAATTTTCAAACTCTTAGAAAAATTAAGAGAATAACAGCAAGATCTTTATAAAAATCTATAATATTAGAATTTTCTTTTTTGCTTAATGTTTAAAAAAAAAAAAAAAAAATCTTTAAAAATTTTATAAGAGAATCAAAATTGTATTTCTCTTTTATAAAAATGTTTTTAAATTATTTCGTATAAATTTAAACTCATTTACAAAAACTACAAATTGTTTTAAAATCAAATTAGAGAAATACTTCAGAAACAAAATTTAATGTTTATTTCCAATTTTAATTCAGCGAAAATATGAGAATTATTCTTTTATACATAAACTGTGGAAATAAACATCCACTTTTCATTCAGCATAATATAAAAAAGTTTTCTGCAACATTATTTACTTTTTCTTATTTTTCTGCAGTTTAAATTTTTCTCTTTTTCAAAGAGTTAAATTTTTATTGAAAATGATTTCGATTAAAACAATTTTTCCTGAAAGTTGTTTCATCTTTCTCTATTTAAAAGAGTTAATTTTTTTTTTTTTTGAAAATTATTTTGTTTAACAAAACTATTTTTTCTATAATTTGTTTGATTTCTTTCAAGAGTGTAACTTATAATCTTTTGCCAAAAATAATTTTGAAAATCGAAACAAATTTTTTTTTTTATTATTTCAGTATTGTGTAAAACGTGTCAGAACTCGTAAACGATAAAATTTTTTGCGGTTTTAATAGAGAAAAATAGAATTATAATATTTTTTTGAAAAAAAAAACATAAAATATTAAAAAAAAAAAAAAGATAATCTAAAAAAAATAATAATAAAAGAATAAGAAATACAATATAAAATAAAATGCACTAAAAAAATGCTACTCTCTTAATAAAAATACAAAAAAAATTGTTTGAAAATTTAAAAAATTGTTGAGATTTTTGTAATATAAATAATTAAGCGGAAACTGTGTCGTGTCGGTTAAGTGCATGCAATACAAAACATTTTATATATAAAAATATTTTATAATTGTCAACACTTTATACATAAAATAATAATAAAACCGAGAAAAAATTTTAATTAAAAATTATTGAAAAAAAAAAAAAAGTCTATCATTAAAATAACACAATTTTAAAAATTTAATTAATATTAAAAAGTAAAAAATCTTTAAATCACAAAAATTACTTAAATTTATTACATTTCTTAATAGATTAATGACATTTATCATTTTCTTATGGATTTTGGTTCATCTTAGCAAATATTTATATTTTTCAAATCTATTTTGATATTTTATTTTTTGTTTAATAAAATAAATTAATTTTATTTGAAAACAATTGACGCAAAAGTTTAGCCAAAAACGTTCGACCAACAACAATAAAAACATGAAATGTGAAGAATAAGCTATTTTTGTCATAAAGAAATTCCCTCTAAATTCAAAATGAAACAAAAACGAATTATACCAAAATTTCAGTTTTCTTTAAGAAATTTTGTATCGAATTTTGTGTTTAGTTTACTTTTTTTTATTTTTTTTTTTTTAATATTTCAAATGACAAATTTATTTATTTTTTATTTCGTAATAGTTATTTATGTTTATTTGAGAATCTACAAATGTTTAGTTTACATTTTCTAGTATTCTATAAGATTATTTGATATTATATTTATATATAATGATATTCGGACCTACAAATTATGATCTGGTCGCCAAAATGTATGAAAATGTATTTAGAACAGTATCAGTTTAATATATTGGAATTTTCTATTAACGAAAGGAAATGTATGTAGTAAAGTAACGACTTCCCAGTTGGTAGAGTAAAGTTTTAATTTTTTTTTTTATTAATAGAGTAAAGTAGCGAATGTTATAACATGCCAAAAACCAATTTTTTCACATGATTTTGCATCACTTTTGTTATGTCTTATTTGGTTGTAGGCAAAATTTATAGCATTTCCCACTTTATCCCAACATTTCCCACTTTAACCCAAAAAGAGTCTTTCGGACTTTTTACAAATTTGTTTAGAATGAAAATCAGATGAAAAATCTTGAAGTTATAAAATAAACCATAAAAAATTATGTCGTATTTCTTATAAGAGCCAGATCAAAATGTTTGCCACTTACAGTGACGGACAATACAGTAGAATCAATTAAAGTTTTTTTTATAATTTTTTTGTTTGAGGGATTTATTTTTTAATTTACATAATAAAAGCTTAACTTCCCCCCCAAAAAATTTTAAAATTTCCAACAAAAAAATAAAGACAGTTTAAATGTATTATGTTAGTTTTTTAATTTCGCCAGCTTTTATTGTGAAAGTAGCGATATCAGCCTTCTCTTAAATTGCATGTCAATAAACGGAATACTTACTATTGATCAGATCTATTCAAACTCTGTGTCGTTAGAAAGCTGGTAAAATTGTCTAAAATATTTCATTTTAGTAACAGGACAATACTGCCGAGATTGTTAATCCCACGTTCTGCCACTACTAATCCCGACGCTGTGCCATTACTGTTCCGATTGTATTTTTCTGCCTGGGCAGTTATGAAATTCAAATTTGTATGAAAATATCTGGTTAAAATTCAATTCTGGTTATTATTATAAAATTTACTCAACATAAGTTAAATGTTTGGCAGGATAACGTCTACCTCTACCGGGTCAGCTAGTTAAGGATAAAATAAACGCAACATTTAAGACAATTTCATAAGCTTTCAAGTGATATACAGTTTGTATAGATCTGATCAATAATAGCCTGATTTATTATATGTAATTTAAAATAAGGGCGATATCGCGAACTTTAAAAACGTAGAATTTATTTAAAATCAGTATAGTTTTGGAACATTTTGCATTTTGTGAGGGCAGTTGAGTTTCTATTTTGTACTTTAAAAATAAAGCCAAGAAATACAAAAATAGAAAAAAATATACTTACACAAAATTTTTAAAAATGTCCTTTCGAATAAATTTGTTTTACAAATTATTTAGAAAATTCTTGCATACTTATTTAGAAAATTCTAAGTTGAAAGTATTTTCAATTAAAGATCTGTTGAAAAAAATGTTAAATAATTTTTTTATAATTGTGTCAGTTAAAAATGTTGTTAAAAAAATTTAAAAGACTTTAATATTTTTGACTGCATACACGAATGAAAAGTTGAAAAATTATATTTTCTTTTGAAAACAAGATCTTTGACATTTATTGCCATCTTTTTTTTTTTAACAATACAGTTTTTACAAATCAATATATTTTTTGCTAAATTTTGCCGATCGGTACATCAAATATTAACAGTATAATAATAAAAATTTTCTGAAATGTGTGTGTAAAAATTTTCGAAAATTGTTTTAAAAACAATGTAAACCTTTATATTTTTTATGAAAACAACTTTTTAATGAAACTTCTTCATTAAGTGTATAAACATTTAATTAATAAAATTTTATTTTTCATACAAAACTTGAATTCACTTAATGAAAAGTTTCAGTTTACGAATTCCAGTGCAATTTCATTGATTTAATGCAGAAATTCATTAATATCATGCAGATAATTCTCTCAGTGTAGGGATATCTTTACACAAAGTTTGGTCAATAATGTACAGCCAAACATAATCTGCAGCGAAATAGATAATAAATTCACGTTTGCAACTTTAAATATAGGCCTGGCTATGAAACAAAATTTTGAATTTGAAATCGATTTTTTGTTAGTGTTTGCCTAATAAAAAATCAACCAATCCCAATAATTAAAAAAAAAAACAAACCAAGTCAAAGCCCACTACCACATAAAATGTTAAATTTTAAATAAAAAATTGATATTAATTTTTTTCATAGTTGATTTTTAGCAACAAAATTAGTAGATTCAGCAAAAGTTTTGCTAACACTTAGTGGATTAGAAATAAAAAAGCCTTGCTAAAAATTAATAAATTTTTTGCTGAATTTTTGTAGACTGAAAAAAAAAAACGCAAAAAATTTGTAGAAAAAATTGTAATTTAGTAAATTTATTTGCTGAAAATCATAAAACATATTTTTGTGATTCTTTTAAAAATAATTTACAATAATTACGATATATAAAAATTTTCATTTTCACACATTGACGACATGAATTAATTTAATATCTGAAAATATATAGAAATAAATATATATAACATAACAACAATTTTCTTTCAACTACTTTGATGTAAGTATCAAAGTAGTGGTTGTCTAAATGATGCTATCTTTTAAAGGACGCAACTGTCGAAGATAATTATAGAAACGAAACGATAATTATAGAAAGAAAAAGGAACCATTCTCTGTCTTTCGCTTTACTCTGTCTACATGTCTGTATATGTTTGTTTGCAATTTGACCATACTAGATTATTAATCTATAAACATTTAGTTTAGAAATATATATTAAATTTAAATATTTTATTTTGTCTTTTATTTAATAAATAGACAATTATTTTCACAAGCCGGTGACAACGCAAAATTTAAGTTGTTTTAATCCTCAATTTTGTTTTCTGTATGAAAAACATATACAAAAATCTTCCATGGTTTATTTTTTATATATCTTATTAGAGTTGTACTTTTTAGTATCATTTTCCTCCTCTCTACTACATCTTGACATGCCGCGACATCTGCTTCATTCTGAGCATATCTTTCAATCTGGTTGTCGTCCACACTATTAATTTTTTAGCAAAATTAATTAGTAAAACATTAGTATAATATTAGTAAAGCATTAGTATAAAACAGTTAAGTGCTGAATAAGTATAACAAAAATTTTAGCTGAAAACACGATTTTAGCAAAAAATTTTGCTAAAAAATAGTATACCTGATTTACAAGACGTTTTACTAACTTTTCTACTAACTTATTTTTTTAAGTGTACAGGCTTATTTTATTTTTCATTTTGCATCGTTCTATTATCCTGAACTAATACTGTACTTTGTACTTTTGTCGCATTTATTGCAATTTCAACCCAAATGATTTTTTTTTTCCTTCTCAATTTCCTTTTCTTTACAAAAACTAAATTCTAAAAAAACAAGTGTTATTTTTATTTTTCCTTTTGTCAAAAAATTCATCTAGATTTTTATGATATTCTAAAAACCAGACATTTTATTAATTCTTTATTTCCTTTTCTTCGGGTGCCTAATATTTAATTTGTATTTAATTTATTTATTGCCATATTTATGGTAGACATAATATTTTAATATTTGCTGTTGTTAGACAAATTTTTGTCAATAATTTTCAATGTCAATGTCCGTAACTAAATCACATCATCAATCACTTTCTCTTTCAAATTCGTTAGTATGAGAAACATTGAAAAAACATGTCATGATTGTGTTCAGTTTTATCATAGTTATGATGACAGTTTGTATTATTTAAAAATATAAAATTATTTTGAAGTATTTTCTTAATATGTTTTAACAATTTAAATGGATTAAAAATTAAACCATTTTTTAAAATTTTTCAAAATGATTTTTGTATGAAATTAGTTTTAAAGGGTTATCCATTTTGCGGCTTCAAAAGTAAACGTAAATAAAACACGTATAAAATATTTTTTTTCATGATATTTCTTTTTTATTATAAAGTTTGAACGTTGACATTATGTGTGAAACACTATATCATTTAAATGACCACCACGCGAAGTGTTGCAAGCATTGATTCTTTTGAGGTTATTTTGTACACATATTGGGCTGTATCTCAACCATAACTTGACGAATATTGGGTCTTAAGTGCTCAAGAGTTAAAGGTTTATCTGCATAAACACGGTCTTTCGCGTAGCCCCACAAACAAATGTCTAATGGTGTCAAATCGCATGATCTTGGTGGCCAGTTGAAGTTGCCACGACGAGAAATTACACGGCCAGGAAATGTCTCTTGCAATAAAGCCATATTCGCTCGAGTTGTGTGGCATGTGGCACCGTCTTGTTGAAACCACTTATTCTCCAAGTCGTATTCTTCAATAGCAGGCAAAAAAAAAGTCGGTTATCATACGATCATAACGCTCCGAATTGACGGTGACAGTCGTTCCATCGTCGTTTTCGAAGAAGTAAGGTCCAATCACACCTTCGGACCAAAGAGCACACCAAAAAGTGACTTTTTGTGGATGTAATGGCCTCTCTTCAATTACAATATCTGTAACCGCTCTAGTCTCTTCACAATTTTGCCAATTGCTAGCGTAGTTGGACGATTATGTAAACCATAATCTCCTCTTAAAGCACGATATGTGGCTGTGCCAGAATCACCATTTTTGTAGTAGGTTTTAATAATTTTTACGCGTTGTGTGATAGTTAAGCGATCCATTTTCGTCAATGTCAGACTTCCAGCTGAAAAGAAAAAAAAATTGGTTTAACAACTTAGTTTGACAGATGTCGAATTCCAGCCCTATACTTTTTAAACCACGAAATGGATAACCCTTTATAACCAAACTGAAAATAAAAAAAAAACAATTTTTTTAATAAACATAAATATTTTATTTTTATATGAAAACATTTTAAATAAGAACTTTTTATATAAATTTTTAAAGTTTTTTTTTTTGTAGTTTAAAATCTAAAAAAGAAAAAAATATATTATTTCCAATATCTGACCTTCAGCTCTATAAATCTTTCATTAAAAGTGTAAAAATAACTTCCTAATTATATTTAAGAAACAGAAATAAATTCTTACCGAACAAACATAATCAAATAAAATATACATCATCAACACCCTCTACATTTTTAAACATTATTATAATTTTACATGATTACAAAGACTTTTGGCTTGTAGTGTTTAAATTATATTATATACAAACTTTAAATTTAGCACTTATTTTATTATTTTGAAATCTTCTTTAATTCAAATAAGTAGAAAAAAAAAATTATCTAAAAAAGTACCAATTCCATAAACGAAAAAATCTTTCTTTCAGACAACTGAAAAGTATTTTCCTTTAATAAAACAATTAATAAATTTAACAGAAAATAAAAAAAAAAAATATTTCTAAAATCCAATGATTTGAAAAAAAAAAATCGCAGCAGCCTGTGCACGTCTTTAGGAAACAAAACAAAAAATCGTTTCTTAAAATAAACAAATATTATATATTCATCATAATAATATAAATACAATTAAGCGGAATAAAACAGCAACAATATTAAAAAAAGAAATTAAACTTATAAAGGGTCCGCCAAATAACTTTGAAAATGCTATAAAAAAAAACTACTAAATATTTTCTCAAATTTCTTTTTTTTATTTGAAAGTACAATCCTTCCGGTTAATAATGGAAAATAATTTCATTCAAATGGCTGCCTCAGCTGGCCATGCAGTAGCCTACACGATCGGTCCAATTTTTAAGCACATTATCGATTGTGTGCAGCTGTATTTCACCAATGGCTTCACGAATATTGTCCTTTAAAGCGTCAATTGTCTCTGGCTTGTTGCCGTAACACTTATCTTTGACGGCACCCCACAAATAATAGTCCAACGGTGTCAAATCGCAGCTCCGAGGTGGCCAAACGACATCAGCTCTGCGGCTGATTTAAATTTTCGCACACATTCTGCAACATTACTATGATTTTCAAAGTAATGTCGCAATATTTTCCAGCGTTGTTCAAGCGTATACATAACCATATTGGTTCAGCGGAAGAATAAAACTAATTATCTGTCAAATCAGACATGAGCTAAGTGTTACCATTCACGAAATAAGCACTAGTTGAAAAAAAAAACGTTAGATGGCGGACCCTTTATATAAAAAATAATTGTTATTAAAAGAAATGTTTAACTACCCCGTTGAAAAAAATTATATAATCAAATTATATGTAATTATATATAGAAATTTGTGGATATAATTTTATATAATTCTATACGGAAATTGGTTTATATAATTATATAAAATCTGGTTTAATCAGATATAATTACATATAATTATATCCGAAAAATGGGTGTATGTATATATAATTTTATATAATTAGAACAAATTATATAAAATTAGATCTTATTATGTAAGTCAGATATAATTATATATTGCAGCAAATATAATTACTCGACGAAAAAAGTGTATATATATAGTCATATATATATAGCTTGATCTAACTTGATATAATTACTTATGTGGCCATATGTAACGATATATATTTACATCTCATATTTATTTTTACGAAAATTTTTAATACTGCGCAATATATCATCATATCTTGATACATCTCATGTTATATAAAACTCAAAACAGACTAAACACGCTCACGTACTAAAAAATGTGTGTAATTTTTTTCGTTTGGAGTTGTTTTGCGTAATAATCGGTAATCGGTCATAATTTGGCCGATTATCGGCTATAATTTGGTAATAGGCCATAACCGATTCGATTTTCTATTTTTGGCTGATGCCAAAACCGATTAATCGGTCTAGCACTACTAACGACATACATATCTAACAGAATTGTGTAGTTCGTGAACGACCTAGTTCAATTGAACTAGTCTTTACTTTGACTTAGTGAGCTAGTTCGAATCTTAAGCTTTTTTTTGTTTTTCGCTTCTTTCGTTCTTTTTTATCACATTGAGTAAGGTACACAAGAGTAAGGTATATTGTACAAAATATTACCAGTGTGTATGTTATATTGGAAGGTTGTACAACATATTGGAAAAAATCAAAAAGTTTTGATTCTTATTGCGCAACCAAGAAATGCGAAAATTATTTTGTAGTGTGTTGGCCACACAGAAATTTTTATATCCTCAACAACAGAACAAAAGAGTGGTGCCATATTTTGTGCAAAAGTATTGTATATCTTATTGCACTGTGTAGTGCAAAATGGCAATAATATTGCAAAGTGTATGTGTACCTTTGTGTTGCTTTTGAGTTTAATTTTGTGTTTTTTTTTTTCAATGTTGCCAGCTCAATATTTTAAATGTTAAAAAAGAGTGTAATATGAATAATTCGCTTAAAAATTATCAAACAAACGATCTAACGAACGATTGAACGAAATTTTCATAATCCATTGAACTAGAAGAGCAACCTAGTTCACTGAGAGATCAATTGAACTAGAAAGAGCGCTCACTCAAACGAACTAGACTGCCGAAGTCTAATATCTAAAGAAGAAGTATATGGAGACAGCAATTTCTGAATTACTTCATACAATTTTGAAAGTGCTGGTAATAATTTAAAATGTGTGTCATTTAATCGTTCTTACTAACCAAAGATGTTGCACTATTTGTGTTGTCCTGTTTTAAGATTAGGTTTTCTATTTACAATTTTTGTGGTTATTTTTAAAGAACTAGCAAATTTAAATTGACAAACAAAGTTCTAAATATTTTTCGTTTTGCATTTGATCCGAAGTAATTATATAAAAATATGATATTGATAATTTGTAAGTTGTGCTTTTCAACTTTTTTAAACACCTTGGCCAACTTGTGTAAATTTAAAACTTCCATGCAAGTTTTGCACATTTAAACTTGCTCAGATAATGACTACCCCAAGGATTGACAAGGTGTTAAAATATGGTTACTTTGGATGAAATGCAAAAAATACACCTTAGTTTATCCATGTCACAGACATAGAAAAATTTGCAATATGTCCTCGTAAATTAAAAACAAAAAATGGGTTTATTTGATTTAAGCAAATTAGGTGACTAGCATAGAAGCTCTATTTAAAAAATAAAAAAACTTTTCATTTGTTTTTAACCAACATTTTTTTCAAGAGATTGGCAAAATAAGCTCTTCTCTAAAGTTTTGGTTCAGTTTTTCAAGAACTTAAGAAAATGTATACAAAAAAAAAAATATTAATTAAAGCCTACATATATTTTTAGTCTCTGCGAAAACTAAATTTGTTGTCAATTGAAGTTTTTTGTAAATTTTTGCGAATAGTGTTTTTAATTTCAAAATAAAGTTTTAGTAAAATATTTAAAAAAAACGCTTAAAATAAAAATAATCGCCAAAATTTAAAAAAATCACCAAAAATTAAAAAGAATTGTTAAAATTAAAAAAAAAAAACGTCAAAATTTAAAAATCACCAAAATTGAAAAAATTTTCCAAAATTGTAAAAAAAAATCGCGTTGATTGTTTGAAAAAAAATGCATAAAATCGATTGTATTTGAAAAGTTGCAAAAATTTTTAAAAAAATCTTCTAAATTGAAAAAAAAAAAACCATGTTCGGGTCAGGTATCGGTAAGGGTAACACTGTTTTCTTTATTTCGGTAAGGTTTTTCAGATATTTCCGTAACGGTTTTTTAGCGTTAATGGTAAAGGTATTTTAGTTATTTCGATGAAGTTATTTTTGGGATAACGGTTTTTAGTTATTTCGGTAACTGTATTTTAAGGGTAACTTTATTTTAGATATTCAAGTGATGTTAATGCAAACCGATATTTTCAGCCCCATTATGCCCGAGGCATAACTTTGATAAAATATATCAATTTACAGCGATTTTTGTTTTTTCGACCTTGTCAGATTTTTCGGTAACGGTATCTTAAGAATAACGCCATTTCAATTATTTCGGTAATGGTATTTTAAGAATAACGCTATTTCAATTATTTCGTTAACGGTGTGTTAACGGTAACGGTATTTTAGTATTTTCGTAACGGTATTTTATGCATATGGCTATTAAAGTTATATCGGTGACGGTATTTTACCGATAACGGTATTTCAGTTCCTTCGGCAACGGTATTTTAGGGATAACGATAGGTAGCTGAAAGGGTTTTGAATCGATAACGATTTTGATTGCCATCCCTGACAAAAACAAACAAAATTGAATAGAATTGTTAAAGTTAAAAAAAAAAACTCCAAAATTTAAAAATAAATAAAATTAAGAAGTCAGTACTTATTTTTTTAAGCGATTTATTTAAATTTGTAGATTTATTCAATGTTGACGATTTTTTTTCAATTTTGGAGATTTTGCAATTTTGGCGATTTTTTTATTTTTGCCAATTTTTTTTTTTTCAATTTCGCCGATTTTTTAAATTTTTGCGATTTTTTCAATTGGATTTTTTTTTAATTATGATTTATTTTCTATTGAACATTTAGTAGATATTATTAAACTTTTATTTGAAAGTGAGTTTGAAATCAAACAAAAGTTTAATTGAATTTTCTGTATAAAAAAATTTCAATTTCAAAAAATACTTAAATTTTTGTTTAAAATTCATTAAAACCTTAAAAAAATTTCAAAACATTTTTCTATTGCTGTTAATTTTGAATATTTCTTCGCAACAACAAAAAAAAAATAAAAAAAACAAGATCATAAAATGTAAACATTTTGTTAAATCTGCATCATAAATAGAAAATCAATGACTTTGTTGAACAGAACAAATGTTTTCAAAATAACAAAAAAAAAAATATATAAAACAAGAAAACTTGTGTTCTTTTCCTGAGGAATCCTAAAAAGAAAAAAAAAAATAAACAAAAACCGAGAAAATAATGGCTACAACATTTTAAATCGTTTTCAACGTGATAAAAGTGAAAAACATCCACTCTTAACTAAAGACAAAGATCAAAAGAGAACTGATGCAGATACCGGAAATCAAGACAATCACAACAAAGAAGAAGAGCAACAAAATGGCGAAGAGAATACTACAAATCCCAAACAAAGAAGACGAAGATCATATGTTTTGCTCTTAAAGATAATAACGAAGATGCGGCCTCCTCAACAACAACGACACCCACCAATAACAACAATAATAATGAGGAAAAAGAGAAAGATAAATTGGAGGAATCTACGCAGACACAACAGCAACCTAGACAACCGAGACGTTATATGCGTAGTGCTACAGCGGCTAGTGTAACACAGTTGTTGTCTGATGGTTGCAATAATCTGTTGCAAAGATTTCGTCGTAATCCGAGCGAACGACCTGAACAAAAATCTCAACAACAACGAGAACGGGAACATGAACGCGAAAAACAGCAACAAAAATCAAATCGGTAAATGTTCTATTCAGTATTTGACATAAAAATGTGAAAAAATTATATATTTTTTTTTTATTAATAACGAACAAAATTCTAACAAAACTCGTGCACTTTTTTAAAACATAATCTAAAAAAAAAAAATATATAAAAAATTAAGAAAATATTTTCAATCAATACGATCACTTTTATTAAAAATAAAACGAGGTGTTTTAAATTGACTTAAAGTGAAATATAATATAAATTTTGTGGTTAATTATGTAAAAAAAAAAAAAAAAAAATGTAACTCGAAATTATTTAAACCCAAAAATATTCAAAGAATTCGAAAAATTTGTGAAAATTCTATACAAAATTTTAATTGTTTAAACAAAAAAATATTTATCCTTCAAAACATATGTTTCACTTCGTTTTTATTTTCAATATTATTTATGATGTTTATTTATTTTTAATTTTATTTTTATTTTTTTTTTTCCTCAAAACATCGTCATATTGTTGTGTGGTTATTGTCTTGGCTAAAAATAAATATTTCTTTATTTAAGTTTATTAATTTTTAAATAGATTTTCAATTACTTGTTTAATAACAATATTACCTCAAACAGACAGAAACAACAATTTTAAAATTTTATATTATTCATATTTAAAAAAAAAAAAAAAAAAAAAAAACGTAAATGTTGTGTTTATTTTTGTCGCAAAACTTAAAATTTTAAACAACAAAGCAGAGTGAACAAAAAAAAAGTGTAAAAAAAAATTATATAAAATTCGGTCAGTTGTGTGTGATTTTATTTAAATGCCGCTAAACAACAAATACAAATCTATATAAAACTAAAACATTTAATTTTCTTCATCACCTAAAAAAACATAATTACTTTAAAGGTTGCCAGATGTTGAGTTGTTTATTTTCATTACAAATTTTTAGTTTTTGGGAGAGCAACAAATAAGTAGTGTCCGACCGATGCATTGGGCCAAACACGATATTTGGTCTGTTTTGATATTGAAAACATATACTTAGAATACTATGTAGTTAAAAAGCACGCCCCGGTAGGCTAGTTGGTAGCGTGTTGGCTTATCAGTGCGGGGGTCGTGGGTTCGATTCCCACCAGAGGCACTGGTCTGTTTTCGCTTCAACGCGCCGCAGGCCATAGTAGCTAGTGCTCGATTAGGGTAATTGGATATAATTTGTAATTATATGATTATTAATTAATAAAAAAAAAAAAAAAAAATTAAATTTTTATTAAAGAAAGGACGACTTACATTTCATTAATGGTCATGTTTTTTAATGTTCAAAAAATTACTAGCAATTGTAGGAATAATTAAACACATGTTAGTAAAAAAACAACATTTTTTTTTTTTTTATTTTTTTTTTATTACAAAAAACTACTGTAAAAAATTAATGTAAAATCATAAAACAGTCATTTGATGTGGTTTGTTTTTTTTTTAAATGAACTACAAGGTTAGTAAAAAATTAAATTTGTTTTACAA
The DNA here is from genome assembly GCA_021234595.1 of Delia radicum. Classification (NCBI taxonomy): domain Eukaryota; kingdom Metazoa; phylum Arthropoda; class Insecta; order Diptera; family Anthomyiidae; genus Delia; species Delia radicum. The sequence continues at coordinate 287,534,578 of CM037851.1, read as the reverse complement.
ATGACTGACATTTACATTAAAAATAAAGAAACTGTATTACAACCTAAACAACTACATATTTTTGAAGCAGAAGTTCCCTAAGTGTATATGTTTTAATTCGATTTTGAATACAAAATTTAAAAAAAGCCAAAGTTTAGCTGAAAAGCTAAATAATCGGCCACCGAAGTTGTTCCGATTTGGACGATTATTAAATTCATTGCTTAACTACGGACTTTTCTTTAAATTTGATACTCAAAATCTGTTCGGTCGGACACTAATAAAAAGTTGTATTGGATGTAGGTGACCGTGAAATGCTCTAAAAAATATGGAATTTATAAGAAACTAAGTTTTTAAAAATGTTGAATAAATATTCATTAAAAACCAAAAAAGTAAAAAAAAAAAAACATTAAATAATAAAAAAAAATGCTTTGTATACTATCAGTAAAACAAAATCCCCAAATGGTTTTAAAAACTTGGCTTGAATTTAATTTTTACCTTTTAAATTGGGCTATTTTTATATATTTTTTTTTTTCAAACATAAAACATTTCGATTTTCGTTCATTACACCCTCGAGTTTGACTAAAAATGGTTCCAAATGGAAGAAACCGATTTTCTTTGAAAACATTTGCCCGTGCTGCAAGACGGCCGAAAATGTCGGGTTTTGACATACAGCCTGAGACAATCTTTTGCAGGCACTAACTACGTTTCTATTGTTTTTAAAAAGAAACACAAAGGTTGAAATTAATTTTCTTTTTATACAATTATTATTTATTATTTTATTAAAATTAATTATTTTAAGTTTTTATGTGGAAATAGCTTAAATTGGGTGACAAATTCGTTTGCACGCACTTGTCTTAAATATTGAAAATCAGTAAATTTAAAAATATGCAAATAATTATAGCTTTTTCCGAAGCTCTAAACATTGAAATCTGGTCAATATACTGGAAAACACATTCAAGATTAATTAATGACAAAAAATATATAATAATAAGATAACAAAATAATGTCCCCTTTTAAATATTTTAGGTAGTTTTAATTAGTATTGAATACGGACAATGTGTAAAAGTTCTAACATTTATCTGCAACGACTCGCTTTTCTGTTTTGAAAATTAATTTCTGTATAGTCTTAATAAACAGATTTAAGCTTAACCCAATACATTCTGGATTCTTTCTGTAAACAAAACATAGTACAAAAAAAATAAAAATTTTATTATTTTAATTCGAAACCAATGTTAAACGGGTTGATCGTCTTTAACTGTCTCGATATAATTTTTTAAATACTGAATTTTCTATATTTTTTGTTATATTAATTCACACATCTGGCAACATTTATAAATGTTTCTTAAATTTACTCCCTCTCTGATGTACTCTATTATGCACTATAAGCTTTTGCAAAGCTTTAAATAAACAAAATTTTAAATTTTGCTTTAATTCTAAACAAAATTGATAAATATATATTAAACGATTTTCCGTTATTAAGTTTTTTTTCTTTTGTATATAGTGCGTAACATATAACAGATTCCAAAAAAGATTTAAAGCCTGGTTGGCTTAATTTTCGACTGATATTGTCAGAACTAAAGCAATATCTTTTAATATCCCAGGCAGAAAAATACAATCAGCACAGTGTTGTCAAAGCGTCGGCGATGGTCGGTTATGCGTTGCCAGAACGTCGGATTAACCATATTGACAGTATTATCCTGTTACCCTATTGATAACAGTTGACACTGAACTGTTGGTTTGAGTGAACATGCCACCGTTGGTAATTCAAAAAATGTTGTGCTTTCAAAATACCTTAAATTTAATTAATTTTGAGAAATATGTATAATAAAACACGCCCAGCAAAGAATAACCTGGATTTGGTAATGCAAATTATATACCATTAGAAATCCCTTCAAAATATATTTCATTTAATGTCAAATATGTTTGATATTTTAAAATATTTTCAACAGCGTATTATTTTAAATATAGTTTAATGTTTTGGCGTCTTACAAGTATGGAGTTTAAAGAAACATTAAGTTACATTTTTATATCGAATTTTGTTTTCTTATATATTTTTTTTTTCATATTTGAGAATGCTCTTGTTTGGGTATACGTAATATCGAATTTAATAAAATATTAATCATACGCACCTTTACTAACCTTGTAGTTCATTTTAAAAAACAAACCACATCAAATGACTGTTTTATGATTTTACATTCATTTTTTACAGTTGTTTTTTGTTATTAAAAAAAAATAAATGTTTGTTTATTTTTTACTACCATGTGGTTCATTTTTACTACAATTGTAAGTCATTTTTTGGACATTAAAAAACAAATGACAACGTTAATTGAATTTACTGCAATGTAAGTCGTCCTTTCTTTCATTTGTTTTCAACTACAATTGCAGTGGTCTTTACCTACATAGTATTTTAAGTGTATGATTACACTGTGCTCGAATCGGACACTTTTTTTTTTGTAACAAACGGGGCACTCGGTGGGTAAACCTAATTCGAGTACGCTGAATCCTGTGGTGCTAACCGTTTTTTTAGGTTAGCTCTTGTTTAAAAGATAATTAAGATTGAAAATTATGGTTCCCTCCCATACAAAGTAAATATTTAATATCATATATCTACAGTACTATAATAGTCTTAGTCTTAGAAATTTGTGCACGTTGATTATTTGATAGTGTTAATAGTCATGGGAAAAATGGGCGTGATCGGACCAGTGAGCGTGTCAGCTCCCATACAAAGTAAATATTTAATATCATATATCTACAGTTCTATAATAGCCAGAGTCTTAGAAATTTGTGCACGTTGATTATATTATGAATAGTCATGGGAAAATTGGGCGGGATCATACCAGTGGGCGTGGCAGCTCCCATACAAAGTGAATATTAAGCTCATATACAAAATTAATATTAATATTAAATATCTAGGGTTCTATATTAGCTATATAGTCCATCAATTACAAATATTGGTAGTCGAACTGAAAATGGGCGGAATGCGATATTCACTTTTAGGTGACATTTGTTGGAATTTGCAAGAGGAAGATAATGATATAGAAGAATCAGGAAATGAAAATTGAAAAAATCATGAAAAATTTATTTATTAAAAAAAAAAAATTATAAATCACTTTAAAATTGTTGTAGTCAATTAAATTTTGTTGCAAATAGTTTATTGTTGATGTTGTTTCATAAAATGTTCTCAATTTCATACATTTAAAATCAATAAATGGTAAAAAAACTTAAAAAAATTGTTTTTTTTAGGTACTTGGAACCATAATTTTCAATCTTAATTATTTTTTAAACGAGAGCTAACCTAAAAAACGGTTAGCACCACTGGATTCAGCGTACTCGAATTAGCTTTACCCGCCGGGTGCCCCGCTTGTTACGTTTTTGAACTAACAGTGTTATTAATTAAAAAAAAAAACAAAATACACTGATATTTTTTATAGATAAACAATTGTATTGTGCATAGTTTAACCATATAAACCCGAAAAATTAAAATTTTGAGCTGAGTCACTTTTGAACCAGCTGTGCGATATGAATAATGAATAACATAATGAAAACTTAATTATTCTTGTAACGTCTATGTAATATTGAATTTAAAAATTTTTAAATTAATTAACATTAAGCTTAATGTTGAATTGTAGCTCTTTGATCGTTATCATCTATTTATCGAGAAAAAAAACATGGTCAGTAAAACAATTGTTTATTTTAGTGAATATTATTTTTTTGCGAAACTTAATTTATTGTCTCACGCACTGTAGTTAAATTTAACAGTTTACATTAGGTTTTGTCTCTGAATGATTTTGATTATCGCTCTTGTTTGATTATTTTCCTAAACTCTTTTTTTTTTTGTAAAATATTTGTTTCTTAAAAGATCTTGCTTTAAAATTTACAATTTAAATTTTTCTCTCAAAAGCTTTTAAACGTCATAAAAGCTCTTTAGAAACAAACAAAGCTTTAAAAGCTTTTTCGCTCAAAACAAATTGAATTTCTCATAATTTCTTTTAAACAAAACAAAATTTTCTTTCAAGTAATGTCGGTGCAAATGTTTTACTTTTACTGCGTACTATATTAACTAAATATTTTTAATTAAGTTTTCTTTATCTTTTCTTTTTTCTTTATTTTTGGTCCTATATATTTTTTCTTTTCATTAATCATTATGATGTACGAGTATGTGTGTACATAATACATATATATATATGTATATATATATATTCACCCAGAGTTCAAGGTTCTTTTTCTTTTATTGTTTGTTATTTTTGTAGTAATACTTTTACATTTTTGCTATAAAATGCAATTTTACTATCAACACATTGTGTTGGCGTTGAATTAAATGTATTCTACTAAATGTAATTTTCTTATACTACATTCTACTGAATGCAGATTAAGAGTCGTCTGGTTATTTTACAAAATTTTACTTTTAGAAAAATATTTCAGAATTTTTTGTGTGTATTTTCTGTAGCTTTTCGTGGTCTTTTGCTAATGCTATAAATCTAGGAAGTTAGTTTGTCTACCTTTAATTCCGTTTTGTTATTGTTTAGATTTTTTTGTAATTTTTTTTTTTTTTATATGCTTCTCAATTTTTATATGCTTCAATTTTAAAATGCGGAAATGGTGGTGCGTAATGAAAGTGTCATTAAAAATGTTCCTTTTTTTTATTATAACCTATGCCAACAAAGTAAATGAACAAAATTCAAATATAAATTACTGCTACGTAGGCATGTTTTTTTTTTCAAAATGCATGTCAATAATATCTTATATTATTATAAGCTTTATTGTAAATACTAGGGCGGATCAATAAGTCCGTGACTTTTCGAACTTCCCTTGTATATGAAATGCAACACTACCACCTGTTAATAGACTACTGTCAAATTTTGAGCAAGTTCCGTCATTTACTTTGCGTTTAACATCTGTTCAAAACATACAACCTCGTGGATTTTTTTAAAATGGAAAAAGCGAATTTCAATTGCTCATTAAACATTATTTTTTGCGAAAAAAAACCGTCAATCAAACCAAGGAAAAACTTGATAAATACTATAGGGACTCTGTACCATCGATTTCAATGGTAAAAAATTGGTTTACTGACTCGTTGTGGTCGCACAAGTACAAATGAAGTTGAACGTTCTGGAAGGCCAATTAAGATCAATACACCCGAAAATGTCGAAAAAATCAGCGATATGGTGTTGGCCGATCGAAGAGTAAAAGTGCGTGAGATTGTTGATGCCATAGACATTTCATATGGCAGTGTGGTTTCGATTTTAAATGATCAGTTGGGTTTAAAAAAGCTGTCTGCAAGATGAGTGCCGCGTTTGGTCTCAATTGACCATAAACGTAATCGTGTGACAACTTCAAAGGATTGTTTGGAGTTGTTTAGCCGCAGTTCGAATGAGTTTTTGCGGCGTTTTGTAACTGTGGATGATCCATTACAACACTCCGGAAACCAAGCAGCAGTCTAAACAATAGGTTTCTCCGATAAGGTGATGGCAACAGTCGATTACCTTCAAAAGGGAAAAACTATAAACGGCGCTTATTATGCCAACTTATTGGACCGATTTAACGGGGATTTAAAAAAAAACGACCCCATATGGCCAAGAAAAAAGTTCTTTTTCATCAAGATAATGCACGGGTGCACACGTGTGCAGTCTCAATGGCAAAATTCCATGAATTGGGCTACGAATTGGTACCTCATCCGACATATTCTTCGGATTTAGCTCCCAGTGACTATTTCCTATTTCCAAACCTAAAGAAATGGCTCGGTGGAAAGAGATTTAGCTCCAACGATGAAATTATTGATCAAGGGATACAAAAATTTGAGAAACGTTGGACTAAGTGTATTGAGCTAAAAGGAGATTATGTTGAAAAATAATTTTTTTTTTTTCAAAAAAAAATGTGTTTCATTCAAAAAGTCACAGACTTATTGAACTGCCCTCGTATTTCAAAAGTGAAAAAATTCAAAATGAAAGTGATTGAATAAAACAGTTTAAGAAAAAATGTCTATGACATACTTGGACGGTATCCTAAAAACGAAGTGTTACATTGTGTCCCTAAGGAACAAGTAGCATGACACACAATATATTCCATATTCAAACGGTTTGAGAATGGAGTGGCATCAATTACCGCAAAAAAATTGTTAAAGTGAAAAAATCGGCTGTTAATCAAATTGGGGCATCAAATCGTAAGTTTGCCAGAAAATTTAGCGTTTCCAAGGAAACAATTCGCAAAAACTTAATCCAAATGAATGTGAAACACTACCAGAGGAAGACAGTACCCAAATATAGTAAAAAAAAACAATTGGCAGAAATACCAACAAAATGCAGACAACTGAAAAAAAAACTTTACGAAAAAAAAAAAATTGTGAATGATGAAAAATACTTGTTTTTGGCTGGAACAATGGAAGTTTTTTTAATTCTTGAAATTATATTGATGACTTGAAAAAAACCCCCTACAAGGTACAAAGTTTGAACCAAAAGTACTAAGTAGTGTTGACAGCCATTTTGGCAAAAGGTATATCACAACTTTACATCCAGGATTCAAAATATATGGCTGTAAACGCGGATGATTACATTTATAAATGTTTAATAAAACTGAAAAAATGTATCAGAGATAGACACTCTAAAGACGACATATTATTTTGGACAGATTTCGCAACCTGTCATTATGCCAAAAAGACGTTAGAATGGCTTAATACAAAAAACATACCATTTGTAACGTAATACGGAAATCTTCCAAACGTCCCAAAAACACGTCCAATTGAGGACTTTTGGGGTCTTGTAGGCCAAAAAGTGTATGAAAATGGTTGGGAAGCCAAATGCACTGAAGAATTAAAGAAAACAAATTAAAAGCTGTGTAAAAAAAAATTTACTGAATGTTGTCCAAAGCATGACTGGAGATATCAAGCATAAAATACGCCAAATAAAAGATCGCGATCCGTTGGCTCTCTACTGTGTTATAAATAAAAATACAAAAAAAAAAAAATTGTTTTTTAATTACAAGCGTTTTAAAATTGTCTATTTACTACATTGGCATAGGTTAATTTAAACTTTTTTTTTTTTAAACATACTTGACCATCTTTACTTTATTGTTTTATACAAGTATAAGATCTTAAATACTTTTATTTAATTTAATTTATTTGTCATGTTATTGTTATTATTTTTAATTTGTATTATTTAGGTTCATTGTATTCTTTGTTTCTTTTGTTGTGGTTTTTAATATTGACCATAGTATAATTTTTAAAATTTTTATTTTATTCAATCTTCAAAGAAATCAATGATTTGTTGTAGTATTTTTCTTTGCGAATTGGAATATTTTTGCGTTGTAAGAAATTTGATGTATTCTTAGGTGTCATTTTGTAACAGAAACAAATTTTGACAAAATTATTGCAGAAGCAAAATCTTGTATTTTTTCAACAATAATTGCCTGAAAATTTAAATTCACTTTTCGCGTATTTATACTTAATATCGAATTAAAAATAAATATATTAATCATCTATGTTAAGCATCTAAAAAAATTTTTTTTTAAGTAAAATAAAAGTATCAAAAATATTAACATTTGTCTTAAATTATATTTTTCTTAAAAAAATTAAGCTCAAAACTAAATTTTACATTTTGGTCTAATATTATTTTTTTTAAATACACTTGTATTCGGTATGGAGCTATGTACGAGGGCGGATAAATAAGCCTGTGACCTTTTGAATGAAACACAGTTTTTTTTGCAAAACAAAAAAAAAATATTTTTCAACATGATCTCAATACACCTTAGCTCAATACACCTAGTCCAACGTTTCTCTAATTTTTGTATCCCTTCCAAAAAATAAGATTTTTTAGGTCCATAAAATAGGCATTTCTTGGACATTTTTTTAAATCCTCGTTAAATCGGTCCAATAAGTTGGCATAATATTCGCCGTTTATTGTTTTTCCCTTTTGAAGGTAATCGATGTGGATTATCCCGCGTGCATCCCAAAAAACTGTTGCCATAACCTTATTGTCCACGATTATGTTTATGGTCAATTGAGAGCAAACGCTGCACCCATCTTGCAGATAGCTTTCTTAAACCCAACTGATCATTTGAAATCGAAACCACACTGCCATATGAAATGCCTATGGCATCAACAATCTCACGCACTTTTACTCTTCTATCGGCCAACACCATATCGTGGATTTTTTTGACATTTTCGGGTGTATTGACCTCAATTGGCCGTCCAGAACGTCCAGCGTCATTTGTACTTGTGCGAACACAACGAAAGTCAGTAAACCACCTTTTTACCATTAAAATCGATTGTGCAGAGTCCCCATAGAATTTATCAAATTTTTCCTTGGTTTGAAGTTTTTTTTCGCAAAAAAAAAAATGATTAATGAAATTCACTTTTTTCCATTTTTAAAAAAAACCGACGAGGTTGTATGTTTTCAACAACTGTTAAACGCAAAGTAAATGACGAAACTTGCTCAAAATTTGACAGTTGTCTATTAACAGGTGGTACTTGATGGGAGCAGTGTTGCATTTCATATAACTACGAGGGAAGTTCGAAAAGTCACGGACTTATTGATCCGCCCTCGTATTCGGTTAATTTTTGGCAGAAACTGAATTTTTATAAGAGCATTTTAACAGTTATTTAAATGGAACTTTGTAAAATAATTTTTTGTCAAATAATTTTAGATTAGTCGTTTGTAATTTCTTTTAAAAATCAGTTCGGTTTTTAAATAAAAAATATATATAAAAAAAAAATTTCGTATTTGTCGTAATTTTATAATTGGTGACCTACAATCCACTTTTTTTTTAGATTTTAAGTTTCAAAATTTTAAATAAATTTTTCATTCGTTTATAAAAATAAAAAATTATTTCACAAAGTTCCATTTACAGAATTTCCCAAAGCTAAATGTAAAAAGAACAAAAATTAAATGTACCTTTTGGTTATACTTAATATTGAATTTAAAAACAAAAAATATTAATCATGCACACCTCAATAATTTATTTTATTTGAGTGAAAACAAATTGCAAATAGATTAATATAATTTATTTTAAATTGTTTTTTCCATCATTGCGCTTAAAATATTATCACAATATTAATTTAGAATGAATTTAAAATCAATTTACATATTGCCGAATATTGATCGTCAAATGGTTAAAAGAGAATTACGAGTAAATATAAATAATAATTACTGACCAATAAAATCTACTAAATGCTGATACATTTATACTTTATTATTCCGTTTCTTAAAAACATGTCCTTGATGTCCTTGAAGCTTTTCTAACTTATAAATAACGTTGGTTTGGCAATACGCCCCAATTTTTGACAAAATCGTATGATAAATACCGTACCAAATCATAATCCAACATGCTTTGAAAAATAAATTGGTCTTTATATCCTTTTTCCAAAATTTCCTGAAATTTTTACAACTTCTACTTAGTTTTCTTTATAAAAAATTTTGAATATTGATAAATGTATTCTAGATCTGTAGATATGCCAAAAAAAAAAATATTTAAGAATATTAAGTTTTGACCATTTTTAAGTTTTTCTAGTTTCCTGAGCAATTTACTTTTTGGTCTGTATACCCTTATACAGACCATTATAGTATACAGACTAATTTATAGTATTTTGTACTATAAAGTAGTACAAAATATTTACTTTGCTTTTACTAACCTTTTTATTTGAATGTATTAGTATTTTTGATTGTAATCTAACATTTGGATTCTCTTCTGTATTTTCAAATAATTTTCTATTGTGCGTTTTATCAATATTTGTAATTGCCCGACGATAAAAGTTTATAGTCATATATAGCTTGATATGATTATATATAATTATATATGTGGCAATATGTAACGATATATATTTACATCTCATACTTAGTTTTATAGCGTTATATATCATCATATACCATTATATGTATCTTATGTTACATATAAGTTGATATTTTTTCTCTTCATTTATGTATACTTGATGTATACTTAATATGAGATCAATTATACTTTAATGCAGAGTTAACCAAAACTCTCAATAAATGAAATGCGTCTGTATTGGATAATATAATATTTCCCAGCAAACACAAAACTTAGCATTACAAATGTAATGAATTTTACTTTTAAAAGCAAAATGGAAATGAAGTTTAAAAAAAGTAAATAAAATTAAATACAAAATATGCCTCAGTTTTTACAGAATTAGGCAATTTTTTTCACACATATTTGACTGGTCGAGTTTAATTTACAATTGAAACTTAAAAAACTAAGTTTATTTAGGCATTATAAATTAAGTTTTCCAAATTTAAGATTTTGTAACAATTTTTTATTAACAAAATATGTTTTAAATTTGAAGAACTTAATTTATTTCTCTGCTTGGAACAAATAAATTTTAAGTCAAAAAAAATTTGTTCGCAGCAATATGTAGAAGGAAAAAGGGATAACAATTTCAAAGCATTTCTTTTTTACTTTGGAAAATCGAAATCATTTAGATTTTTCCAGAATTCTATTCCAATTTTTCCCAGAGCTTGGAATTCGGTTCGAAAAAATATAATTTCTGATTGTATATCGAACTCATATTGAGTAACATCACAGTTATAAGGGTTATTAAATACTGTACTTTCATCTAAGCAAAACGAAAGAAATTTACAATTTATCAATTTTTCTTTAATAGAAGACTCCAAAGAATTTCCTATTTTGGGGTGACAAGGGAATTGACTTTATGAAATCTGTTCTATAATTTAACGTTTGAAAAGTTTTTTGTAAAATATTTTTTGCTCTCATTCCATTCATAAATGGTCAGCCTTGCTGAGCGATTTCCAAGCTTATTTGGCTTGAAATCTCCATTTTTAATTTTTTATTTACCAAATTTCATCATTTTGCTCTTCTTGCAGAACCCATTCTTTAATTTTTTGCATATAAAGTTTTTTTTGCTCAAGAAAAAACATGTTCCTATTTTTCCTCTTTTAATTTATTTATTTCTTTGTGAAAAAGGTCAAAATGCCTTTTAATTGAAAATGTTTTCTTTGTTTTAAATATTTGGTAACATAAAATGCATTGCATGTTACCAAAAGCATTTTTAATGACAAAACAAAAATTTCTGTCTTCCATTATACTATTTTGTTTGCTGGTTTACTTTGAAATTAAATCAAAGCTGAAAAAACAATAAAGCTGAAAAAAAAGCAGTAAGCATCCGCACATGTGCACTCGTTAACACTCAATTAACGACTGAAATCAAACTGAAATAGAAGAGAACAAGCGTCGGTGTGAGTTTTTTTTATTGTTTTTGTAGCACAATTGTGCACAGAAAATGAATATTTGGATTACTCTGCTTTAATGTATAATAATGTATAGGGATATATGATACATTAAAATATATATGATACAATATATCACTTGTATACATAAATATATGTAAATTAGATGTGATTTTAATTTCACTAATATGTGATACCATATACAATTATATCTAAAAGTATTCAATTTTTTTCTTTTTTCTTTTGTATGTTTTTTTTTCACTTTTTATAATTGCTTGTTTATGATTTGCTGACTTAAAATTATTTTCTTAATTTAATCTATTAACTTTGAATTTTGTTTTAAGTGCAGCTTTTCTAAGGTTTTACTTTGGCTTTTTTTTACAATATTAAACAAAAAATAAAAAAAAAAATTAACAAAAAAAAATCCATCACTTTTATATATAATTATCAGAAAAGACAAAAAAGGAAAATTCAATGTATTTAAAGGAAAAAAAAAAATATTGTAAAAACCAAAGTAAAAACTTAGAAATGCTGCACTTAAAACAAGTTAATAGATTAAATTAAAATCAAAGTTAATAGATCAAATTAAAAAAATCATTTTAAGTCAGAAAATCGAAAAAAGGAAATTTAAAAAAGTGAAAAAAAACATACAAAAGAAAAAACAAATATTATGTTAGAAAAAAGAAAAAAATCGATTACTTTCATGTACAGTGCAAGCTCGATTTTCGCGACTAATTAAAAACCAGACCTGTCGCGAAAACTGAATTTTCGCTATAACAGAACCCAACATTTTATTGAAAAATTATATGTCATTTTTACAATTAGAATTGTTTTTATTGATATATTTACATTTTAAACATTTTTAAAGAAATTGGAGATTTTGAGTTGCTTTTTTTGGCAAATTATTTTTTAAAATAACTGCTGAATCACGTAGACCTTTTGAAGCCACCAACAATTGTCGGACCTAAAAAATTTTTACTTATGAACAACTTACTTTTAATAATTGGTGAAAATTAACTTACGTGGGGAACAAATTCGTGATGGAACCAGTCCTTGAATAGAAATTATGTCATCCAGGCGTTATTACTGGATTTGTACATTACAGGATTATTGAAAAAGCATTTAAAAGCGTGTTGGTTTTCCGATTTTCCAACAACCAACAATTTCAGTTTACATGTGACAAGAATGTGATTTGGAAGCATCCTATAATATAAACCGGATTCGTCGGCATTGTAGATTTGGTGAAGAGTTAACCCGTGCTCATCAACGTAATCCTTAAACTCCTTCACAAATGGATCAATAAGATGAGGTTTCGAAGGCAATTTATAGCCCGTAATTTTTAAAAATCTTATTCCATGTCGACGCTTAAATTTCTTCAACCATCCTTCACTGGTATTGAAACCTGAATTGGTTTGATAAATTTTGAAATACAAATGACTGGCTTTTGATCGTAAAATCTCTGCTGATATTGGAATATTTTTTTCCCTTTGTTTTACAAACCACTTATGAAGCATTTTTTCCATTCTTGGGTACTCAACTTTCCTTAAGGTGCAACGTTTGCCAGGGCCACTTTCTGTTGTACGTAAGAACTTTTTTAATAAATTTTCTTGCTTTATAATGAGGTAAACCGAAGACTTATGCAATTCACGCAAATTGAATTTATGAAATCTCCACTTTTAAATTTTTTTAAAATCTCTAATTCTTGAGAAATCGTTGGCTTTAAAATATGTTGAACTTTTCCCATATTAAGAGATGTATTTACACTACAAATGACACGAATAAACTGAAAAAATTTAAGATCAAAATCATCCAAAAATTTAAATATACCAAAAGACGGGGATTTCTCTTTTTTGGTTATATACATTGTAATCAAATTTAAAAAAAAAAAAGATAAAAGTCGCGAAAATGGTACCCGTTTTTCGTTAAACTGTTGCGATTATGGAACCTGCAATGTTAAAAATTAAGCCGTCGCGATAACCGGGCCGTCGCGATAATGGGTAGTCGCTAATACCGAGCTTGCACTGTATATGGCATCACATATTAGTCAAATTAAAATCGCATCTAATTTTAGAATCCTTTGATTTATAATTAAATTTTCATTACTATTAGAAATGTGACACAAAATATTAGTGCGGATTTCCAAACAATTTTAAAAGATTTTATGAAGTTATATCAAATTGTATAAAATTATATATAACTTGATAAAATTATATCAAACGAGATCCCATGTGATCACATAAGCTAAGGTTATGTATTAAAATCACATCTTATTTTAAAATCCTTTGATTTATAATTAAATTTTCATTACTATTAGAAATGTGACACAAAATATTAGTGCGAAGTTCCATACAATTTTAAAAGATTTTTTGAAGTTATATCAAATTCTATAAAATTATATATAACTTGATCAAATTATATCACACGAGATCCCATGGGATATAATGTGATATGATGTGATACGAAATTATATATATGATTATATATGTTTAAATATACCCATATCGGAACTATTTTCATCGGGAGGCCTAAATTTATAAAAGTTGAATGTTGGCAAAAAACGTTGAATCCATTTTAAATTAATTAGTAATGAATAAGTTTTTAAATTTTTTTAATAAAAAGGTTTTTAAAATTTAATATTATTCTTTTTAATTAAAATATCTCAATGTTTTATTTAAATTTATTAAAAAAAAAAAATTTAAACAAATGCTAAATCATTTAATTAGTTGTGATATTTTTTAAATATTTTTATGGTCTTTGCTGAAAAATGTATAGATAAAATTAATATACAACTAAATATTTAATACGTATAAAATTAATATTATTATTATTATTAGGTAAAAAGAAAGAGCTAATCCTACGTTGCAAATTGAAATTCACAAGATGTTTATAAACATCTATGAAATAAAAATCTACTCAATGTGTAGACTAAATAGAGACCACGTGAGAAAATTTTAAGATATTTTCAAAAATATAGTATTTAAAAAAAAAAAAAAAAGAATATTGAAATTAAGTAAAAGTAGTTCAATGTTAAGTTTTGATTTTAAATATATAAATTTTTAAATAATTTTCGTAACGACCAGATGTATTTTTAAGAATTCACTTCTTCGCTATAAAATTGTATGTTCTTTATTCATTTTATGTTTTAACTGAAATTTTATTTGTCATTTCCTTGATTTTCACCTTTTGGTGTATAACTTTAAATCTTTAGTCTTGTTAAAATGTTAACAAATTTGGAATATTATGTCGTGTTTTTTTGTGTTGTTGTATTAATTTGATGACTTTTTCAAAAAAACGCCCCCATATTTTTGAATATTTTCTCCGCTAAAAAGATTAATTTTTTCCGTTGCATACTCTCAATCGTTTTTCTTTCTGTTCTTTGTATTAAAAACATTTTTCCTAGTATAAAAACATTTTATTATTTTTTTTTTATATAGAATTTTCACACATTTTCACAATATTTTTTATATATTTTCTATTTTGTGAAAACAAAAAAAAATTATAGCCGTGAGATTCAGTTAATTTTTGATTTTTCGACAAAACGTTTGAACGATGTTAATCAGCGCAGCGCGCGTGTATAAAATATATTAAGTGATTGCGAAAATAGAAAAATATTTTTATTTTATACAAAAAAAAAATAATAATAAAAATAAATTAAAATTTTATTAAATTAAATTATAAGTGAAATTTATATATAAAATAATTGAAACAAATATTTCAACAAATAAAATTAAGAATTTAAAAGTATAATTCAATAATAATAAAGCAAAAGTGTGATCGTATTGATTGATAAAAATATAATTTCTTAATTAAAAAAATTATTAATAAAAATATCTTAAAAAAAAAAATAAAATTTTATTTAAATATTCTACTTCGCCAACTAGTGATTTAAAATCTGTTGTATTACGTGAAAAACGCAGTAAAAGTAAAACCCCATCTTCAAAGAAACATCGTAATTTAAAATTATTTTCCAAGGATAAAGAGGATAATAATATAGATAAAGATTCCTCATCACCTAAGCGTTCACGTTCATCAAAAACTCCCACCAATTCATCGACATCATCATCAGCCAACTCGATGAGTGATCGTTATAGATATCACCGTTATTATGGCGGTGCTGGCCTACCTTCCACAACAGCCACATCCGGTCTTTATGGTTCTACTCCCTCCTCAACGGGTAGATATCAAAAAAGTTCAACAACCGCTATATCAGCTTTAGATCGTTTACGTTCAAATTTAAGTCCTGTAACTTCATATTATAAGCCAATAATGCGTACATTTGGTGTTAGTATTTGAATGAAATAGAAAAGTTTGAAAAAGGTGATTCTTCTTTTTAAGTATTGACAAAAAAAATGTGAAATTATTTATTAACATTTCAGTGGTATTTTAATCCACAAATCATCATTCTATTTAAAGATTTTTCTAATTTTTTTTTAATTTTTTTTTTTTAATTTTCTTTCCATGATTCATTTAATATTTTTTGAAAATTTTGTTTTCGGGAGAATAACATTTCGAAAATAAATATATATTAATTTATTTGTTTGGTTTTTTGGCTCTGGATTGATATTTTATATGTGATTACATATGTTTTTTTTTTTTAGTATTGTTAAACAAAATATATCAGATGTTTTCTATTTGTGTATTGATTTTGGAAAAACCAGATACAATTTGAATGCATTTTTTGGTATAGAAACTGTCTGTAGTACAAAAAATCAAGGTCTTGTTTACCACTGGCTAACCGAAGAATTTTACATAAATTACTGACACAAAACTTAAAACGCTTTACCAGCGTTTCCAAAAAGCCAGCATTGGTTTTACAATAAATTCGGTGCTCTATACAACAAAAAATAGTGGCGAAGAATTTGTTTAAAGGGCTATACCAATATTTGCAAAAAGTGTTTTTCCATTGCAACCCAGCCAGAAACTTCCAACGGTTTAAAAGTCTACTGGCGGAGCATTAATTTTATTTAAAAGTGTTTGTAGTCAGAAAGTTTCGAGTTCGAGCCCGGTTTCATGCAAACATTATTTAAATCCCAACACTACCAACTTAATTAAAAATTAACTTTTTTTTTAAATTTTATTTTAAAAATCTATTTTTAGACCACCTTTTTCATGGTTTTTCCTACATTGGAAATTTTGACGTTTTGATGTTATCATTTTGGTATGGGAAAAGCATTTTGCTGCTTTGACAGCTGTGCACATTTTGGAAATTTGGACTTTTTTTTAAGCAAATTTGCCCACAGCCCACTGTTTTAAATGAATGGGGAAAAAAATAAAATTTTAAAAATAATTGAATAAATTCCTAATCGATTTCTCATGGACGATTTTTAGAAGTCTTTTATTTTATATCCTTAATAAATCGTCAAAATCAGCAAAATTTGCATTTTTTAAATATTTCTGCTATAAAAAATTAAAAATTGTGGGATACAAACGAAATGTATCTCAACTTTTACGTAATTTTATTCTCTATTGATAACTGTTACCAAATCCGCGGTTACTTCTTTATTTTGTTTCGTATAAAAAAAAATCAGTTGGAAATAGACCCTTTTTATTTTTAATACAAGATCTTCAAGAATTTACCTATCGTGTTAGTATTTTATGGAGAAGAATGTGGATATTCTGCTTTATCGACATTCATCTTTACAATATTCAAGAAATATAAACTGAAGTGCTGTTAAAGAGCAATGAAAATTACATAGTTTTGTTAATAAATTTGTTAACTTTTTTAACAAAAAAAAAAAAAAAAGTAGTATGAAATCTATTACAAATATTATATATTATATATTTTACCAAATAAATAAGTATGTCATATTCTTGTTAAAAATACAAGACTTTGTAATTTTTTAACATTATTTTAAAGATGGGCATTTGTAGAACAAAATATTGGTTTTCAAATAAACAAAAGTTCAATGCATTTGGTGAGATAGTATAGATGCTGTAAGTGTATAGATGCAAAAAGTGAATATGTTAAATTTAATTTGATTACTATCAAGAAAATAAATTCGTGACCCCGAATCTAGTAAAAAATATCAAGAGAGAATATAATAGCCCTTAATTTAAGATATATTTCATTTATATTCTACAACTTTTAAATTTTTTATAGCCGAAATATCGCTGATATTGACGATTTATTAAGGATATTAAATAAATTACTTTTAAAAATCGGCCATGAGGAATCGATCTGAAATTTATTCAATTATGCTCAAAAAAATATCCAACATGTTAAAAAAATATCCAATTTTCTCCACTGCGTGGTGGGTCGATTGTCTTTTTCTGGCTGGGTACATGGTGATCTAGCGATGTCAGTCTGTCTGTGGAAATGTCGATAACGACGCGAAGACGCAGGCGGTGGTTCTCATTTTTACCTGCCTTAGTGAACATCATTCCAAGAAGTTTGATATTGAAAATGAGAATATCGTTCCATCCGCTAAAAAGTTATGAGTGAAAATGTTAAGGCGCCTTTAAATTTTCAATACAAATCGGTGTTTTTTAATACAATTTCATAGGCATCGTGCGGAATAATATTTTATGCTCACCAGAAAACCTTTTTAACTCACAGAAAATTTTCCTTAACACCATTTTTTCACTAAAAAAAGTTAACAATTAAATTATTTTCCATCGCTATATTTTCTCATTGACATTTATTTTTTTGTCTTATTTTTTTCTAGACGCATAGAGTAGAATAATAGATTTATTTATATTTACCACAATTTGTTTGCTACCTCAAAGTATTTTTTTTACCACAATTTTTTTTTTTTTTTTTACAAAAACTTTGTTTTCACCTCAAAAAAAAAATCATCTAATGTTATTTTTTCCACTTCTATAATGTTGTATTTTTTTGCCATGTTTTTTACCAGATGCCTGAAGGTGAATAATATTTTATATTTATTCAAATTTTTTTCACCCCAAAATAGTTTTTACCAAAAAATTGCTTATTATTTTTTTTTTTTTTAGTGGTGAATAACATTTTATATTCACCACACTTTGGTTTTACCTCGAGATTTTGTTGAGCTTAATTTTTTTTTTTATCAACCATTTTACATTACTTTTTTTCGGCCAACCGAACTTATCTTTTTTGGCCGAAGATAAAATGAATGTTATACAAATTAATGGATTTCTACACGAAATAAAAAACGTAAATAAAATGGGCGATATGAATGTTTGAAGTTAGAGGATTTCCACTGCTTTCAAAACGTGTTCTGAAGATGGAAACCTAGAAAATTCAAGAAATAGATCTATCAACACATTTATGAAAGTGGTCAATTAATAAATTGAAAGCAAAATACTGTAAAGATTATTTGTCGTTGGGACAATATCCTAATTACGAAATATAGAGTATGGTCTCGAACTTGATTAATATTTTAATTTTCCAAAAGAAATAATTCTAAAATATACTCAAATTTCAATAATCATTCAATGCTTGGCCATAAAGAATATTGTATATTATATTATAGTTATATTATATTTATATTAAATTAATAAAAAGAATTGTTTTTTGCATATGACAATATCTATGTAAATAACTAAAAAAATTATTACACACATTATAAGTAAATTTGCACACATTATGTGTAATGTGTGCTATTAATTTTTGTACACATTTTGTGTGTACCAATTTACACACATAGAGTAAATTTACCCAACTTATAGTAGGAGTATAGTTTCTTGCTATAAGTTGAAAGGCAGGGTTGAAATAATCTGACAAGATCTGAAAAGAAAATTCAGATATATTTTCCCAAAGTTTGATCATAAACTAGCCAGTCATTGGAACTCGAAATAAGTTAAAAACATTACCGAAATAACTAAAATACCGTTATCGCTAAAAACCCATTACCGAAATAACTGAAATATCGTTACCCCTAAAATACCGTAACCGAAATAAAAGAAAATAGAGTTACCCTTACCGATGTCAGCATCGAATCGGTTACCACCCATGCTTAAAAGTGTTATCAGTTATCAATGAATATTGAGAGTCTAAGAGAATTTATCCTAATCTGTAATTTACAATGATTTTCAATCTTTATAATCTTCAAATTATACAGATCTTCTTTAATGATACACATTTGATTTTTAATTACTAATTAAATTTAAAATTTTAATTATGTCATTTATCAAAATTATACTTAATACTTGAACCAAATAATATTTTCTTTTCTTCATTAATATTCAAGTTCATTCATGAAAAAATTGTTAAATCAATTTTTAGTGCTTGTCTTATACACTGATAATATTTTTTTCTAAAAATCTTACAATTGAAATGTTTAGAGAATTAAAAAATAAATGCTATCAATTACTTTTGTTATTGATTCAACAAAGAATGGTCATTATTTTACCAAATTTATAATGAAATTGTTGAAGAGTGAAAACATTTTGGTCAATTATTTATCGTAATTGATTCAATGAAAACAATTGTATCTCTAATTAACCAAAATTTAATGGAGTGTAGTTTTTAAAATTCATCCTAATAATTCATTAATCGAATCGAAGAAAAGTTTTTAAAATTCATCCTAATAATTCATTAATCGAATCGAAGAAAAGTTTTTAAAATTCATCCTAATAATTCATTTAATCAAATCAATTACAAAAATTGTGATTATTTTACAACAAAAATGATCAGTAACATACATTTAAAAAGGATTTAATAAAGTTCATATTAAAATTATTTCCAATAAATAAGTTATGTTCAAATATTTTATGTTATTGATGCAATAAAAAATATCATTAGCATTTGATTAAAAATTTTGTGTTGCTTTTTGCTGCAACTGTCTTAAAATTTTGTTAATTGATGCAATTAAAAATTAAATTGTCCACATTTTTTTATTTCCAACAAATTTTGATTGGACTTAGGTTTATTTTTTCAGTGTATTCTCTCTAATAAAATTCATTATATTAAATTAATTTTATTATCAAAATGTTACAAATTTAAATGATGTACTAATGCTATTAATGAAATTCATTGCCGTAAGAATTTGATAGAAATTAATCTTATTTTTTTTTTCGAATATACAAAAAATATAATGCGAGGATGTGAGCGAGTGGTTCCGAAATTTAGTGCACATTTTTAGTTGTTTTTGTGTTTTTTTTTTTTGTTTTTGGTTTTTGCTTTCTAGTAAATTTTAGAAATGTGTATATTTTTTGAAGGTCGTTTATGATTTGAAATTTTTTTTTTTGGGGAAAAAGAGAATTTTTCTAAGTTTTCTTTTAAATTTGTTTATATTTATTTTTTGAGTTTTGAAAAGCCACAACAACAACCAAAAAAAAGCCAGTGGGAGTTAGTTTAATATTTTTGACAATGTTTTTATTTATCCAGAGCCAAAAATCAAAACAGATAAGATAATTAAGTAATTTGGAAAAATTTTGTTGAACTAAAGTTCTTTAAATTTTACAAAAAAAAAAAAAATTCAAAAAATATTGCGGCACCGTACGTTTGTTTTCAGATAAAATAGATTTTAAATTGAACCTGTTTTGTCAAAGGGCATTTTCTTCAAAATAATGTAAAATTTCTTAATATTACAGAAAATGAAATCGATATTTAATTAAAATATTTCTAAATAAAACTAAAAATTTCATTGAATTTGAACCTATTAATATTTTAAACATATCAATTAAAAATTTAATTAAAAATTGTAATTATATGAATTTAAAAATTTTGATGAAATTTTTTTCAAAAATTTGCCGAAAACTAAAAAAAAGCGCAAAGCATTAAGAATATTAAATTATTTTGTTATATTTTGTATTCTACTTTCTTAAATTTGCATTTAAGTGACTTTTATAGTTCTGTTTTTTCTATTTCAGCGTACATTTTATGAAAAAAGCTAACGAGAACTATAAGATATCAAAAATGTATCTAAAAAATTTGAAATTAGTTTACATTTTAAACTAAACTTTTAATTGATACTATCAAATAGTTAGTTGATTTTTTTTTTTTAAATATTTTATTGAAAATTTTATTTTAAACAAATCTTTAAATAATAATTTTTGGGTAATAACTTTTCTGTGTATTACCACCACCCCAAATGTTAAATTTAAAATTAGACAATTTGAACTGTTTTATGGTACGAGTATAGTGTGAGAATTATCAAATGAAAACATTGTCGAAATTTAAAAAAAAATCACAAGAAAAAATAGCTTCAAAATTTAAAAAATCCCCTAAATTTGAAATATCACCTAAATAAAGTTTAAAATGTCTTGAAAACATTTTTCATTTTTTTTTTTCAATTTCGACAATTTTTTAAATTTTGAAGATTTTTTTTTTTAATTTTTGTCGTTTTAATTTTTTTTAATTGTGTTGAGTTTTTTTAAATTTCGCAAAATTGTTTAATTTGTTGTCAACATGAGTTATAAAAACTGAAAATTCTGTGCGTACCAAATTCAGTTTAAATTAACCATTTAACCCCCAAACCGGCCTAAGCTTGTTTGCAATGAAATTTATACCACTTGTTCGGCACGAATAATAAACAATATGTTCTAGCAAAATTTTTTTCGTTGCATATTTTTATGGGCAAAAATAGGTTAAGAGCAAATCTTAAAAACTACACCATAAAAATAAATAACTTGAGCCATGAAATATTCCTCTGACCAAGATATAACTACAGTCCAAAAATTACAATTTTGAACTTTTAGTAAAGAAGGTATGGCTATTTCGTTTTTCGGAAAACGCAAAATTGAGCGAAAATGCACCTTAACTTCAACATACAGTGGGGAGCACTCGTGAGTACATGTAAGTACTTTTTGAACCTACAGTTTCAGGCCCAAAAATATTTGACAATAGAATTAAAGAATACTTTTCTGAATTCAAATCTGTCCTAGGAATCACTCTCCAACATCAGGCATTCGACCTATATTTTTATTTATTTATTTTTTTTAAAGAGAAGCAACACTCAGGATATTCTTCCTATTAATTAATGTGTTGCTTTCTTTGGAAAGGGGATAGTAGAGAGGTGAAAGGTGAAAGGTAAGGAAAGATAAAGGGCTTCAAACATGGCACACTGTAATTGCGCGAGATGATAAGTCTTTGAATAGTTGTTGCTCGCCACCTGATGGGCAGTTGGCGAAGTTATTGAATCTTTTTGATTAATTATTTTACTTCGGTGGGATTAAGTGCTATGGGAACACCGAAGAAGGGCGCTGCGATACATATGAGGGATAGAAAAGTCATATATATTATTTTTCTAAGTTGTTGTTGTCGTCACCGGGAATCGAACCCGGGACCATCTGTGTAACAGTCCAACGCGCTAAACATTACACCACAACGTGAAAAGTGTCGTTTTTTATATTTTTAACGGCACCTGAACACACTACTCTTACCCTTATTCAGTTTTTAAGATATTTTATTTTTTCTTGAAATTATCGTCGGTTGAACTTGATAATAAATTCGAATTTTTTAACTTTTTTGCAGTTACAACCTCAATTTCAATTTACCATATTTTCGTAAGGAAATAGGTTATCTTAAAAATTCAAATTCAGGTCCCGTTACAAGTATTATAAAAAATATAATTCCAGGAAGGCGAAAAATCGGAGCATTTTGATCATAAACGCCACTTTTTCCGTTAATATAGCTCGAACGACTGTCGTAGAGGGATTCTGATACCAGATTTGAATTCAGCGTTCCTTATACCTTTTGTATATAGTATACTTTAATTCGTGTTGTAAAAAATACTTACATGTACTCACGAGTGCTAACCCCCTGTATATTGATTAAACCTAAAGGCTTTTCTAATAATACTTGATACTATCTTTCTGCAAAATGTTATAAAAATCCGTCCATACGTTATCAAGTTAAGACGATGGATGCCCTTTTCAGGTATCCTTTTGGAAACCTGCGTGTCCTTATAACAAAATTAGAGATTTTTTTGAAAGTTTAGGCTTTAATCTTACTTTGTGTTTAGTATCAACGGTTTCACGGTTTCACATTAATGTTTCCAATATTTTTAAAAATTTTGTTCATTTCAAAATATTTTCTTTTTGAAATTTTACGAAATTAACTAAGTGCTTTCTTGCTTCCAAACCGTACCATGCACACAAAAAATTACTCCACAAAATAATTTGTACATTCGGTTTTATTATTGAAATAGCTAAGAGGGTTGATATATGTATATTATTAAACTTTTAATAGAAAGCGAGTTTGAGATCAAGCAAAAGTTTAATTGAAATTTTATTGATAATATTGTTTTCTGTCTATAAAAGTTGTCTTATATAAAATATAAAAATTTTATTGAAAGTTAAATACTTTATTAAATAATTGCTAGTTTTTAAATGTTCCTGAAAATTTTGTTAAATTTTAGACTTCAATTGAAAACTAAAAAAATAAAATTTAATTTGAAAGTATGTGGTCGTGTATGATCATATATGTTCATACACTCTTTAAATATTCTCGTATATGATTCATATATGTTTATATGTGTTTCATATGTGATGATATATGACCATAAACCCTCGATATTTCAGATCCGTACATATATGGTCGCATATTAGACCATATATGGTCATATCTTATGCCATTTATGATCATATCTGAGAACATCTGTTTTCGTTTTCGATTATTTTAAACAAAATTTCACCTTTTTCTGTTTAAAGAAGAGAATCACCTTTTCAAAAATCGTTTCAAATTTGAACTTCGGATTTCTAATTATGATAATCTTCTTTTCAAAAATATAGCGTAAAGACAATGATAAAGACAAAACACCAGTAGCTTCTACTTCCTCGAGCAGTGGTAAACTTTCTGCTGTTTCACGTTTAGAAAATAAATATTCTGATATTTTAGGTCGACGCAAACCTGAAGATCGGGATAAAACACTAGAGCCCGATGAAAATTTCAATCCCTTATCCCGCTCAGCTACAACGCATCAGCTGCTATCAGCGAAACCCAAACTGTCCTCCTCCTCATTTAATGCCGCCGATCGTAAAGAGCGTACACCCTATAGATTACACAAGAATAAATCCAGATATTTGGGTGATTCCAATGATAGTGGTTACCTCACAACGGCCAGTACAACAAATGGTCGAACGGCGGCGACCGATTTATCATTAGTCGATGATAATTATCCGGTAGATTATAGTGGTGGCAGTAGATATAGAGCTGGAGCTCGCAATTATGGCACCCATTATGATCATAGATATCAAGATGAATATGATCCAACCACCTCTTCTCGTTATAACAAACATAGTGGTGAATATGCTTCTAGTTATAAGCCACGAAGTGGTTTGGATTATAGTAATTATTATGATGGTTCCCGATTAGGTAATTCAGGGACACGTTATGATACCACAGACTTATCAGCCTCAACGACAACATCTGCCAATCCAACATCCTCCGCTTTGGGAGACAGAAGACAGAAAACCTATGGTAGAAATAAAACCAGTGAAAGTCTTGTAACAGCAGCCGGTGAAGCTACAGCCAGTGGTCGGCCTCACTATGATCCACCGCCACCGGATGATGGTCACAATCATGCCACAAATTCACGAAATCGTTTTGCTCATAAACGGCCAGATGTAACTTCGGTAGGATCATCGACCCATCGTTCAACCACTAGTAATAAATTTACCGATGAAGAACTGGAAATATTAAATGATGATAGATCATCAGCGGATAATACTGCCATACTTCTAGCTTTACGAGATGATGGTCAATATCTTGAAGCAAAAAAATTTGAAGAACGCATGCGTAAACGAACAGAACTTACAGAACGCATGGCTCGTTATGCTGTTGAAGCAGAAAGAGCTAAAGAAATAGAAAAGGCTTTAGAAGAAAAAGATAAGGAGAGAGAACAGGAAAGAGAACAAGAAAGAGAAAGAAAAAGAGCAGAACTGGAAAAAGAAAAAGAGAGGGAAAAGGAAAAGGCTAAAAAACATGATGCTAATAATAATGTAGAAATCATTAACAATAAACCTATAGAATCCTTGAAAAAACCTGAAGAAACGAATGGTTTAAAGGCAGAGGATCAACCGAAGAAAAAAACACGCTCTAAAAAAGTAACTAACGAAACAAATACAACTGATACCTCCTCATCCTCAGAAGAAGAGGATGAGGAAGATGAAGAATCTGAATCAGAAACAATTTCTGATGATGTCACTTTAAACAGTACTAAGGAAACAAAATCTAATACACAGACTAAAACTAACATAGCCAAGACAACAACCAACACCACCACCTCTACTACTATTCCAAAATCCTCTTTAGATTTAGCTAAAGACAGAGATCATACTGATGGCAAACTAACTAACCCATTATCAACCACTAATAAATCCAACACCAGCACATCCACCTCCTCTACATCAAATCGTTATTTAAATGACGACGACATTGATAATGATCTTTCTAAGTATAGACCACAACCCTTAACTAAGCCCTCAACCACCACCTCAACTGCCTCATCATCGGGACTTATGCACTCATCTAGTTCGGGTGCTTTAGCATTTGGGGGTATAAGTGAACGTTTAGGTTTAGGTGGAGCCGCCTCATCAAGGCAACAAAAACCATACTCAGGAGCTGTAACTTCGCGTACTGCTGCGGTTCTTAGTGAATTTGAGAATCCCACAGCATCAACGCGTTATCCAGCTACTCGTCAACATTATCTTGATTCTTATAAATCCGCCCATCAGTATGAACCATATACATCTGCTTATGGATTATACAATAGTAGACGTCCTACGGCTACTGGTGCTGCTGCTGGCTCCTCAGCATTAACCTCATATCAGCGCCAACAAATGCAAGCTTATCAACAGCAACAACAACAACAAAGTTATCAGCAACAACAACATCAACTATCAAAAAGTGCCACTTCATCGTCTCTTTTTCATAGGTCACGCATTCCAAAAACTTATTCGTCTTTTGTAAGATCACTTTTCTCAATTTTATTCTTTTTACTTACTACTTTTATAAAAAAAAACTACATCTTAAATTGCTGCTTTCTTTTATATTTTAATATCTTTTTTTTTTTTTTTGAGTGCATTTTTAAATAAAAAAAAAAAAACTGCTGCATTATGCTTAAGAATTTGTCTAGTGTGCTTTTGTATGATAAATGATCATGAATATGAGGTATAAAGATCATATAATGATCCTTTTGATCAAGTTCAATCACTGCCTTTCTTCTTTTTGTCGCATTGAAGATCATTATTTCTTGGACCGTGTTTATAAGACTTTTTGAAAACATATATTACACTTTGTTAACCACAACTCCTACAGATTCTTCTTTTGAGATTAAAATTTTATGTATGAATTAAAATTTGTATTGCATTTTTTTCAAATTATGTGAAAGTTTATAACAAATTTATGTTGCATGAAATAATTTTTATACTTATTAACTTGCACGCAGAGAAAAAATATATTTGAACATGATTGGATACACGAAATTATCGTGATATCATCATAATGATCACAAATATGATTTTGACCGATCATATTATGATCACTGAGGTCGGTTTTATCATCATTTAGGATCATAATATGATCATTAAGATTATATTATGATTCTTTCGTATTTCAATCATAACATAATATTTTTTCTCTACATGTATAATTAAACATATTTATTTTCAGTTTGAATGTTATTCATAAAAAAAACGCTTGTTTGAATTAGCGAAAATACTAAAAAAAAAAAATCAAAAAGTTATCAATACCCTGTGGAGAATTTTCAGATTTCCCACCGAAGGGGACCATTTATATAAAAGATTCTTGTGGCTTTTACATGGTTGCAAAAAATAACTAATTATGACTTGTCACACAACTAATTGTTTTGGGACATGTCATTGAACTGTTTCAGTGATATGTCCTACACTTAAAAAATCAGTTGAAAATTGCAGTAAAAACAACTGTAAATTCAGTTAAAAGGTCGATATCGGTAATTACCGTTAAAATAACTCCCGTCCCGAAAATCGCGGGAATCAGCATATTTCCGTCTTTGCGATTCCGAAAATTTGGTCCGTGAATCTCGAAGAACACACTTAAAAACTAAAAAACGTTTAATATTCCACATTTTGATACAGTAATTAGCAATTTCAACAAACTTAAAAAAAAAAAAAAAAATGATTTCTTATATTTCGGTCTTTAATTAGAAATTCAAAGCCTCCAAAAATGGGTCCAAGACACATCCAACTACCAAAATATTGTCCAAATGCCGTTTTTGTGCAGAACTCTTCGATTAGACTATATTGATTTTATAAATTTTCTAGTTTGAACATTTTGTTTTAACGTTTTTATTTTAAACTGACAATTTTTAATACTGAAATTGTTTTATTACATTTTAAACCCTGCAACAAATTTAAATTTCTTTCTCACACATGTAAAAATCAATGTGTGCGAGAAACTAGAGACCACTTGTAGTTGAACTGCATTTCTAGTTGTTCGCCATCACGTCAAAATTCCTCTTAAAAGGACTTTAAAGTTTAAATTTTCAATCTACTGCAAATAATTCAAATTATCAATTATCACCACTGTTACGGCTTTTGAATCAGAGCGAAAGTGAACATTTTAGAATTTTTCGGTGTTCTTGCGATTAAATCAGAACGTTTTTCCCTATTTTTTATTCGTTTTAATTCGTGTAAAAAAGCCTGGTCGAAAGTAAAACGAATGGCCTTTTTTTTCTAATAAATTACAATTTAGGGTCAAAAATGGTGCTTACTATTAAAAATTTAGAACTTTTTTTTTTACTTATTTCTGATTTTATTGTATTTTTGACTGTATTGTTTATTCTCTAAAAAACTGTTTTAAAAAACATTTTTTTTGTTTTGATATTCTAGAAAACACTCAAACAAATTGACAACAATATTAGAAGCATTTCTTAAAAGCATTTTACTTTCCATATGTTTTTTATTTTCCATAAAACCATATGTTTTTGGCACTTCGATAATAATTTTGAAAAAAAATTCGAGTTTTCGAAAGCTTTTAGGATTTGAGAACACCAAATTGCAATTTCGTGTTATTTCACAAATTCGTTCTAATTGCAAAACGTTCTAAAGTAGGGGCATGGGCGTATACTGCAAATATTACAATAAATTGCATTATTCTATTAGTTTTTAAAAAGTTCCGAGGTACACTCCAAAGTTAAGTTAATCCGAGATAATCATAGAGATAATGTCCTATACCTTTCATAAGTTCCAAGGTATACGACATTACGACAAATTTTCCTCTGTGAAAAACTATTTCAAATTATTATTTATTAAAGTTTTCTCCCGCAGGAATATTATATATTAGCTCTTAATCAATCCAAGTTAAACAAATTTTTCTCCAAAAATAAAAATGTTTTCTCGAACAAAATTTGAAAATGTTTTATATTTTTATTCTCAAAAAATTGTTCTTTAGGAAAAAATGCCATAATGTTTATCTTGTAATCTCCGTATATTAAAAAAAAAAATTAAATTTTCTATTTTTAGCTAGGTTGATACATGTATTTAGATCAAGCAAAATATCTCATCAGAACCCGAAGTTCTAGAAAGCTACAGCCGAGCTTAAGCAAAATACATTTCAAACCATGAATTTTGTTACATTTTTTTTTAGCAATTAAACATCTGTTATGATGAAATCTTTAGCCAAATCGAAATATAGATATCAACCTAACTAAACATAATTAATTTGCTTTATTTTTGTAAGTAATTATGCGGAGGCCGAAAGCTCGTTATATATTAAACAAAAATAACAAAAAAAAAATTATTTCGTTCTATAAAATTAAGCGAAATGTATTTTTAAACATACAAATTTATTATCGAAAATCAAGGACCTCCGACATGGTTTTTTTCTAATCCCCGATTTAAGCTTTTAGTGGGAATTTATATGAAACTTTAGAGGGGAAATTTAATTTAAAAAACAAAAATATGAAATGTATGTTTTCTACATTTTTAAATTTACTCTCACCTAAATTAAAGTTATTGTATTGAATTCTTTACCAGGACATTGTAAACCGTGAAAGCTTTTTCAAAAAAGCTTAAAGTTTTTGTTTTATCTATGTTCAAAACTAAAACAGCTCTATGTTAATCTTAAGAAAAAATTATGCATTTTAATTTTAGTTTTTTTTTTTTTTAATAAAATTAACAAAATTTTAATACAAATAATTAAATTCAAAATTAAAATTTTTTTTTGTTTTAAATTTTTTTATAATTATAATTTTTAAAATTTCTTTTGTTTGTTAAGTACTAACACGAATTTACAAAAAAAAAAAAAAAATAAAAATAACACTATGTAAAATAGTTAATTGTATTTAAAATTAAACTTAATAATATAAATAAAACAATTGCTAGTTTTTGTAATAACAAATACAAAAACAACAATTTGTCCGAACTAATTTTCTTATCGAAAAAACGAACGTATTTTTTTCGTGTTTTTTCTTGATTATGTATGATGATGATGATGATTATCACAATGATGTTTATGATGATGATGACTTATGACAATGATATTGATGATGGTGATGATGATGACGATGGAATATTATTATGGCTTTGCTTTTGGAAATATAAATGAAAATTTTTGATATTTTGTTCAACTTGTGGTGTCAACGTGGGATTGTTTTGTATGGAATTGCTGTATTTCTTCAATGATGATGATTTGATTATATTGATGATGGTTTTATTTGTGATGTGCTTTTGTGTCCTGTTTTAATGATGATGATGATGATAATGTTCCTGTGTCATCGTATCCATGGATATTTTTTCTTTTTTTTTCTCTGTTTTTCTTTTTCTTTTTTTCTCTCTTTCTTATATGTTTTTTTTTTTATATACGATGACCAAATCAAAAAAAAATCTCAACCTTAACTTCAACCAACTCAACCACCTATCACCAATCGTCCCAAAATTACTTGCAAAATCCACAACCCCTTCTCAAATCGTGCGTTTTATGTTAAAACAACTGTTCACTATTTGATTGCTGCTACTGCTGCTGTATTCGAAAACGCCACCAACGTATATTGCTCTATTTTTTACTCAAAATCTTGACAAAATCACAGACAGCAAAGCCCGTCATACAAGATGATGCTGATGGTCACTTGATTTATCACACTGGCGATTTACTTCATCACAGATGTTCGTGACAATTTTTTGTTTTTTTTTAATTTTTTCCTATTCCTATATATATATTTCTACTATTTTTTTCATTTACTGAAAACATGTTTAGGCCAACAAGAACGAAATCTTGTTAGGAGTTTACCCCTCTCAACTAAAAGCGATGGAAGATAAATCAAAAATAGAAATTTTTTTAAATTTGTTTTGACAATATTTATTCAATTATGATTTTATGTTTCTATTTTTGTTTTGTTTTCTTTTCTATTTTTATAATTTTAATAAAAGCGCGTTTTAAATTATATAAATTTTTTTATGAAAAGCTTTAAAGCTTAATTTTTTTAAAAGCTTTTGATTGTAGAATCTTTCGAAAATAAAATAATTAAAAAGTAAAGTAAAATTTTTTTTTTTAAATTTTGACCCTGATTTTATATTTAATCTAAAATCTTAGATGTTTGTATCATAAAAGCTTTTTACTTTTTAAATTCTCAGTTTATTTAAGCTTTAACATTGAGTCAAAACTACTATTTCAAAACTATTCAGTTTTCTTATTATTCAAAAGCAAATCTAATTAGCTTATTCAGTTAACACTTTTGTTTTAAAAAGTACTGCAGGTTTTTAATAAGCAAAATTAAATATTTTTAATTATATTTATTCAAAAGCTTTATTAAAAAGCTTTAAATTTTGCAAAATTTCAAGTTTTATATTAGTTTTTAAAATTTTAGTTTTTCTTTATTTTCAAAACGCGCTTTGTTTTCAGTTTAGTTTTTTTTTTTTAATATTTTCCTACCATTTTTCCTTAAAATATCAACTCAAAACTTTTTCCAATATTTTATAAAAAAATATCCGTAGAATTCTATTTACAATATATTTAGTCACCGAGTCCCATATCAGGTTTTAATAATTTTTAAAATTAATTAAAGTTAAAAGTTATTTGTTTAAGGCTTTTAGAATCGCATATCTCAATCGAAATTTTTTATAAATTTTCAGATAAAATCATGACCACTCTTGGTGAAGGTACATTTGGACGTGTTGTTAAGGTCAAAGATATGGAAAGGTATGTTGTTGAAGTTTGATTAAAAAAATTACAATTTTCTTATTTTCATTATATGATTTTTTTTAATAGGGACTTTTGTATGGCCTTAAAGATCATTAAAAATGTGGAAAAATATCGTGAAGCAGCCAAATTGGAAATTAATGCTTTAGAAAAGATCGCACTAAAGGATCCAAATTGTGAACAGTAAGTTAAAAATTATACGAAATTCTAAATTCTAAATCTTTTTGAGCATTTATGGCCAATTTAAAGTGCTACAAATTTTTGCTGACGAAACTACCCCCCCTGGTGATCAGTATGTGTCCAATGATCAGTCCCTTGCATAATTTTATATTTTTTTACACTTTTTAGAAAAAAATTGGTGTTAACATTATAAACTAATATCAACGCTTCGACATATTAAAAGGAATTTTGTTTTAATACGCGAAATGAAAAAGTTATGCCAAATATACCACCTATATATTATTTTTTTTTACAACCCAAAAAACACAAGAATATCCTACCTTGACCACGTGTGCGGAACAAAAATAAAATTTGGTGACACGAAAGATGATCAATAACTGCACAAATTGTGGGGGTGGCATATGTGCCACAGTGGCGAAATCTTCCCCTTCTACCCTACATTTGAGCTTCTATTTGGACAATAAATTGATTTACTGTTTGAGTATGAATTTTTTAACGTCTTTTTCAGACAATTGCAATTAATACTATAATTAATATGCAATTTTATTTAATTTTAATTGTGAAAGGCGTGGTAGAGAAGAATGAGTGTATTTTCTAAAAATCATAACTACATTGTAAATTTTCAATTTTCTGAATCAGACTGCGCAGTTTCTGGTATTGAACCTTCGTCAGTGACCCTGTTTTTTTTTTTCTTTTTTTTTTTTTTTTTGAATAATGTAATATTTGTTATGTTTTTATTTGTTCGATTGCGTCTATATGAAATTTTCTGTGCAATCACTGACCGTGGTATAGATAAACTGATTTCTAATGCCACATGCACTCGCACTACAAGTTAAACAGAGCGCTTGAGCCCACTGATCTATCGTCAGGTCGAGTTTTGCTGTGATTAAAACTAGTTTTATTCAATACACGGTGTTTTTGTTCTTGCATACATAATCTCAGAAGTACAACTCCAACAACACAACCGTTCTATTTTTGGAAACTTACCTCACTCAAATGTCCACTGTTTTCCCATATGTTGTAAGTGATGCCACATCTATGATCTATTTGTATATTCGATAGATGGCGCTTACGTAGTTAGGGAAGAATTGCCAGAGAGCAAAGTTTGATTTTTGTTTGGGTTTGAATTTTTTAACGTCTTTTTCAGACAATTGCAATTAATATTATAATTAATATGCAATTTTATTTAATTTTAATTGTGAAAGGCGTGGTAGAGAAGAATGACTGTATTTTCTAAAAATCATAACTTCATTGTAAATTTTCAATTTTCTGAATCAGACTGCGCAGTTTCTGGTATTGAACCTTCGATAGTGACCCTGTTTTTTTTTTTTTTTTTTGTTAATAATGTAATATTTGTTATGTTTTTATTTGTTCGATTGCGTCTATATTTACTATTGAGCTATTATTTGGGATATAACTTTTAACTTCTATTTAAACTTTTAAGTTTTTTTTTTTACACTATCAATAGAATGTGAGCAATGTGAGCTTTTATTTAAACTAAAAAATAATATCTTATTGTTCGATAAAAAACCGTTTCTTTTCTATTTTTCCGATTTATTTTAAAACCGGTTTTTTAATAACTCGACATTTTCAAATATTTTTCAATCTAAAAATTTCACAGAAATAAAGATTTCTTGGGTTCTCTCAATTTAAAATTCCATCAAATATAAAATCCTGAGAAGACAAATAAGATATGTTACTTTTTTGCTTTTTTATGCTCTTTTTATCTATTTGGTTTTTTTGTTGTTTGTTTGTTTGGATTTTCCAATGTTTAGCTTTAAAGGCTCTTTCTTAAAGTTAGGTTAACAATACATAAGTACTCTACGCTACAGGGTAGAGTTTGTTCCTTTCGCTTTTACAGTTAAATTATTTTTGAAAGTGTTGTTTTGCCAAGGTTTTTACATTCGTATTTTCTCAATATTTGTTGCTTTAAATACATTGTATATTACTTTTTTATCTTCTCTGATAATGACTTTAAGGGCTAAAAAGATTTTGATTTCGATTAGGAGATTGGATAGTTCGATTTGAAGCCCTCAATAAATCGCAAGACGTAGCATTATTTTTTCTCACGTTGTAATTGGTAAATTATTCACGGTGACCGCTCTTTTAGATTTCTTAAGATTCCTTGTATTTCGGAAAAAAACTATAAAAGCTCTTGTGCAATTCAAAGAGATTTTTGAAAAACGAAACCCGGTTTTTAAAAAATGAGTTTTTGTAAGTATTCCAAAAAAGGTTTTTAAAACAGGTCGAATGTTGTACAACTCTAATCAATAGAATTAGGTTATGTTTGGACGACAAGAGGATTCGGAGAAGGGAAATGCTTCCCTAATCCGACTCAAGTCACTAAAGACTTGCACCTATGCCACAATGTAGGCTTGTTGTGCGCTCTAAAAATCGGTCCCATGTCTTATTCCTACCCCAGGAACTCCGTCGCACTGACGAAACTCCTCAAACTCTTCCATCCTATGCCCCTAAGATACCCCAATGTGGATATTGGGTCAGTGGATAGTATTTCGACCCGGATCCCGGCAAATGCCGGGCATTCACAGAGATAGTGTTACAAGGTCTCCTCGTCCTCCCCACAGGCCCTACACACTCCCCAGTCCGCCCTACCAATACGGTGGAGATGTGCTCTCAGTGTCGAGTGTCCCGTGATGATTTTCATCAAAAGACTCAGTTCCTTCCTACTGAGATTCAGGATTTCCCTCGTCCTGTCCCTGTCCCCGTGGTCCTGCCAACACCCGCATTCTCCCAGATGGTCCTATGCTTGGTGTCAGCCCAGTCCACCAGCTCCGCCTTGAGAGCTCGAAAAGGTCTAGCGTTCACCAAAGTGACTAACTCCAAGGAAGATCCTCCCCTAGCCAATTCATTAGCCATTTCGTTCCCCGCTATATCACAGTGTCCCGGCACCCATATAATCTCAATGCGTCCCCGTGTAGAGAAATCGTTAATTTCTCTTTTACACCTGAGTATCGTCATTGATCCCACAGAGTCCGTAGATAGCGCCCGTATAGCCGCTTTTCTATCCGTGAAAATCACAATATTAATCACAATATCAATAGAATTACTATTGAACTTATATTTGGACTATTAAATAAACTACTTTTAAAATTAAAAACTTATTTGAAGGAAAAGGGACATGTCCCGGACGACACGCGGGATTTGTCCCAAGGTGACGGTGACACGTCCTGGGTCAGGATTTTTATATACAAGTGACATGTCACTTTAACAAGGCGTTGTCATTGGAGGTGACGTGATGTATATGCATATTTCGGGCACCTGGTGCGTGTTAGGTGATATGACTAAAAATAGATTTTAAAATACATAAAAAAAAAAACAAATAAGAATTATAAAAAATCTTTTTCGAATGCCTCCGCCGGTCATCGATCCTACAACCTCCTGCTTACAAAGCAATCGCGGTATTGCCTCAACCAATTCTGCTTGTGCGTAGTTGCTGGCAAACAAGCAAGTCATTTTTTATCTGTCAATGTTTTAATACAAGCGAAAAACAAAAATAGAACAAATCAAACAATACAACAACATAAAAAATGCAAAGCAAACAAAAAACTATAACAAAATTTAGTTGAAGTGCAGTGCAGTGCTGCCCATGAATAAAAAAACTTAAAAAACGAAGAAGTGCAACAATAGTTTTACAATAGGTCCTGGTGTAACCAGTCTCGGAATGTGTCCCGGAAAAAAATCTTGTAGTAGATTAAAATCGTGTTTAACAACATTGTGAAGACAAAAAAAAAAAACTGACAGTGATTGTTATGTTGTATATCTCCTTTTCACCGGTCAGGGGAACAGTTCATTAAATATAATAGATATAATTTTAACCACAGCAATGGCAAATTATACTAGTTCCATAATATTGCCTGCTTTAACCAGTCCCGGGATATGTCCTTTAAAGCAATTGAATCCTCATTGCCCGTAGGGAAGAGTTTCACTTGAAGTTTAACTCGATGTGCATTTTAATTTGATTTGAGATATAAAGAACTACTGGGCGCGTAAGCTTTTCTTCGAACTGTAAAGTGCACTAAGTTCAGGCAGTCATTTGGACTATAAAAAGATCTCCATTTGAGCATTTATATGACCTATAAAAAGCTTCTATCGCTAAAGCTTTTTTTTTTTGAACTATACAAAAACTATATTTAAGCTTTTGTTTAAACTGTTTAAATAATAAATAACCTTTAAATAATTTTGTTTAATGAATTTTTTTTATTTTTAGTTTGTGCGTTAAAATGATAGATTGGTTCGATTATCACGGACACATGTGCATTGCTTTTGAAATGTTAGGTTTGAGTGTTTTCGATTTCTTGGTAAGTTTTTTTCAAAATCATACAACAAAAGTTATACAAAAAAAACAGATAAGATTTATACAATTTCTCTATGTTTTTTCTCTACTTTTTATAAATCTCTAATATATTTAAGAAAATTTTAATCTTATTTGAATTATAGCTAATTTTCTATTTTGTTTTTATTAATTATTTTATTTTAGCGTGAGAACAACTACGAGCCATATCCATTGGAACAAGTAAGACACATGGCCTATCAGCTGTGCTATTCTGTAAAATTTTTACATGATACCCGCTTAACGCACACAGATTTAAAGCCTGAAAATATACTCTTTGTTGATTCAGAGTATACCACACATTATAATCATAAGATAGTAAGTTTAAAATTTGAAAATTTCTTCATATATAATCATATAAATAATATGTGTCATTTCTTTTAAAGAATCGTGAAGTAAAACGTGTTAAAAATACCGATGTACGTTTGATTGATTTTGGTTCGGCCACTTTTGATCATGAACATCATAGCACCATAGTATCGACACGCCATTATCGTGCTCCAGAAGTTATACTCGAATTGGGTTGGTCCCAACCATGTGATGTTTGGTCTATAGGGTAAGTTTCCCTTATTTTTTTATTTTAATTTTCAAATATTAATTTTCTTTTGATGTCTTTTGGTACAGCTGCATTCTCTTTGAATTATATTTGGGCATTACTTTATTCCAAACCCATGATAATCGTGAACATCTTGCCATGATGGAACGTATTCTAGGACAGATACCATATCGTATGGCACGGTAATGTATAAACTTAACATGCTTTCATATTTAATGGGCGCAGTTTACTTCATGTAATTCGATTAACCTATAGCAATCATGTTCTTTACAGCAAAACTAAAACAAAATATTTCTATCATGGTAAGTTGGATTGGGATGAGAAATCATCGGCCGGTCGCTATGTTCGTGATCATTGTAAGCCCTTATTCAGATATCAA
The DNA here is from genome assembly GCA_021234595.1 of Delia radicum. NCBI lineage: Eukaryota > Metazoa > Arthropoda > Insecta > Diptera > Anthomyiidae > Delia > Delia radicum. Next base: position 287,497,900 of record CM037851.1, on the reverse strand, counting down.
ATGAGTGATAGTGAAGATCATTGTGAATTATTTGATTTAATTAAGAAAATGTTGGATTATGAACCATCACAACGGGTTACGTTAGGTAAGTTTTATGTATCGTTTTACGTATTTGTGGTTTGAAAAGTGATTAAAATTTAATTGTTGTTGAGAGTTGGTTTTCTTTTATAAATGTATATAGTCTTTTGTCAGGAAACAGGAGATTTTTGAAAATATTTTAAATAACACATTTCTGTTAAATGTTTAATTGTTTCTAAAGAATAGTGGAGAGATTTAAAACTTAAAAAAAAATATTTCAATGTCTAAATTTAAAAGAATAAAAAAATCGTATTTTCAGTAGCGGAGAGAGGGGTACCATGATAAATCTAACCTTTTCGGAAAATCTATTAATGCTAAACTTTAGACCAAATCATACTCTATGAAGCTAGATATATTAAGAGCTAGATCAGTTTCCCACTGTAGCCCATGTTTAATATTTTAAGTCTTGTGAAACTTTGTGAAGTTCAGTTTTCTGTTATCTTTTTTCTATTCTGTTTTTAATTTGCCAAATTAATCTTAAAAGTATTTATCAAGGTAGGTTTCAGTTATAAAAATAGTAAGTTTTTTTGTTTTTATGTTATCGAAAAAGAGAACATTTGGCAAATTTTATATGTTTAATGTATAATAGAGTTTATGAAAAGTTTGCTCGGTCAATATTTCCGTTATTTTTTTTTTTGCAAATGAGCAATCAGAACTAATTCGGATCTGTTCAGAAAAACAATATAAAACAATGTGTCGTTGTAAAAGAAACGAAAAATTGAACGCGGATTTGTTTTCAGCACATCGTTGAATAGTTGAAAATACTTTGTTCTGTTTGTAAGATTTTCCAAATATTTATCAGTGATGCAATTTTAAATGGCACAAAAAAAGGTGAAAATTATATGCAAAATGGCATGTATGGATTTTAATGGCAAGGACATACTTGGGACTAGTTCATTGAATTGACTAAATAATTGACGATTTAATTGACATGTCAATGGTAATTAAATTTGTTATCATTTTTATTGCTTGAAAACAATACCAAAAAAATTGAAAACTTGTTCGTTATGTGCAAGTTCTACCTTTGGTAGATATACAATACATGCTTTTTGTTTTATTCTCCTTTTTATTTGCACACTTGTTTCTATAGAGTATTTGTTAGGACAATATCCTAATAAAGAAATATAAAGAATGGCCTCAAACTTGTATAATTTTATTTTTCATTGCACAATTAAAGGTCGAAAAAATATAATATTAATTTTTAATAAAAATTATATTAAACATTTAGTTTGAATTTAAAATTGAAAAGGTCGTATACTTAGCTAAACCTTAAAACTAAGATAGAGTTTGAATTTGGAATAAAAAAAGACTTCCGATTTACCTTTGATTGATAATAGAAAAATTACTGCTAATGGGCTTTTACTTCGACTGGTAAAAGAGCTTCGATATAAAATACAAATAGTATGCGATCAAACTTTCTCTTTGGGGTTTTTTTTTTAGCGTTAAATAACTTACAGTTGAGTTTTTATTTAAAATTACTTTTGGATCATAAACAAAAGATGATCATTGTGTTAACCCTTTACTGCATGTTGTTATATATGAATAATTTGACTGAATGTAGCGCCTGATATATACGATAAAGCCACATCTCTTAAATACGATAAAGTCACATTTCTATTATGATATTCAACAGCTTATATGTCCAAAACTTTGGTAAATTTGAAGATATACACTATTTTGGGGGAGAGAAACTTAAAAAAATGAACAAAAAACGATATAATTTTTAAATAATTACAATTTATAGGCAGTAATAATTAAAAAGTTTTTAAACAAACTAATTAGATAGGAAGTAAAAATTATAAGCTTTCTAACACACATATTTGGGGTTTTATCGTATATATTTGCTCTATTTTTGGTTATTGGGTGTTCCGAAATTTTAACTCTTTTTGGTTTTTAGATAATAAAATCGTAAAAAGTGAAATTATCGCAAAACGCAGAAATATATTTCACTTATTTTCCATTTACCATCAAAATGTATATTTTTATTAAGATCTGGAGTTTCATGCAGTAAAGGGTTAAGTTCAAAGTAAACCGTAAAAACACTTTTTGTAGAGCTTTAATTAGGAGTACTAAAAAACAAAACCTTTTCATTAGAACTGTACTCGTAGAAAATTTTAAAACTTCGATTTTAATACTGGCATGTGTCTTCTAATAGAACAGCATTAATTAAATTTGACCCACTAAATTTAGTTATACCTGCAAAATACCCCAGCAAAAAATTTCCAAAAAGGTAAGCGGGTTTGTAATCCAGCATTTTGGGCAGAACGCATTCCTTACTAGATTACCTACTCGATTCTTTTAACAGGGCGTGAGACTAAAATAATTGATTCTTTAGAATTGATTATTTTTTTTACCGAAGAACCATTTACTTTATATTTTTAAGAACTACATACATTTTTTAATAAAGAAATAGTTCCATTGTAAAACTACGAAGTACTTACACAAAAAAAATAAATAAATAATTCCCTAGAAAAAATAAGAAGTACTTACATTAAAAAAAAGAAGTAGTTTCATAAGTAAAGTCAACTTTTACTCACACGTAATTCTCCTACGTCACTCAAATATAACGATCAAAACAATCCTAAAAAGTGAAACATCGAATTGTTATGATAACATGGGTTTGTCATAATTTTGGAGCTATAAACCTCGAAAATATAAATTTTTCAAAAAAAAGAACAATTCAAATTAAAAAACAAAAATATGACTCACGCACAATCACCCTCGAAATTTTTTTTACACTCACTCACGATAACGTCAGTAACTTCAACTTCCACTCACAATTTTCTGCTCACGTGCGCTTCCCTAATTTATACCTAACTACAGTTTAACAAAATTTAGGCAACATGAATTTCTGTTTTTAGTATTATTTTCCTGCAAATAAAAATTTGTTAGAAAATATATATGAGATAAATTCTTAAAAATTGTATAACTTCTTTTTTCAAAATTAGGAACTACTTCCAATAACGTCCTTTTATTAAGAAAAAGTATATGATTACTTCTTGAGTACAAAAAGTTATACATATAAGTTAATAACATTGTTATTTTCTTTTAAGTAAATAATTACTTTGTTATTGAGTTCATGCTTTCTGGTTTAAATTTAAAGAATTGATTACAATACTACTTGCTTTTTTGACTCTATCGTTGGAATGAGTTTGGTATTGCAGTTACTAAGTTTGGCAATTAGATATGTAAGCAAGTGTGGGCATCACCTTCTTTTTGGAATGTGTAATTTTTTCCTGGGACGTTATAAATCAGTGTTTCGGTATTTTGGCGTTATTTTAACTTCAGTTCAAGATATTTTAAAATCAAACCGGTAAAATATCGATAAAAGACCGAAATCACTTTTTTTAAATTTTCATTTCGGTCTTGATGTAACTGTGGTAGCCAAATACCGTTATTATGAAAACGGTTTTGAATGTCAACCCTGCTACTTTGTGATTTTTTAAAATTAAATTCATAACATTATTAAGTTTTCTTTGATCTTCTTTTATTCAATGATTTTCCTTTAAACGAGATTAAGATCTTTTATTTATAAATTATAATTATAAATTTCCTATATTTCGTCCCCACATTGGGTGACGAAATATGGGAAACAAATAATTACAATTTATAAATAAAAGATCTTAAGCTCGTTTAAAGGAAAATCATTAAATGCATAGCTGTTAGGGTCTCTGACTACAATAGCAGTTAAAACAACTTATACTGTTTACTACCCGAATGACATACAAGTAGTTAATGTAAGAATATTCTCAGTTTATCTTCAAGCTTTAGGTTCAACTTATATGATGAGTTATTTAAAGAACTAGGTCAAACTTTAATGACAATTTTAATTGACTGTTTGAGCTTAAAGTTCAATAAAACTGTAAATACTTTAAAGCTTGTAATTTAGTTAAAAAATAACAGTTTAGCCAAATGGCTTTAAAAAACTTTTTTTAGCTTTTAATTGAACTTAGAAGAACAGCTTTTAAGCTTTAAGTTAATGGACTTTTAATAAAACTATATTAGAGCTTTTATTTGAGCTCTTCGAACAGCTTTAAAATTGACTATAAAACAACTTAAGTTTAAAGGTTTTAGTTGAGCTTAGAAATTAAAGCTACTTTTAAGATTTTAGTAGAGCTTTTAGTTGAGCCAATTCTAACTTCGATAAGTATTTAATTGAACTGAAATAAATGGTATTAAGAAAAATAAAAAATTATAAAAAGGTATGAGCTCAACAACAAAACAAACCATGGATATTTTATTTCAAAACATCTTATAACAATTTATCTAATTTTATCTTTTATATATATTTTTCCACTCACCAATACCAATAGGTGAAGCTTTACGTCATCCGTTCTTTGATAAACTCCCACCACATCAACGTTTAGGAGATGCTGCCACAAAAGTAATGCAACCCGCCTCATCCGGTAGTAGCAGCCGTGAACGTTCTCATAGTTTATCTAGATGAGAATTGGCACGATTTGGTTATTATTAATTAATAACAACAACAACAAAAAAATAATAATTTAATTATAACCCATAAACACTACAATTTTCATTTTTAAACTTAAAATTCACAAAAACAAATTTATTTTAAAATATCAAACAAAAAAAGCAACAAAAAGAAAAGAAAACTCAACACTGCTACAACAACAACACACAGCAAAAGCAATGCAGCATGGAAAATTTCAACCTGGAAGGAGAAGAATAAACTTTTTTCAAAGTTTTAGATGCAACCAAACGCGAACAACAGCAACTACAACTATAATAGTTTTAAAATTATTTTTTAAAACTTTTTACAAAAGATAAGAAAATTTTAAGTTTTTAAACTAAAAAAAATTGACATCTTTATTGTAATTTGTAATATTTACAATAGGTTGGAATTAAAAGCTAAACTAATTTTTAAACAATAAGAAATAGGAGCTCTTTCTTTTTTTTTTTTTTTTTAAATACTAATAATGTTTAGTTATTTTTATTTTTTATTACAAATTAAGAAAATTAAATTTCATTGTAAATTTTCCTTAAATCCCTATTCTTATAATGTTAAACAATTTTCTTTGTATCAATTTAAAATATACCCATATTTATCTTAACAAAAGCATGACAATTGTCATTAAATTTAAAATATGACAAATCATATGATATGACAATTATATCGAACCATGACAACGAAATTTGTTTCACTATTATTGCTCGATATAACATTTGTCATAATGACAGATTTCATTTTGTAATTAATTTGTCTTATAAAAAAAAAAACAAATATCTTAAAAAAATCTTTATAAATATTGTTTTATAACAAATCTGTCATTATAATGACAAAATCTGTCATTACCATGACAATTGTCATAACGAATTAGGGTATATGTTAAAACTTTCTTTATTTGTTAAACTTACTACTCCATTTTCATTTGTTGAATTATTCAAAATTTTAATCCTCATTTGGCATTTGTTTTTTTGCTTATTAAAAATTTGTTGTCTTAACAAATTTTTATTTATGGCAATAACAAACAAAAAATCTTCAAAATTTTGTGTTATTAATCTTACCCACCTAGAAACAAAAAATGAATCATTAATTATATAATTTCTATTTCAAAATCCCATTATTTTAATTATAAGTTTCAATACATCATACCTCCCATCCCTTTAGTTAACTAAGTTTATATTTTGTTTTACTTTTTATTTTTCCTAATACTTTTTACCTAATACTTTATGTAAAATTGGTCTTAATTAGTGAAATATATAATATATATTTTTAGTTTTATATAAAAACATCTTTTAGTTTTTATGATTTTCTTTAATTATTTTTTTTTTTTTAATTTTTCCTATAAAAAATAAATATTACCTCAATTTCTTTTCTATAAGGTAATTAATTGTAAAGAAATAGTTTCTTATTGTCATAAATACCTATTATTAAATATCGTTTGTAGTGAAAATATGAATGTTAGAAATTAATACATCGAAAAAAAAAACTTAATGAATTTTTTTTATAAAAAATTATTTAGACTTTTTTTCAAAATTTTATAATAAATTTGAGAGTATATCGATATGAAAAAAAAAACAAACAAAACAATTTTTCTTTTTAATTTTTTGGCTTTATGTTTTTTTAAAATTTTCAGTTTTCATTTCAAAATTTTACTTTTGCTAATACGAAATCAGTGTGGGTCGTGGGTTCGATACCCACCAGAGGCACTGGTCTGTATATAATTTGTAATTATATGATTATTAATTAATAAAAAAAAAATATTTCGACAGTACAAATGGCCATATGGCAATTTTTGTGACTTATCATCGAATAGAAAATGTTTTTTTTTTTCTTATACAACTACAAAAGCTTATTTTCCGGTTTCCAGTTAGAAATTTCAGCATTCAACACCTTTTGCTGAAAACATTCTTTTGGCCAAAATTGGTAAAAGTTTAAATTATCTGCTTTAATTATAAAAATCTCTTAAAAATGACTTTATTGAACAATTGAGGTCTAGGTCACCAAGGACCTAGAGCTCAATTATTTAATAAACTCACTCATTTCAAAGGTCGAAAAACATTTCATTATTTATAATCTCTTAAAAATATTAACTATTCAATTCTGAGTGCCGGAATTTGAAATTCAACAAGAGGGACAATTTTATTTAAAAGTAATCGAATCTATTTTGAAACTATTCACTCACGTGTTTCGGGTTTGGTAAATAAGAATTTGAGGTGGTTTTCAAAATTCAAAACGGCTTCTCTAAAATGAGAAGCCGTTTTGAGATTCTTATTAATCAGTGATGCTAGAAGATATTTTGAAAATTTCCTACATTTGTTATAAATATTCCCTCTTTTTAACTTCATCCAAAAATTTCTTCACTACATTTTTTCCTACGCCACAAAAATATGGAATTTAACACAAAGTGCATTCAATTTATTTTTTTTTTTGCTTATATAAAAAATCAATTTTTATAAACTATTTCTGATCCATAATTTCCATATTTTCTGAAGAATACACCTTGAATCTTCAGGTTTGTCATAGTTTTTATTGTGACAAACCTTGTTAGACGAAGTAAACTGACATTAAATTACATGCTTACCATACTGAGTATCCTTATTTTACGATGAAATTAAATCGTCCACCACAAGTTGTCAACTTATGAGAATCGATTAAAAGAACAGATGTCACGAATAATTTTCCACACTTTACCGAATACCGAATGTAACATGGCGTACACACCACATTGCTTAACACGAATAAAGAACATTGTTACAGTCCACAGAGCTTTAATAAGTGCTTTGACAAACTCGTGATTAGCATCTAGTTGTGACTAACAATAACCTTAATTAATATTCCATAAACTTTAGTCTCTTTTTTTTAATAAAAAAACAAAAACTTAACTTCTTCACTGAGTAGTCAAAATAAAAAAAAACCTTCGCCTGATGCCTAGAAATAGAAAGACTCATGCAGAGTTTACGTGTCTATATGTCGTACGTATACGTCTTATTCAGTAGAGAGTTTAAAATTGTTACACAATTATGTATTTACCAAATAAGAAGGTCGAATAAAGCTATTATGCTGTATTCAACTGAACAGAGAAACAAAAAACGTATTCCCAATAGTTATCAAATATTCGTGACATCTCCACTACTAGGCCTTGTTGCAAAGTTCCTTACATGATTAAAGCAAAATTAAATGTATTAAAGCTTTTTACAAAATTTATCTTTTTTGCACAGAATAATTCTACTTAAATTTAATAATTTTTTGTGTTTTTAAATGTTTTTCGTACTTTTTGTATGAAAACCCTATTTTTTTTTTTTAAATTTCTCCACATTTACTCGAAAATAATATATAAGTCGCTTTTTCCTTATACGTGAAATTTTGGCTAAAAATCCCTACAAAAAGGGAATTTTCCCTACAAATGGCATTACAGACTCCAATACACACCGGCATGTAAAGTTTCGAGTGACTCCGGTCGGTTATAAAAAATTTGTCCGATATCCGTCATTGTTCATTTCAAAGAATCAAAAAACCATTTCGGTCAAAATAAGTGTAGGTTTAAATTATTAATTATAATTTCTAAACTCATTTAAGATTTTTTAATATCGAAAAGTGTTTTCCATGTGGCGGAACCTAGATGTCTTACAAATACTTTAAAAGTGACCGCATTCTTCTAAAACTAATAAACTAAAGTTCGATTTTCAAAATGAAGAATATATTAAATTAAAAATAAATACTATATTGGATATCCGAAAACCAGCGAATAAAAATTTTTGATATAATCCGATCACTTTTAAAAAATGTGTCTTATAGTAAATTAAAGAAAAAAGCCAATCGACGCTGGTTGGCTGACATTTTTGTCTTCGACACATCCTAGTAAAATTTGCTGCAGAACATATTCACAGAACATTTTTATCCATTAAACGCACGTTTTAGAATACTGTTTTAATATTTCTTGAAAAAAGGACTAAAATAACCCAGGAAAATTACAAATATAGGGTTAAAATATTCTACTAAAAAATTCCTCTTAAAATTCTGTTGCTGCCATCCGAACTCAGAATTTAGATCAAAGAACTCTTTCACTACCTTTTGAGTCTTATTCAATACAGTGTTGGCGAAAAAAATTTAAACTTTAAACGGCCATAAAATTTGACTGTATCCACACAGCAGCACACCCTTTGGGGGGTTTTACCGTACTGACCTAAAGTGTTGTACAGTGTAATCGCCGTTTTAAAATTATTTTTATAATTTCCGAACTAAATGAGGTTTATACACTATAATGCGTCCTAATGATGACATCAGTAATAAAATATATAATTATTCAGGATATTCACGTCATTAATTTCTTGAAAAAACAGAAACCTGCATCAGCTGTGCCATAAGCGCCCCTTTTTAATACTATGTTTAAACTTACTTGTGTTAAGCTTGTGTTTTGCTGAAAAACAAATGTACGGTAAAACATGCACAAAACATGTTTTTTTCTAAAACACGTTCAGTGGAAACGCAGTATAAAATTCAATTGATGCAATACTTCCAAAAAATTATGTTCTGCGATTAAATTAACACTGTATTTTATGATTTAAGTTTAGTTTTATATATCTCTTTTGTAACCACAATTTTTCTTGGTTTTTAAAAAAAAAATTTACTTGTTAAACAATCATTTTATTCACCTCACATCTTGTAAAAAAAGTGCTGCCAAAAACAAAGTTTTTTTTTTATTGTTTGCTGGCCATTTGATATATTGGATTTCTTGTATTGTCTTTCTTAATACAAGCATCTATATATTTTTTTTTTTTTTTAATTTCAAACACGAACTACTATTTTCGCTAAATTTAGCGATCCCGGCATCATTTTTTAGCCCATTTTGCAACACCTACTTTTAATGTCTGATAATTTTGGATAGGAGTGAGCTATAATAATGCAGTAAAATGCAGGTAATAATTTGAGGTCTTTTCTATACAAACAAATTAAAAAAAATTAAAAACTATTGTTCCAGGGTTTCCATATAATTGATTAAAAATACAATTTTTTATAACACTTTTTTGAAAAAATATTAATTTATAGAAAGAAGACCGCTGTAATAAAGGTTATATGCTGATATAGTTAGAGGCGTATGTGAAAATTTTTTGAATGAGAAAAATGTAGTGCAGTATGTACATTTTTTTTGTAAAATTAAAAGATTTGAGTATTTTACGAACTCGTGAAAACTTTAATACCATGAAAATTACTCCATTTTCGTTTTTAGTGTGAAAAATTAGCTATTTTCTTCTAAGAAACCAAACATTTTTAAAATTGTCAATTGAAATCCAGAAAATATCAATTGAAATTCAGAATACATCAATTGAAATTCAGAAAACATTTCATATCAATTTCATTTAATATTTTCTGAATTTGAAATCATATTTCCTGTATTTCAATTGACATTTTCTGAATATCAATAGATATTTTCTAATTATCAATTGATGTATTCTGAATTTCAATTAATGTGTTTCTGAATGTTAATTAGAATTTTCTGAATTTCAAAAGATATTTTCTGAATTTCAATTGATATTTTCTCAATTTCAAATTATATTTTTTTAAATTTCAATTGATATTTTCTTAATTTCAAATAGAAAATCTGAATTTCAATTGATGTTTTTTATATTTCAAATGGAATTTCTAAACTTCAAATGGAATTTCTGAATTTCAAATGGAATTTCTGAATTTCAGTTGATATTTTCTAAATTCCAATTGATATTTTCTGAAAAAAAAGGTAGTAAAAATGGAAAAAACTAGTAAAAACTATCATGGAAAGAAACACACTGAATAATAGACAGAGAATTGTTTTCTATTTTGAAATTTTATTTTGTTCAGAATAGTTTCTTTTGAAAATTATCTCCTAAAAATTAAGTTATTATGTCAAAGGAAAAATTAAAACAAAATGTAGACAGAGTTAAAATGTCGAAATTTCTTTCTTGAAACCTTGAGTTAAGGAACCTGTTATAAAAACGGATTTAGATTCAGCGTGCCAAACACCTTAGGAAATGGATACTCATTACAGGAGTTTAATAATTTTTTGTGATGCTGAATTTTAAGGGATTTTGTAATATATTTCGACTTAACTTGTATTGTCAAAAAATCGTTTTGTATATTTAAAAAAAAAAAAATAAAAAAATTAAGTAGAAGAAAGTTATTTTCTCAAAAATTCTTCACAAATCGCTTATCCATACAACACAAAAAACGAATTTACAGTTTATTACTTTCTTTAAAAAAAAAATTAGCTTTTTACGTATAAAATCATTCAGAATGTCCTATGTTTTCAAATAAACTTTTCAGATTATCAAATAATGCTTCATAAAGAAATTTTTGTAATTTTTCGGTTGAAAATATTTCAAATATTTCAATTTTGAGTTATTTTATGGGCAAGTCTAGATTTAAGAATATATGACATTGTATTATTTTTTAAAATTAGTCGATGTTTGTTTTTTATTTTGACAAATATCGTAATTTTTAATTTTTTTTTTTTAGTTGTTATATTGCAACCCAAACAATATAATTTCCACAAGTGTAGTATTATTTTAATAACGGTGAAAACGGAAAATTAATCCTTCGATCGGTCAGATTTTCATAAATTATATAGAAAATAATAGTTGTTGGCACAGGAATACATTTCATTATTTTCTGATCAGAACTTCAATGAAATATATACAATTTTAGTCGTTTTAATAATTGTTGTAAGCTCCAATCAAAAAAGTGCAAAACTCAATTTTTTCTTATAAATATTTGGCAACTCTGGATAAGAATTTTCTACAATTTTTGTTAACGATCGTGGTCAAGATCTTAAATTATTTTATGGCTTATAAGCAACTGAATTATCGTTAACCAGTACAAAAATATTGCCGTTTAAAGGGACTGCGTTGAAAAACGGAACAGAGTCTCTTTTTTAAATCTTCAAAAGAAGTTTGAGCTGTTTTTTAATATTTCAGTGTATAACCCTCCCCATGCTCACGATTGTGAGTTTTGATGCTTTTTCCTAAAACTGTCAATATTTGCAATAGAAAAAGATTTATTGCTATAAAAAAAGTCCTGTTATTTTTTTATTAAAACTATATTTCATAAAATATGTGTCAGTACAGGGAAGAAAGTGTAATACTAGTCAAATTATTTTACATTAAATTTGAAAAATCAAGAACTTTTTTCATGCAGCTTGGTTATCAAAAGGGATAAGGTGAAGAAAGGTGTTGACAAGAATAAAAGCATGCATTTCGAAATTTTTTGAGTCGAAATTGTTCCTGCACATTTAACTCGCAAATCTAACTGTCGAAATTTTTAAATGGTATTAACTTATTTTAACAAGCATTAGTTGAAAATATGTTTAAAGCAACTTTGTTGGCCTTTTTTTTAATTTTCCTAGAAGCAACCCGATTCCCTTAACTTTTTCTAAAAATGTTATATTAGTTTTTGATATTGTAGTAAATGCATAAAAGATCGTCATCAACATACGGCTATCAAATTTGGTTAATAGATGTTGAGCATTGACATGTGCTTGTCGCTTTTTCCCAATTTTTACCTTTTTTTGCACAACTTTCGCAATCGATCGAAAAATTTTTGTGCATAAGCAAAAAGAAAATTGTGACAAATTATTTCGTGTAAAAAAGAAAATACTGCTCATGGGAAAAACGCGAAATACAAAATATTTTCCAATTTTATTTTCAAAATGTTCACATATTTTTATGAATTAATAAAAAAAAAAAATTTTAAATGTTTTGTAGACATTTACTGTAATGAGAGAGCTTGTTAAAATAACTTTCGCGAATATAAACTTTTTTGGTTGAATTTTGGTACACATCATTTATTAAGCTTTTAACATATTATACTAAAAGATGAACTGCTTTTTCCCTATGCTGTCATATAAATTTTAGGCACATTTCGCGTTTTGTTCCCATGAACGGCCCGTTTTTTCTTTTTTACACGAAATAATTGTTCAGATTATTCAGACGTGATACAGTGGCGTACCCAGGATAGTTTAAAATATTGAAACGTAAAATTTTTTTCAAAGTTGATCGAAACTTTTTCGTTTTAAAAGTTTTCAATATTTTTAGTAGGGTAAAGGTTTGCAGGTTGCCAGATCTTGTAAATCTGTTAAATCTACAAAACTTTAGTTTTATCTGAGCTAAATTTTAGTTAAATGAAAGTTACAAATTAATGTGCTCAAATCAGCTTAAATCAAAGTTTTTTTTTGTGCGATAAAAAAAATATAATAAAACTACTAAAAATCAGTTCCAAACTTCGCTGAAGATAAAATTTTTAAAATTAGTAGCTTTTTTTGCTAAGCATTGTTTAAGTAGGAATAGCAAAAAAAAAATTTAGTAAATCTACAAAAATTTTGTTATATTTTAGCTAAATTTTAGTTGAGTAATTAGAAGACAATAAAGAACACAAAAAAAAATAAAATTTTCATATGCGAATAAAAAACGGACCTTCTGAATTCAGCAGTTTACAATTTTTTACAAAATATTTCTGTTGAGTTTAGCAAATATACTGTTATTTGCATTCAACAAAATTTTAGGTACGAGTACATATTACAATTTTTTTTTTTTTTTTGATATTTCGGTTTTTGTTTGCTGTTTATGGCCTACAAATATTTATCCAAAGCTTTTGCAGATTTTAGCAAAGTAAATTGCTATTTTCAATTAACTAAAATTCTACTCCGATATAATTAAACTTTTTTATATTTAATTGTTTTATTTTTGCAGTTCTTATCTTATTAATAATTAGCAAAAAAAAATCTGCTAATTTTACAAGTTTTTTATGCAACGTAATTTTTTAACTAATTTTTAATAACTTTTTCTGATATTTTTAATGGTTTATCCAAGAAGACTGTAGCACTCGTCTCTGTTCTGGAATTAGTGAGTAATTCAAAACATAATTTTTTTTAAATTTGTAAAATTTAAAAGTCGATGTTAAATTCGTACGATTTGTTAAAAACAAACGTTTTTGTTTGTTTTCGCAAAGTTTTGTTAAAGAAAATATTTTAGCTGTCAAAACCTCTGGATTTTTTGCACATACAAAATTTAAGTTGTTAATATCCAAAAATAGATGTGAATTAAAGGAAAATTTGTGATTTGGTAGAAATATTTTTTTTAAGATACAATTAAAGCAAAATAATTGCAAAAAAAATTAATTATAACCAAATAAAAGTATATTCTTTACCCACCTGAAAGGTTATTATTTGAAAAAGGGGCGTTTTAAATAAATGTCAGAAATTTATATGTATTAATTCAAGGAAACTTCTTAATATTAAATATTTTTATGGAACTGTTTCATAAATTCTATAAACGCTTTATTTCGCAATGATTCATTAGTTTTATGAATATTATCATTCATTTTCAAAACATTGACTTTAATGAAACCTTCCATGAAAAGTTCAATGGACGAGTTTCAGTGACAATTTTCATTAAAGTTATGAAGAACTTCATTACTGAAGTGAATATAATTCTCTCCGTGTAAGAACTCATTATGGTCTCACACAGATTAATAAATAAAGGTTTTTAAAGATCATGGGATCGATGCCCAGTCGCGATTAAATGTTAGTTCTAAATAAAGAAACTAAGATTACATTTCTTGGATCTGTTAAGACCGGTATGAAACATCGGGTGCTTACCAAACATATAGAATATGGGTATTCATCACCTGAGTTAAAATATCATGCTTATTTCTCAATAATAATTGGGCAATAGCCAAAGATTTGTACACAAATAAGATTTTTCTGGAATTCATTTTATTTTACTACGTCCTCAATCGGAGATATTTGCAACCAAAGTTGAACGGCTGACATTGTTCAATGGTTCCAACCAATTATTTAAAAATGTCAACCTAAATTTATGAACTATTAATTTTTATATTTTCTTTTATGCCAGTATCCAACTATTGTTTAATATCATCTCAATATAACCAATTTCTAAGTTTTATTAAATATTAAAGAGCTCCTTAATAATATGTTAAAAATTTTGAAATATTTATCCCTTTTTATTGTTAAAATGTGTTATAATGAAAATTATTTTAAAGTTTTAAAAATATTTTAAGTTTTCAAACTTATTTTTAATGTGCTGTGTGTGTTTTTTTTATTATAATTTATTCTAAAGTCATATTTTAACAACTGTCCGTTTTAGAACAAAATGTAATTTAAATAAAAAATAACCAAATCGTTGCAAAAGGAGAAGTGTTACAAAATACATAACACCAATTATTTATTTGTTTTTCGGAATATTGTTAAGTGTATATAAATTAAATTGAAAAAACTCCAAATTTAATCATTTATTTTTAAAATGTTAAATATAAAAATAAAAAAAAAAAAAAAATATTAATAATAAATTTAAGAAAAATATTTGAAAATTTTAAAAATTTGAATTTAAATAATAACATTTTAGTTAATAGAAATTTTTATATTAATTAGTTCTCAATTATATTTAAATTCATTTACAAAAAAAAAAAAAAAAAATTGAGCATTACCCCATTTATTTTAAAATAAGTTTAACTGCAATTTATGTGAACAAATTAACAATTTTGTAAAAAGTTTATTAAAACAAAAATAATATTTTTAAAAAAAAGCTGCTTTAGACTGTTTAAGAAATAATAAAATCTGCAGCATAATGAGTTTATATTTATTGAAAAAACGAAAAGAAAATTAACTTAATGGATTCATAAAATAAAATGTAATTTTATGTTTAGTTAATTAATTAAACAAGAATAAAACTTGAAAATCTTAAAAAAAAACTCAAATTTATAAAATGAATATTTTTTAAGTCAAAAATACAATTAGTTAACAAATATATATATAAATATATAAAAACGGGAAACACTACCAACTTTCATAGGACTCGTGAAATATAAAACCATCAAAAAATATCCAATTTTCGACCTCTAACCCCTTCAAAACTTGATACGAAAGATAAGTATCATATAAATATGTTATCGTACAAGTTTTGCGTTGTTAACTCTAACGGTTGTGAAATATGGCGTTTTAAAATATGATAAAATTCGAAAATTTATCAAAGGTAGTTGAACTTTATCGTCCATATCTTGTTAATGGTTTACAGCAACGTGATTCATTAATGCCTCAATTTAAAGTCACTGTTGACATGTTTTAAATTATATAAGTGAAAAATAATTTTTTGAAGGTAAAATGCATTTTTTTTAAATCTGCGGTTTAAAACACTATTATGTAATTCGATTCAAAAATTTTTGTTCGAATTCGAAAATTTTAAAACTCTTGTAAGATGACTCTTGTAAGTTTTCAACATTTTTAACCGTTAAAAATTACTTTTTATTACTTTATTTTCAATATGAAAAGTTTGTTCGAATCGGATTTCTTTTCGAATCGAATTACATAATAAACACTCTGGTTTTTTAAATTTTCAAAAACATATGTTAATTATAATTTATTCCACTATGCCGTTGCCAATTAATATATGGAGCTCTTACGGGATTCAAAGTTATGGATAAAAACCCAGAAAAGGTACTAAAATAAAAGAAGAAAAAATGATTTACATAAAAAAAATTATTTATTTAAAAAAAATTAAAAAATGTTTTGAAAAAATAGTTGCACATAATTGCCCATATCTTTTTAACGGCTTAAATTACAAGAGTAATTGGTATCTCGTTTTAAAGGTACTTAACGTACGTTTTCTTACTGGTGTTCGCAAAAATAATTCACTTCCTAACTGTTAAATGCGCTTTTTTCGAAATCCATGGTTCTAAAATTTCTTAAAAAAATATGAAGGGCTTATTGTAAAAACTTGATAAACCACAATTACTGTTTTATGGATGTTCGCTGTTTTCTGAGCGTTTATTGATTAATATATGATAGAAGTCTTGCTTAAATACTTATTGCACGTTCCTAGAGAATAAACGTCCTGCAAAGCAATATTTTTGCATTTTTCAACATTTAATAGGCGAAAACAAGCCAAAAATAAAATATGGCTTATCATTTTTTTACAATAGGCCCTTCATATATGTTAATTATAAATTTTTCTTCTATACCGTTAACAAATCCCTATGTCGTAATCCAGCATGTTTCTGATTTTTCGGATTTTTAGTGAAATTATTTTAAATTTTTATATATAACTCATTTTACAGGAGGGGTGGTTTTGTAATTCGATTCAAAAAATTTTGTTCGAATTCGGAAATACGTACTTAAAAGTCAAAGTTTTTTTACTTTTCGCATTTACTAGATCATTCTCTACACGTTTTCAACATTTTTACCCATTAAAAAGTACTATTCGGCCTGATTACGATTGTCGTAGTCGTAGTGAAAATTTGTCGTTTTTAAAAAACGGTATTACGTTTGTCGAAAACTACGAATGTACAACACTGCTAGAAAATCTATTACAATTTCCGAAATGTATAAAAACAGTCGTCTATTTTATTTCTCAAGACAGATTTAAAAAATTCTTAAAAAATGCAAATTTCAATGAAATTTTAAATAAATTAAATACTTTTAGAATAAAAATTAGAGCACCGAAGCTGGTTGCGAAATTGGGTCATATCGTACATCATATAGATAGATATTTTAATAAGCTTTGATATGACATGTATATTGTAATGATCGGACGTGTACTTTTTGAGATAATTGTAAAAAACTTTTCCGAATTTAATGCCTCGTCCAGCCGCTAGGGGGCTCTGGCGACAAAATTTTTTTTGCTTCTTTAAATCAGCTCAAAAAGTACTATGCGAGGTAAAAGTTTGGACGTGATCGGAGTTATTTTGCTTAACTACACTTAGCCGTTTCATCTGAAGTTAAAAAAAATAAGTCCAAACTTAGCATTTTTTTATATTTTTGATAATTTAACAACAAAATTAAAAATTTCTTATTGCCGCCAATCATCTGTTTTTGACAGATCGTCATAGAGTGCTTCATAATATTAATAAATTTAACAAATTTGTCAACACTCAGTTGTTTTCAATCCATTACAAAAACCTTTACGTAATACCGCAACAAATAAAAATCGACAACGACTTCGACTGGAGTCGAAATACGACTACGACAACCGTAATCAGGCCCATTAATTACTTTATTTTCAATGTGAAAATTCTGCTCGAATCGAATTACGTAATAACCCCCCTGGATTTGGACACGGTATAGGGAAGTAATTTATAATTAACATATATTTTTTAAAAATTAAAAAAAAAATAGTTTTTTGAAATACATCTTTTTGAACCGCGGTTTTTGCAAGCGCTAGTAAAACCACAATTTAACTAGCCTTAAAATGAGTTATGCATGACTCTCGGAGCTTAACCGTTAAAAGATTATGGAATATTATGTACGACTACTTTTTAAATATTTTCAAATCTTATTCATATTTTAACCAATATTTCAAGATCCGCTGGGATTAGCTGTCCTACATTTGGACTAGATTATAGTTATATGATATACATCTTGTATACCAAGTTTGGTTGAAATCGGAAGGGGTTGTAGCAAATCGAGTGGTTGATTTTATATATTTTCAGTCATAATCATGAAAAAATATATTTAAAAAGAAATCCTTTCTTTTATATGACCAAAAAAAAAATTTTTTTTTATTTTTTTTTGCAAATTTTTGCTTAAAATTTACATTTTGAAATAAATAAAAAAAAACACCTTAATTAAAATTTTATGTTATAAGTTTGTTTACATTTTGTTTTAAGTTTTTCTTTGATTTGTTTTTTAAGAGATTATTTTAAGTTTGAAAAAATAATGGAAGTTAAAAAAAGAACTTTGTAAACTAGTTTAACATGTTATCCCTTTATATCTTAAAAAAAAGTTTCAGAATTCAGTCAAAAAATATCTACACAAGAATAAATATTGTTTAAGCTCAAATCATTTACATTTTAGTTTATTTTTGTCATTGATTTTTTTTTTTTTTTTTGTAATTTAATGTTATTTTTTTTTAAAAACTTTTGTTTAAAAATTTGTATAATCATGTTTAAAACCTATAATTATAAAATCAAATGCAAGAAGCAACAACTAAGAATTATAACAAATTTTGATGAATTAATATTATATTATACTCCCCCTTAAAAAACAAAACTATGTACTACAAACAATATAATTTTAATGATTTACTTATAAAAAAACAAAAACTCTGATTATAAAAAGAAAATAAAGATGAATATTTAAGAAAACAAATAAATAAAAAATTTGTTTTATTATAAGTTTAAAGCAGACACAAAAATATATGGCCTACTTAGAAGATTTTCGACACCTGCTGAAACAGACTTTAAATGCCACTCATGTTTCACATTATTATGAAGTGAGAGGAACTATGAAGAGGCATAGGTTGACATTCTTTTCAAAGCGATGACGTGCAAAGTTTCACGTTAAAATGTCTTCATCAAAAGAAATTGATCAAAAGTCGAAAAGTTATAAAAATGACTTGAAATTTGCTAGCGTATTGCGTGAACTGAGTTGCTATGTAAACAGCCCCTTTTAGCCAAAAAGGCATTTTAAAAATTTTAAGAGCAAACATGTCAAAACTTTTTAAAAAATTTTCGAAATTTAATTATGTTGTTTCGCATTTTTTATAAAAAAAAAACATGGCTTGAATACATAATTACTCAGCCAAAAAAATACAACCGGCAAAGCATTGGCCCGCTGCTTTCAACGGTGGTATGAGCGTTGGCAAAGCGTTGAATATCTGAAGATTTAAGTGCTTTGCCAACCCCAAAAAGGTTAACACCGGGCAGGGCTTGGCCGTTCCCTTTTTAAAACGTTGGCAAAGCACTGGCAATAAGCGCTTTGCCAGTACCAAAACCATAATTTTAAAACGTTGGCAAAGCATTGGTAGAACAACCAATAAAGTGCTTTTTTAATAATATAATAAGTGCTTTGCCAATATATATAAATTACTTAATTCAAATTTTGGTACAAAAACTATACTTTGTGCTGACTAAAATAGGAGACCTTAATATTCTTAACTTCAAATCATAAATTGCAATTTAGTTTTGAATTTTTCCACTCTTGTTGTGAACAAGGGATGTGCCACTGTTTTTATTAAGTTAACGGTTGTAAATTTTGTAAATAAGTACTGGTAATGCACTTTTTTCCCAATGTTGGGAAAGCGTTCTAAGTCAGTACTGTGACAGCGCTTTTTTATTTTTACGCTTGTAAATTTTGTAAATCAAGTACTCGCAAAGCACTTTTTACGAACGTTGGCAGAGCGTTCTAAGCGAGAGCTTTGCCAGTGCTTTTATTATTTTTACTGTTGTAAATTTTGTTAATTAAGCACTGGCAAAGCACTTTGTACTGACGTTGGCAGAGCGTTGTAAATCAGTGCTTTGCCAGCACTTTATTTGTTGGATCATTGGCAAATAGTGCTCTGCCAGTGTTTGATTAAGTGTAAAAAAGTAAAAATCTTTGCATTCATAGCAGCTAAAGCGGCAGATTATTCCCAACAGATTTTGCTTTGTGACAACTAAAGCGCTACATGAATTCCGCCAAAACGTACAACAAATAAAAGACTTTAATGAGCTTAATATTAAAATCGTAAAGGCATCAACCAATTTTAAGGAATTTAAAATTTATGGAGCAATTTTATAAGCTTTCTACACTTTTCTAACGTTTCTAACTAAAATTTTCAATTTTGCGAAATTACAAGTTTTTAATATGATTTCCTGCATATACGTAACTCTAAACCCAACTAAATAAAATAAAACTTGCAAAAAATGCATAGTTTTCGAACAACAAAATTTTTGACAAAACATTTTTTGGAGTGTATTTTATATTTTTTGGTGGTGCATTTAATATATATTTTGCAATATTACAAATACAATGAGATTTACATATTGATGTTGCTTTAATTAAATCCAAGCAATAACTGTAATTTTAATGTTTTTAAGCCCGGCCTAAGATTTTTTGCAAGGAAATTTATACCGCTTCTTCGGCACGAAAATCAAACAATATGTTCTTCTACAACAAATTTTTTCGTTGACTTATTTAGGCGCTATGCGGCAAAATAGGTTTAAAGCTAATCCATAAAAATAAATAAGTTTAGGCATAAATTCTTTTTCTTACCAAGATATAAATACAGTCCAAAAATTACCCCTTTTCATATATGGCGATTTTCGTTTTTCGCAAAAAGCGAATTTGAGCAAAAACGCACCTAAACTTCAACATATATTAATTGAACTTAAATTCTTTGGTTATACTATTAAATATAATCTTTTTGCCAAATTTCTGAAAAATCTGTCTATAAGTTTTCAAGTTAAGAAGATGTTCTTTACGGGTGTGCTATTGTAATCCTGTATGTCCTTGGACCAAAATTAGAGCTTTCTTGAAAAGTTTAAGCTTCAATATTACTTTGTGTTAAGTATCAACGGTTTCTAGTCAACGAAAATATGTGTTTAAGATTTTTGAAAATTATATTCATTTCAAAATATTTTTTTTTTTTTTTTTAAATTTTAAGAAACTCTTAACTTTAAATCAGGAAACTTTTCCCTTAAAAGTTCAAAAGTTCCCTTCAAAGTTTGACCATATGTGGATGATATGCTTTCTTCATGCCACCGTTACATATGATTATCAATTCGAGAATCGCCAACACAAATGATAGCGGTGAACTGCATATTAATATTTGAATGCTTCGCTCGAACTAGGGTATAAAAACCAAAAACCAAAGTGTTCAGGAGAGGTAAAAAAACGTGGTAAACGATCAAAAAAAATTTAGTTTTAATATTTTTTGCTATTCTACAAATGTATGCCACATGTACTTGTGTACAAAATTTCATTTAAAAATATAAAGCCGAAGTAGCAAAAAATTGCACTTGTAAATTTTCTTTAGGCGAATAAGGATAAATGTGACAGTTTTATTTGTGTTTTCATAGATTTTAAAGGTAGTTTTTTAAAATAAATTTATTCGTTTGGATTTTCGAACGACTTTTTCAAATTCCGCGTTAGATTGTGTATATAAAATAAAACAGACATCCTTTAGTTTTTACAGTTTACCTCAGTAACGAATTTCGTTCAAATTTTAACGAAACGGTGCACAGTGGGAATTTTCACACAATTTTAGGAAATAATTAGAGCATTTCTTACTTAGTACTCCGATTGCAAATGAAATTTGATTTTGAACCTTCCAGACCCGCCGGGGGGTCAATATGACCGCCCAAAATAGAAACTTTTTGTTAGTAAAGACTAACAACAGACATGCTTACATGTGACCTAGAAGATTAACCGGTTAAGGCATTATTCGAAAAATCGCTAAAATTGATTAACCGGTTATTCAGGTGGGTTATTGTCGGTTAATTGATTAATTGTTCAATGCAAAATAAATGTTTTTCGTTTGCACTCTATCAATAATAACACTAAGAAGTGTTTTATTTGGTATATAAATAGTTTGTTTGGGATGATTAAAAACATCGTGAGAAACTTAAAGATTTATTTAGGAAAAATTTAATCCTTAGGATTACGAAGTTATTAGAGTTTCATTAAGAGCATGCCAGTTTTGCCGTTTTTTAAATGTGATAGATTTAAAGAACGGCTTGTAGAACAACTTATTTTCTAGTTCCATTGTCGGTTTTTACACTGATGATTTTTGTTTGAATTTTTACAGCGATGTTTGTTCTCCCAAATAGAACACCTACTCCTTAAACTATTTTCAGTGAAACGCCTTCATTTTCCTTAAGATTGCTTCTAGTGGAATATGTTTTAGAAATGATATGGTTTGTAAAAAAAAATTACAAAATTTCTTTTTAGAATAAGTATATTTCCTACAGTTAGAACTAGAACTTTGAAAAACTAAGTTGAAACTTATGTAGTTGTATACTTACTAAGCACTTCGATAATATTCTCCCAGTTTTTTTCTGCGTGTACACTATAAACCAGTGTTTCTCAACGTGTAGCGCTCGCCCCACTGGGGGGCAATTTCAACATTTTAGTGGGGCAATGGACTAATTTTTCTAAGTTGTTTAACTTTTCATGTTTTTTTAATATATAAAAATAAAATTCTGTACAATAAAAAAAATAACAATTTGTTGCCAATGACAGTTATTTTCTGTATTTTTATATCGCACTTGATCAACAAGAGGGTATTAACTCAAAATTTTTAAAATATCACTTTTTTCAAGAAATCAACTAACAACATCAATATCTATCTATTGTAAAAATCTCAACGTATTCCGATTACTCTTTCATCTCGAAAACCACTTTTGAGACCATTTTCATGATAATGTAGTGATTACCTTTATTTCAACAAAAAGGTATTATTTCGAGTTAATACAAAAGTTCAAATAGAAATGAATCGTATATTTTCATAAAAAAGGTATTATTTTGATTTGAGCCTTTATTTATGTTAAAAATAATCAAACTGTTTTATTTATATTTGGTTTTATTTTGAGTTGATACTGTTTTGTTGATAAAATATTCAAAATAATATAAAAAAAAACGATAAAATTTCAAAAAAATGGTATTAACTAAAAAATTGATTTTTTTTTTGCAATGAGTGGTAAAATTTAAAACAAAAACAATGTATACATATTTTCAAATGGAATTTGCTTATTATGATATGTTTGAATTTTTAAATTCTGTTAAAATGTGGCCATAAACAGTTTTTTGACTCTACCGAAAATTTTAAAATTTTGAGTTAATACCCTCTTGTTGATCAAGTGCGATATATAAGCCGTATTTTATTTATTTTTGCTATCTGGTAGCCCTAACAGGCAGAATTTATTATTAATTCTATCTTTATAACAAAAATATATGAACATACATCCAGCGGCGTACCCAGGATTTTGTTTCGGGGGGGCCCAATTTTTGTTTTTTTAAATTTTTTTTTGTTTGAAAAGCATATAATTTGTTACATACGAGAGCCTATATCTAATATTTTGTAGTGTCCGACCAAGTACTCGGCTTCGGCTTCGTAGTTCGGCCAAAAAGTGAAGTTCGGCCAAGTTCGGTGTTTGGCCAAATTTTGGCCGAATTCGGCCGAACTACCGAACTTTTAAGATTATTTATAAAAAGCACAAATAAATAACAACAGCGGTTATATTTACTTTTCAGAATTTACAAAAAAAAACTACATAAAAAATACAACGTTGAATATGATGGAATACAAAAAAAAACAAAGATATTTGAACATCAATGTGTGTGAAAAAATTTCAAAAAGCCAAAAGAGTTTAAAAAAAAAATTTCAGAGATATAGCTACAAGACTTTTAAGCAAATAATCAAATTTAATGCGATATAATTAAATATAAAAAAAAAAAAATTCGAGTGGTAAGTAATCCTGAAAAGAGAATAACAGGTTCATCAATTTGGGATAGACATGATGCAGTACCAGACTTAGAAGTAGCAGAACCAAACGAAAATTTTATTGAAAAAGAAATTAAAATGTTTATTACGCAGCCTTTAGGTCCCGAAATATAAATATATTTGAGTATTGGAATTCAAGTCCATTTACAAATATAAAAGCTGTAGCAATAAAATATTTATCAGCCCCACCAACTAGTGTAGTTAGCGAACAGCTTTTTAGCGCTGCCGGACAGCTGTATTCTGATAGACGAAGCAATTCACATGGTGTGAATGCGGAAAAATTGCTCTTCTGTCATGACAATATCAAACTTTTTAATTTTAAATATTAAAGTTTAAGTTTTTTTTCTCTATATCAACTTAAAAATCGATCAACTATTTTTCTTTGGCTATAAAATATAGTACAATACAAATATTTTATTCTTTTTTTGTACTTAAAATAGTAAAACTATTTTCCAAATATGATTTTTTTTAAAAAATATACCAATAAATTTGTATTTTGTTTATGTTTAATAACGAAACGGTCCGTTTAGTGTGCTTTATACTGTTTCGAATCCGTATTCGATGTTCCTTTTATTCCGTTTTCCGGTCCGTATACTGATCCGGAAAACGGTACGGAAACGGACTTCGGATCCGTATATGCTGTAATAATTAATATTGTATTTTAATTATTATCTCTTTCTTATTATTTTATTTATATCAAATTTTATTGTTTACTTTGTATAATTCAGTAGAAATTTGTAACCGATTATGGCCTTCAGGCTAGGTTATTGAAATGAATAAATAAATTAAATTAAATTTATTGATCTAAAAAAACAATTTATATTTTTTTTATTAAAACAAAAAGTTCAGCTTCGGCCGAACATTGATATAATGGCCGAAGTTCGGCTTCGGCCGAAAAAAATGAGTTCGGTAGGACACTAATATTTTGTATCTGTTAAATAAGTTTTGGATGGGAAAGTTACCATTGACGTTATACCCAGTTATGATAGCAATTTTGAAGCAAAAATGTTTTGACATGTCTTTGTTTTTTTAGTTTTCTTATATCTACAAACCAGTTTTTTTTTTAAATATTAAACAAATTTATGTATCAATTAATAATTTTATTTTGATTTTTAAAGTGAGCTATCATATTAATTAAGATCCTTATATACTATTAACAAAACTCTTAAAATTGAATTCAACGATTTTTTTTCATAAAAGTGTCAATGATTTTGTCAGGTTCAACCTTTTCTCGATACACTGATGCAAGAGCTAGAGCACCAAGTCTAGCTTCACCCATAGAATTCCTTAAATATGTTTTCACTCTTTTTAGGGTGGAAAAACTTCTCTCCGCGGATGCAGTTGTAACAGGAATTACTATCAGTAAATGTAAAAACATGTAAACGTTTGGAAAAAGCTCCTCTTGAATAGCATCTAGCGGATTTGATTGTCTTTATGGTAGTGTTTCCACAGATCAATTTCAGTTAATATAACATTAGTTTGAAAAATTATAGTCTCAAAAATATATTATAAATTCATTTATTACATACTAACCAAAACAAAAATAAAATAAAAAATCGAAAATATTTCGGGGGGGGGGGCTTTGGCCCCCAGGGCCCCCCCCTGGGTACGCCACTGCATACATCCATTGAATTAAACAAATTGTTAGGTGTGTTTTTCATTTAAAGTACTCTCTATTGTACAGAAAAAAATGAGGGGGGACATGGAAAATTTTTTAACCCAAAAGTGGGGCACGGCCCAAAAAAGGTTGAGAAACACTGCTATAAACACTCCAAAACTCTTGTCAACTTATGTTATAATCATTGAAATTTTTCAGTAATTGAATGGAACTTTTTTTTACAAAATACACGAACATTTTCTTAAAATTAATGAACAAGGAAACCTTCTTACTTTTCATGAAATTAAAATTTTAATGAAACATGTGTTGAGTGCAGACATGGGCGACGTCAATTACATTTCTAAATCATTCACTTGTGAAATTTTTCTATATCATTTAAAGTTTAAGACCTACGCTCACACTTGTATGCTTAAACGCTTCTTTGGAAAATTTTCAGTTTTGTCAATACCAAACATGGGACATAATACCAATATCTGTGTATTTAATTACAGGCCAATTACTTTTTTATGTTCAATTACATGTAATTGGGTGTAATTGAGTAATTGCCATGTAATTAAATACCCACATGTTTTTACTAATGCCCATGTTTGGTATTAAAAATTTTACAAATATTTCAAGGAAGCGATTAAGCTCACAAGTGTGAGTGTAGGTTTGATATTATTAACGATATGGAAAAATTTCACAAGTGAACGATTGTGAAATGTAATTGACGTCGCCCAAGTCTGGTTGAGTGTATGAAACTTTAAATTAATAAAATTAAATTTTTCATACAATCTTATGGAAACTTGCATTTACTTAAAGAAATGTTTACAGTGATGAGTTCCAGTGCAATTTCATTGCAATTCATTAATAACATGCAGATAATTCTCTCAGAGTAGGATCTCATTTTAATTAGCGTCCACTCAGGGAAAAAAGTTTCATCACATTGATAAAACTGTTTCATAAACCGATTGTCATCAATTATTCATCATATTTATGAAGTTTTCATAGATATGATGAAGAGTCAAAATTATTCGAATTATTCCTTATTCGAAAATCATGTTTTTAAAATTGTTTGTTCGAATTTGGTTTTCGTTCGTTCGATTAATCGGATAATTCTTATTCGAGTGACAACCCTATTAATTAGCTTATTGAAATTTGTACAAATTCGGCCCAGGAAATGTATTCACTCCCATAGTAATAATTGTTCGGTTATTTTATATATTGAGTTTCTTATGCATTTCTCTCTTCAGTGCGTGTTTGATGCGAGTTCGCTAAAGACACTGTGCCACAAAGTTGGGTCACCGATTTTATCCCGAATGAAACCAATGTGAAATGAAAATCAGAAAGGTTTTAAAAACTTAGCTCGAATTTCATTTTTATGGTTTTTGGAAGTTGAGCTTTTTCAGACCAATTTTTAGATTTTTTAATGTATTTGAATGAAATGAACTAACCAGGCAAAATGGAATCGTTTGTGAACATATATGGCCATATAGGGGTTTTTGTGTGTGTTAAATAATATTTTCAATTTTTACCCATAATGAAAAAAAAAACGGTAAAAATCATCCAAAATTTCAAAATTCTATTCATATTTAGTTCGAATTAAGTTTTAAAAACCTTTTGGGGTTTTGATCAACTGATATTCTATATTAGTTTTCCGTTGGTTTCGTTAAGAATACAATTTCTTGTTGCACAGTGTTATCAAGAGTAGCGTAGAGTCCCTATAAATAATATACTCTGTAGCAGTGATGCAAAACGTGGCACAATAGGGCCATTTGTGGCACTTTTGACTGTTTGATGGTCCTGTGGTATTTTCTTATATATTTTGGCCCTTTCAGCTCAAAATTGAACAAACTACTTTAAACCGCTTAGTTCAGAATTTTATGAAATTTGCCTGATTTTTTTTATTCGATGATTTTTTTCCTTAGAGAATGAAAAACGGGGAGTTGTTTAATTTTTTTAAAAATCGCATTCAAAATCATATATTTTCGTACCAGGAGGTCAGGTTTTAAAATTTTTGAATGCAGGACGATAACATTTTTAAATCTTTTTAAATTTGTCCAAATTTTTAAAAGAAGTGCCGCAATTAATTTTTTATTAAAAAAATGTGTTTTTGGAAGCTTTTTAAAAATTTTATGTTATCGCAAGAGTGGAAATAATTTATGAGAATTCATAAACTTTATTGTCAGAGGGGTTTGTCTTGCATTTTTAAAAAAGCATTAAAACGACGAACTCTAATTAAAAAATTAATATTATTTTTATTTTAGTAAAAATCTAATAATCGAATTTTTAAAAAAATATGGCCCCACAGGAATGGAATTTTCAAATAGTACCAACCAGCATAAAAAATAGAACTTTTTCGACTCTCATAGTACTAAATACAAGTTTTATTATAAATTAACGTTTTTAAAATTTACTTGTATATAAAAACAACATTTAGTTGATTTTAGTTACAGAATTTATAAAAATTATCAGACTACATATTTCTTAAATTCACCTTTTTTTTGCAAAGAAATCTATTTCATTACTCATTCGATTTTAGAATCACAATGCAAATTTGAAGATGTTGGCAATGGCCTTTTTTCAATTGTACTTTTTTAAGATATTTATTTTTCACTTTTCGAACACGTTTTTTTTTTAATCGAACTCAAATAAAATCTTTAATCAATTAAATTTACAACGATTGGATCCAAATAAATACATTTGATAAATGTTAATTTATGAATAGTTAATTGAATTTAATGTTGAATCTTGAAGTTTCTCTGAAGTTTCTAAAAATAGAACTGTTGTGTTGTTGGAGTTGTACTTCTGAGATTATGTATGCAAGAACAAAAACACCGTGTATTGAATAAAACTAGTTTTAATCACAACTAAACTCGACCTGACGATATATGATGTGCGCTAAAGCGCTCTGTCTAACGTGTGGTGCGAGTGCATATGACATTAGAAATCAGTTTATCTATACCACGGTCAGTGATTGCACAGAAAATTTCATATAAACGCAATCGAACAAATAAAAACATAACAAATATTACATTATTCAAAAAACAGGGTCACTTACGAAGGTTCAATACCAGAAACTGCGCGGTCTGATTCAGGAAAATTGAAAAATTTACAATGTAGTTATGATTTTTAGAAAAAACACTCATTCTTCTCTACCACGTCTTTCACAATTAAATTAAATAAAATTGCATATTAATTATAGTATTAATTGCAATTTTGTGAAAAAGACGTTAAAATTCAAACTCAACCTTTAATTTTTATTTATATGTAAATTGTACTAAAAGAGTCAAAGGAGTACCATGGTACTTTTCCGGATCAAATAGTACCAAAAAAGTACTATAGTACTAACTTTATTATCCATGTGGCCCTATCAATGGTATTTTGGCCCTTTTAAATTGTCAATTTGGCCCAAAACAAAAAAAAAAAACTCAAAATGCATCACTGCTCTGTAGTTATAAAAAAATTATACAGTAAAACTCGTTTAAGACAAACTCGGTTAAGACGAACCCTCGGTTAATACGAACTAATTTAAAAGTCCCCCCCCGTTTTGGCAACAATTTTCATATTAATACATCTTTTAATACGAACTCGGTTAATAGGAACCCTCGGTTATTACGAACTGTTTTAAGCAGTCCCAAAAACTCGTTTTCATACAAATTACCATGTTTAGTACACTCTTTATCCGTTTAATGGGATAGACCTAATATGAATTTCATAATCCGTGGATGACTTTCTAGATATAGATGCTAATGTTTTGACGTCACAATACTTTATCAGGTGAAGAAATATTGGAAATTGTTAATTCTGCCGATGTTGAAAAATTTGTCAAGTGATATATTCGAACAAAATCGTGTGCCGAAGAAGCTGACAATCATATTTTGGTAATAGAAAAACTTATAACGAATGAAATCGTTAATTCGGTCATTCAGAAAAAAATAACTAGATTTTTTTTTTTTTTTAAATGAGATTTAATTGAATTTTTAATTGTGAATGCATGAAATGCTAATTTTATTTTTTATTTATTATGTAAAAATCTTGTTTTTGTTTTAATAAATACATATTTTTTTATCGTTAAAAAAAACCCCGCTTAATACGAACCTCGCTTAAGACGAACTAATTTTTTTGGTCCCTCGGAATTCGTCTTAACCGGGTTTTACTGTACTTACCTTTTTCTATGCCTGTTTAAAATAAAACCGAGTAAACTTTGTGTTTATATATTTTTACTTTATTGAATTAAACATGAATATATATTACGTTAATTTCATGTATTTTTGTTTTTCTCTTTACATAATTTCATAAATTTTTTTTTTTTTAAATATTCTATACATACGTTTTTTCTGTTTTTTTTATGAATTGGATAATTAATTGAAACAAAAAAAAAAACTAAAACACAAAATCTATATAATTAATAAAAAAATCAATTTAAATCCTTCGAAATCTTTAAATTAAAATTTCAAACAGTTTTGCTAAAAAAAATTTATAAACTTCTTAAAACGACATCACTTTAACAAGTTGTTTCCTTTAGGAATTTTAAGTATTTTTTAAAAAAATATTAATTATTCCCTTTGTCATAAACAAATTAGAATGAATATTTAATTTCAGTAAATTTTCTGACATTTAAAACGCTTTTTTATAACAAAACTTCTTGAATTAAAAAAAAAAAAAAAAATTTGAAGAAATTTTTTAAAACTTTAAAATTTTTTGATTTCGTTCAAATATTAGCAAATAATTTAAATAGTTTTTTTGTGTTATATAGAAATTGTTAATAAAAATTATTTAAAACATCAATAACTAAATAAATAATAACAACAAATATTAAAAAAAAAAAAAAAAAATACTAAAAGAAATAAGTAAAATATTAAAAAATAACCAAAAAATATTAATAATAAACAAAATAAATATTAAAAAATTAATAATAAAAAGTTAAAATGTAATAACAATTGTGTTTTTTTTCTTCTTCTTAGATTTATAAAATTTCCTTAAAGCTAAAAATTTTAAACATTTAATAATGTTTTTACATATTTTTTGTTGTTAATAAACAAATTATTTTTTTTTTTAACAATGATTTTTCTTATATATTAAATTAAAGTTTAATAATTAAAAGTTTTTATTTATTTTTTTTATTAATTTGATGAAATATTTTGATTTATTTTAGTTTATTTTTTTTTGTTCTGGCAAATGTTTTTAACATATTTAATTATTATTTTTTTTAGCAGAATTTCTTTAAAAGACAAATATAGTTTTTATACATCCATAAAAGAAAAAAAAATTGTAATAATTTATTTGAAATATTTTAAAGATATTTTTTTTTTTTTTTGTTTAATAAACAGTTTAAAGTTTTAAAACTATATATATCTTAATTGCTACAAATTATTTTTAAGATTAAAACTATAAAAACTTAGAAATTAGTAATGCAACAAAGGGGACAAAAAAAAAAAACAATATTTACAAATTATATGTTTGAATTAATTTTTTTTTTATTTGCTGTGCAATATTTAAGCGATTTTTTTTATTTTTTTTTTGAAAAAATATTTTTTTTTTTTATGTATGAAAAATATTTAAATTCTTCTTTTGTATGTTTTTTTATTTGGTGTAAATACGTTTTATGTTTGAAAAAATATAATTTTCTTTCGCTCTTTCTTATTTATTTTTATTGTCTATTTCCGGGGTCTGTGTAGGGGTTTAAATTTCAAAATAATAATGAAATAAAAACCAGCAAAATGAATTAATGTTTTGTTTAACAAGCTTTGATTTAAATAAAGAAGAATTAAAAATTCTTTATGCTTTTCATTAAAATTATTATTCATTAAAACATTGATCTTTTTGTCTAACATTTTTTTTTTTTTTAATTTTACAGATTTGTTTAAATTTTAATTCATCTCAATTGGTTTACTTTAATACGTCAGTGTTTGTCATAAGCAGGGGCAGGATGTTCATGCACGAAAAAAGAGTGTTTTTGTCGCCTATAATATGCATTAAAAATTTTCAAATATGCACTCAAAATTCAAAATTATGCACATACATTTTTTTAATCAAATATTTTTATGTTTTCAAAACAATTTTAATTAAATTTTAAAGTTAATTTTATTGTTTAATATATTCTTTGCACAATTAACACAGAATTCTATTTATTTATATTGAAAAAATACGGATTTAAAAAATCTCTTAATCCTGGTTTGCATACAAAATTTAAGAGAACACTTAAAAAGGCTTGAGCAGCTCGGATTATCTTTAGTCTATATGGTCCGTACATGAGACTAATTAATTGAATGGACTAATTAATTGATATCAATGAAATTGTAATGAAATTATTTTCATTAGCATTTGTTTAATTAATGATAATGAATTTCATTGATTTCATTTCATTGACTAATGTTAATGATTTCAAATTTCATTACCATTATTAATGCATTAATTAAAGGAAGAAAATTGCAATTGACTGAATGGGGTTTGGGAAATATTCCGAAAGATTAATTTTTTATGAAAAAACAAATATTTGGTTACCCAAAAACTAACGTAAAAATAAAAATTTAATCACTCCGATAATAGAATGGGACATTGGTCTGAAATGGAACAATATGGAATGAAATAGGGAAAGATTGGAATCGGAACACTGTACACAATTGCTGTTGTCGTACGTGAAAATAAAGATTTAATCACTCCGATAACAGAATGGAACATTGGTCCAAAATGGAACGATATGGAATGAAACGGGGAACGATTGGAATAGGAACACTGTACAAGATTTGCAAAAATTGTGTCCGTTTTGCGATATTATGCTTAGTTTTCGAAATACAAGCCATTTTACAAAATGGCGATATTTTAAAATGTCCAGTATCTCCAAAATTAAGCGAGATAGACCAAAACGGACAAAATTGTTGCTCCAATGGAGTATTAAAATACCCTTATAACATAAATAGGCTAGGTCCGAGAGAGGAACATTGTCATTTGTTTTTTAATGTTTCAAAAAATGACTAACAATTGTAGTTAAAATGAACCACATGTTAGTAAAATATAAAGAAACATTTATTTTTTAAATAACAATAAATTACTGTAAAAAATTACTGTAAAAATTAATGTAAAATCGTAAAACAGTCATTTGATGTGGTTTGTTTTTAAAAATGAACTACGATGTTAGTAAAAAATTTAATTTGTTCTACAAATGACTGACATTTACATTAAAAATAAAGAAACAGTATTACAACCCAAAAAACTACATATTTTTAAAGCAGAAGTTTCCAGAGTGTACAAACAACAGATGTTGTCGGATCGTTAAAAATTACTGAAACGCACTACTAATCTTTCCATATATATATACTTTCTTTATATTAGTGATATAAATGTGCTCATGCAGAAAGTAAATAATTTCCCGAGTGATCAATTTTTTAAAAAACCATCCACACTGTGATTTCATTATTTTACTTATTTATGTGATAATACAAACATAAATATATGTTATCGGATAATAGAAAGTTAGTTCCTCGTTCCATTTCGTTTCCCGTATTCAATGTTACAATTTACACTCCATTTATTTTTTTTGTAAACAAATGCTTTTTTTGCTCAATTGTAATTAGTTTTTCAGGCATTAGTGTGATTTCATTAGCATTAGTTAACTAATGCCAATTAAATTCCAATGCTAATGAAAAAATCCCAAGTATATTATGGTCTTTGGTTAAATATAAAATAATACAAAAAGTAATTGTTTACGAAAAACTAAGAAAAATTTAATAAAAATATGCAACATAAGTAAAAATATGCAATTAAAATACGCAATTTATGCGAAATAAGTAAAAATATGCAACAAAAATATATAATTAAAATGAAAAAAGCACTATTTATAGCAAAAAATGCACTAACAATTCGATGCCATTTAAACACAAACTCTATGATTCGCAAAGATATTTTGTTTACCCTGTTCTTAGACGTAAGGAAAAAAACATGCATTTACATGAACTTCCCTCCATGGTCATAGGTGTTACCAGATTGTTCAAATTTTTAAATCAAGTACATCATTTATTTTTAATAAGTGTTTTATTTCGCATTTATTAGCTTTACAATAGCAAAATAATTATACAAATAAAAAAATATTGACTGAAATATGTCAAGAAAATTTTTTTCTATGCATTTTCCATCAGTTTGTATCGAAAATTTTCAAAATGTAATAAATGCTTGTACCTAAATATTCTCGCTTATAACGTATTTGATATTAAGGTTTTAAAATGTATTTTAAAACTGAAATGGTATCCAACCTTGAGCACGAAAACATATTACGGAGTTCTGACAATGGATTCTGGCAAAGGAAACCTTTTGAAAGATCACATCAGAATTTTCTTCAAGGGGATGTTAAAGTTTTCCCCTTTGGCCTGTTCGTGCAGCATATCGGTATATGAAACTATAGTGGTCTTTGCCTCTGAGGTGTAGGGTATGTTCAGCAACTTTGTAGCAAATATTAAGGCAAATATTTGTGTTAAACATATTAAGCCTCCAACTCCCCCACATAACGGTAATTTGTGGCTCTACTCTAACAGTCCATACCTAAACCAAGAGCGGCAAGCGTTTTCTAGCTGTCAAAAATTCTCATGCCCATACAATTTGTATGTAGCATCCCGAAATAATGCGGCGGCAACGCGGTGGTAAACTTTGCAATTGGAAAATCCGATTTTGACAGAGCGTTTTATAGTGAAGTTAGTTGCAAAAGACAACTAATGTAAACCAGGGATGGCAAAGTGGATACTATAGTACTTTTTTGATACTATTCGATGTTCCAAAGTACTCCCGCGACTCATTTTATACTATTGGACGATTTAAAGTTTTTAATTCATTTTATTTTTTTAATTCTTATTAATACATATATAAATTTTATTAATATATTGCTCGCAACTTCATAAATAAAGATGTGTTAGATAATTGCACACCGTTACAATTAAATATCCACGATAACCATATTCCGCTAAACGACGTTTTTTGTGGTACGGAAGTGGATTTGTATATAAATACAAATCAGATTGAATCCGGCACTGTAAATCATATAAAAGAAAATTCCAAAAAATGTTATATTAAATTTTGTGAGGATTTGAAGACCAGAGTAAATTTTTATAATGAAATTTTAATTGGTTCAGTAAGCTTTCAGCTGAAAACCTTGTTTGCGGAAGAACCAATAGTATCGTGAAATTTTGGATAAAAAATTTTCCAAACGAAGAAAATAATTTTGACGCCATTAATATGCCAATACAGAGCGTTGGCAGATTGGCAAGAACTAAAACTTTCTAGAAAGGAAAATATATGTAGTTTCTGGTCGAAAGTATCTAAAATTAAAAATGAGTTAAACAAATATTTATTTCCCGATATTTTAAGAATTGCTGCAGGTATTTATCCATACCACATTCTTCTGCAAACGTTGAGAGAATTTTTCCATACCAAAATCTGATTAAAATCCAAAGGCAGAAACAGACTTCATGCTGCAACAGTATCAAATCTAGTACAAACAAAAGATTTATTAAATGCAACAAATTCTTGTTGTTACAATTTTAAAATCTAATAAGTTATTATCAACCAATATATAAAATTCTTTTTTAGCTGTATTGATTAATTTAATTTGGATCTCATTTGGAGTTCTTTGTTCCTGTACATTAATTTAAAAAATATACTTTTTTTAAAGTAAAACTTTATTTTTTTATAAATTCATATAAACATAAATTTATGTTCAATAACATTTAATGTTATTTTAATGCATTTTGTATGAATTTTAAGAAAAATAAAATAAAAAATAATTTTAGTACTCTGAGAGTCGAAAAAGTACTATTTGAAAATTTTATTGGTACCGAAACGAAATTCTCATTTCTCATCCCTGATATAAACAAAAAAATAAGACAGAAAAAAATATATTTGTTATTTATGTATATATTATTATTATTATATTATTATTTATATTATTATTTATATTATTTATATATATTTGTTATTATACAAAACACAAAACATAAATCAGAAACACCAATATTGTAATGTACTGTGTTGTTAAAATAATTAGGGTCGTTATACTTTTTATTTTGATAACCCTGCTTTTATCGATTTGACGTAGCGTTGTCGCTCTTGTTTAGGGATGACATTTCAGCGTTAACGCTAGGCGTTAAAAAACGCTCCGCTTGCCGCTCTTGTTTAGGTATGGCTGTAACAAATCGTAAAAACACCCGTAAAAAGGGGGAGGGTGGGGATGAAATGTTCTACAAAAATGATGGCCATACAAAACTTACTACATACTATGTCAGAACACACCAAAGCCCAAAACTTAAGACAAATACAAAAAACCAGTCAAATGCAAGATTTCCCATTAAGGGTTAATTTAGGTATTGTTCACATATGTAGGTCATCTCATCTCTGACGAGAAGGTTTGACACTCAACTACCGAATTCCTTTGTAACTACACTCAACAAAAAAGTTAGTAAAGTCAGCAAAAACTTTGCTGTGTAAGCAAACTTGTAGTCAGGAGGGTGCTTGCAAAAAAATTGCAAATGTCAGCAAATTTTTTGCTGAAAATCAGCGAGTTGATTTTTAGCGACAACATTAGTAGATTCAGCAAACACTTAGCTAACACTTAGTGGATTAAAAATAAAAAAACTCTTGCTGAAAGTTAACAAAAGTTTTGCTGAATATTAGTAGACTGAACAAAACTCAAAAATTTTGTAGAAAAACTATACTTCAGTTTATTTATTTTGCTGAAAATCATAAACATATTTCTGTGATTCTTTTAAAAATAATTAGTCATTAGTTCTAGTCCACTGAAAGTGGTGGTTTTTTTTAATTACTCGAAACTTTTTGAATAAAAAAATATTAAATAATACAATTAAGATTTTTAATAAAAAAAATATGTATTTATAAAGTAATTTTAAAGTAGTTTAACACAAAACAAAATTGTGCCTCTATCCGAAGTATTTAGGAAGATATACGATTTTGAAATTAATATATATTATAAGGTATATTGCACATATGAAAACTGACTTTTAAATGATGCAACTTTGGGTACCCACATTTTAGGAAGTACGACCTTCCCAGTAATTTTAAGTTTGTTTCCACATTAGTTAGAATATTTACTAATAAATACTTAAAAATTAAATTAATCGGAAAGATTTAATTTTTGTCGTTCTAAATTGGGAAAATGTGACACTGTGCGCCGCAGTCCGATTTTTTCCGGCTCAACCCCCAAAGCCGCCACCCATTTTTTGCTTGCGCCGCCACCGCCGATTACATTGGTCGGATTGTTTCACTGCAGTGTACTCCACATATGAATATTTGGAAATAAAGTCATAAACTTTGATATATTGTAGCAAACAAACGGATTCAAATTTTTTTCTAAATCAATATTTTTATTTTTCTTTCTCAAAACTTTACTTTAATAAAAACAAATAAACCCTAAAAAAATTTATGAACACCTTCATAAATATGATAACAAAAACTTTACCGATTTTCGTTCAATGTAACACTTCATATATATGATGAAGCTGTTTCATAAAAGTTCAAATTGATGACAATGCTTCTACATATTTATGAAACATTTCATAAATATGAAGAAGTTTCATAGTTTTTTCATAAAATGATTCATTTATGTTATAAGACGCGTTATAAATATGATGAAGCAAATTCATAAATTTTTATGAAATGAAAAAATTTCTCTGGTGGCCTACAAACACAATGAAGGCAACAGCCAATGACGAAAATTTTTTTTTACATTATTTTTAAAGCTCAATATTTTCGCAACTGTAATTAAGAATATATCAATTAAAACTCAGGATTTTAAATTCAGAAAAATTAATTATAAGTTAAGAATGTGCATTTAGAATTTGAAAACATTAATTTAAATTAAGAATTTCAATTTTCACCGAAATTTAGAAAAATTAAATTTATATTCACAATATTAAATGCGAAATTTAGAATTTAGATTAGAATTTCTGATTCTTAATCGATGCTATGATAGTTCCTGAATATTAGTTAAATAGAAAATCTAATTTACAAATAAATTTTGCAAAGGAAAAATCTTAATTTCTATTCTGAATTTCATTTGATACAAAAACTAACAAACAAATAAAGGTAAACAAGGTTTATGAAACTTTTTTATGAAATGATGAAGATTTATGAAATATTTGTCATTATATTTGTATAAAACTCTTCATCATATCTATGAAGACTTAATAAATATGCTAAATAATTGATGACAAACGATTTATGAAACAGTTTTATGGTGAAAATGGTTTTCCTGAGTGAAGGTATTGTCGTTTTTTTAGGATGATGCTATTTTAATGACTTCGGTAACGCTATTTTAAGAATAACAGCATTTTAAGGATAAGGGTATTTCAGTTATATTGGTAACGGCATATTATGGATAACGGAATTTCAATTATTTTCTTAAAGATATTTTAGGGAGGATAGTTGAATGGCTTTTGAGTCGCTAACGGTGTTTTGGTGGTATTGCCTGCCAACTCTGGGCTTAACTCTAATTTTCAGTGGATAAGAATGACAAGCTTTTTTGAGTGCAGTTTTGGCGTGTGCAGTTTTTGGTCGAAAAATTTAAGAGAAAACAAATCTCTAGCGGAAAGTTTAGAAAATTTATTTTTTTTAATACAAAAAACAGTAGAACTCTGCATTATTTAACATTAACATTTATTTTTTTATCCAAATTCGAATATTCAAAAAAGTCTTAGTCGGCGTGTCCCATATCTTGCATTTGTATTTAAATTGTCTTTCTCCGCTTGTTAATAGATGAGACAAAATTTCAGTTTTTGCACGCAAAGCAAAAATATGATTGAACATGATTGGGGACAAGAAATAATCATATAATGTTCCTAATTATGACAAACATAATTCTGACTGATCATATTATGACTATGATGAGGATTGAATGGTAATTGTAACGAGTTTCAATCATATCATGATGCTTCTATAAATCATCATGATATGATGTTGTTTTCTCTGCGTGTAATTAACAATCTTTGGTAGACAAATCAAATAAGTAAATAAATTAATTTTTACGAGCCTAAAGGTCAGTAAATTATTTAACAAAGAAAATCTTATGTTTACGTTACTTAATCACAAACTTCAAATTATTAAAAGATTAATTACCGAGAGCCTTTAAATGTAAGTTAGTTAGTTTGTAATAGGTTTGCAATGCATATGCGAGTAGTTAAATAATTTAAAGCAACTATTTTTATAAGTTGCAATATTAAAATAAAACTAAGTTATCATAAGCGATTCCAATTCACTCCCACCATTCGCCTCAGTTTTTGAACGTCAGTTTCGCCCAAATAATACAAATGTGTAAATAATTTATTGTCCAATCGTCTTTACAATCAACAAATATTTAGAAATTAGAAATCAAAATCGAACTAATAACACTGTGCTACACAGGTAAATCAGTTGTCAAATGACCTAGTGTATGTTGTAAGTCTAGCTGAGTGTATTACTAAACCGGTTTTAAGAAGTTGCAATATACACTCAAATTTTTGAGATAACGATAAAAGATTATTTTTTTTTCGACTGGCGCATTTAAACATTTGTAAATCAGTAAGATTTTAACCGATTTTGAATTTTTAAACTGTAGTTCGATTCAAATAACTTGTTTTAACGATAATCGAATGGTTTAAAAAAGTAAACAACAAAATTAACGATTTTTTTTTTTTTTTTTGAGTTTGAATTTTAACGTCGTTTTTCAGACAATTGCAATTAATACTATAAATAATATGCAATTTTATTTAATTTTTATTGTGAAAGGCGTGGTAGAGAAGAATGAGTGTATTTTCTAAAAATCATAACTACATTGTAAATTTTTAATTTCTGAATCAGACTGCGCAGTTTCTGGTATTGAACCTTCGTCAGTGACCCTGTTTTTTTTTGAATAATGTAATATTTGTTATGTTTTTGCGTCTATATGAAATTTTCTGTGCAATGACTGACCGTGCTGTATATAAACTTATTTCTAATGCCACATGCACGCGCACTACACGTTAGACAGAGCGCCGCTTTAGCGCACTGACCTATCGTCAGGTCGAGTTTTGTTGTGATTAAAACTAGTTTATTCAATACACGGTGTTTTTGTTCTTGCATACAAAATCTCAGAAGTACAACTCCAACAACACAACAGTTCTATTTTTAGAAACTTACCTCACTCTAATGTCCACTGTTTTTTCATTAACATTTTAAAACGATATTCACTATTGTAAAAGTCAGATGCGGTGTTTGAAACTTAATCGACAACAATTTTTGTGTTGTTTAATCAATCGAGAAAGAGTTAAATTTTTAAATAGAAAAAGAGAGTTGTTGACTATCGTTAAGGTGTACTTAGTGAATGACTTAAACGTTAGTAGACTTAGAATACTATGTAGGTAAATACCACTGCAAATGTAGTTAAAAACAAATAAAACTTCACTTACTTGATGGTTTCACGATCAAGTTTTGCCTATCAAGTTTTAATACACTCAAACTTTTTTACCAATACACTCGCAATTTTTAAAATTATAACGAACTTGCTTCAGATTTCTCTTTCAAGTGGAGTGTATCAATTTACGTTCAAGAAAACAGCTGATTACAATTCTTTTCAAATTGTTTTTGTTTTTCC
Organism: Delia radicum; assembly: GCA_021234595.1. NCBI lineage: Eukaryota > Metazoa > Arthropoda > Insecta > Diptera > Anthomyiidae > Delia > Delia radicum. The sequence continues at coordinate 287,457,911 of CM037851.1, read as the reverse complement.
TTTCACAAATATTAAAATTGCTTTCAACTTGCGTGCAGCCTACGTCACAGCTGTCAATTTTTACATATTTTGACAAACAGTATATGTAAAAGACTATCAAGAAAATCTTGATCATGTGCCTGCAGGGTTAAAGAAAGGGACGACTTACTTTTCAGTAAATTCAACTAACACTGTCATTTGTTTTTTAATGTTTCAAAAAATGACTAACAATTGTAGTAAAATTTAATCACATGTTAGTAAAAAATAAAGAAACATTTATTTTTTTTATTTTTTTAAATAACAATAAATTACTGTAAATAAAAATTAATGTAAAATCGTAAAACAGTCATTTGATGTGGTATGTTTCTTAAAATTAACTACGAGGTTAATAAAAAATTTAATTTGTTCTACAAATGACTGACATTTACATTAAAAATAAGGAAAGTGTATTACACCCCAAACAACTACATATCGCACACCTAGTTCAAAAGTGACTTCAACTCAAAATTTTTAATTTTTCAGAAATTAAAAAAAAATATTTGCATCTTTATGCCAATTGAAACATAAAGAAAGACAAACAAAAAAATACACTGATATTTTTTTATAGATAAACAAGTGTATTGTGCATAGTTTAAGCATATAAACCCGAAAAATTAAATTTGAGTTGAGTCACATTTGAACTGGGTGTGCGATATTTTTAAAGCAGAAGTTCCCTGAGTGTACAAACAACAAAAGTTGTCGATATATTTTGCGATTGTCGGATCGTTAAAAATTACTGAATCGCACTACTGATCTTTCCATATATATATACTTTCCTTATATTAGCGATATAAATATGCTCATGCAGAAAGTAAATAATTTCTAAAAAATTACACATATTTTACAAGAAATTTGTTAAACTAACTTGAAACTTGTGTAGTTGTATTATTACTAAGCACTTCGATTATATCTCCCCAGCGTGTAGATATTTTCTTAATAACAATTTAAATTTTTTTTTTAAACTTTTTCGACTTTTACTAGGAATTTTCGAATCTTCTTCTCAAGCAACAATATTCTTAAAGTTATTGTTTCCCTGAGCCATCATGTGTTTAAATCGGTCAAAGTTATTCTACTTTTTCTGTATACACAGAGTGGATTTTTTCTAATGCAAAATAATGCATTATTGCGATGGAGAAAGGAAGTAAAAAAAATTCTGTATATCCGACTAAAAAAATTAATATGATGCAATGATGATGCAAATGATGGATCGTATTTTATATAAATGGATAATATTACATTGAGTATGATATAATATGATACGATTCATTCCCGTGAAAATAAATTTGTTAAATTGAATACGGGGAACTAGATTTTATGGTCCGATTACACAGTGCAACAAATGAAGACTTTTGGAAAAATGCACGGACTCGACAGTATAGGTTCGATTGTACTACCAAAGGTTAGTAAAACCTTGTACTCGGTTTGGCCAATTTGACTACCAGTTTTTTTATGGACCTCAAAAGATTTTGAAAATCAGTGCACCACTCAAAAAAAGGTGTCCTCAGTTTTTGGCCTACATCTAATTCAAACTTGTTGATATTGCTTAACTATATTTGGCAATGATGTAGTGAAGGGTCTACTGGACAAATTTTATTTTCACTCTGGTTATCGCTACATACATATTTATATTAATAATATAAAGAAGGTATATATATATATATGGTAATTTTCATTTAAATATCATTTAAAAATTAAAAATGTGTTAAAAAATCACTGACAAGGGGAGTCTTCCGATGGCTTCTCACCGATCCTAATAAAATTTAGATATGTGATAAACCAAAAAAAAAAAAAAAAAAAAAATAAGGGACACGTACTTTCTGAGCGGCTTAATCTCATGTTTAGGGGTTAAAACGTGGGGTCAAAAATGACCGCATTTTTCGTTTTTTTGGCTTATTTCGAACTGTTTTAGAGATATTTTAGACAAAAAACGCATTGACTGGTATACTAAATATGTTCGATATCTTTCAAGTAAGATATTTGAAAGTTATTCAAAAAAATGTGTATTAATTAAGTGATAAAAAACCAGCGTTTTCTTAAAGAATTATAGTTGGATTAAGCAGCCCTGACAACTTACATAGGCAATATTAGTATACAAATTTTTGTTTTTTCTAGGCTTGGGCATTTTAGGTCTTTCTAAAGATCGCTCTTTACAGTTCAGCTCCTTTCAATGAACTAGTTCGCTCTTCTAGTTCAACAGCTCTTTATCCTAAATTGAGCTGTGCGATAAGAACCATTTGAAGTGAATTGAATCAGCTGATGCGAAACTAAATGTGTAACTTCCTATTAAATTTACTATCGGAGAAAAATTCAACCCTTTAAAATAAATATTTAAAATGATTGTTAAATCATGAAATAATACGTAGTTATCCAGTTTTCCAGATATTTTATAAACTCAAAATTTAATTTTTTATTAATTTTCAGAAATGATTTCATTTTTCAAAGAACTAGGTAACAATTTTTCGAAAAAAAGAAAAAAAGAATAACGTCTCCTTTAAACGTTAAAATAAAGTTCAAAATTGAGCTGGCAACATTAAAAAAACTCAAAAGCACATAAAGAAAAAAAATATTACTCAAAAGACAAAAAGAACGGAAAGAGCGAAAGACCTAAAAGAGCTGGTGTTTGTGAACCAGCTCACTAGTTCAAAGAAAAGACTAGTTCAATTGAACTAATTCGTTCACGAACTACACAACTCTAGTTTTTTCCGAGTACATCTAAACTGAGTTAAAAAATCTGTAGCTTAGTAGTTTTAGACATGTTTCCATATAAACATGTTTCATCTTTGGCCCTACCTTTTAACCCTTAAACGCGAGATTGAGCCGCTTAAAGAATATGTGTGCCTTATTTTTTTTTCTTTTTCACATATCTAAATTTCATTAAGATCGGAGAGACCCCTCGGGAGTCTGCCCTTGTGAGTAACAAATTTGCCAGTCGCAAAAAATACTCTTTTACTGTTATCTAAAAAATTTGAGGGCATATTACAACTTCTAAAACCGGCTTTGTAATACACTCAGCTGGAATTACAATCTGCCCTAGATCACTTGAAAAGTAAATGCATTTTTATTTTGTAGCACCATGTAATTAACACACGGGAAATAATTACATTCGAAAATTGAGATGAACGATGAAAGTGAAAATAGGTATCGCTACCGATATATTACAAATCGATATTTAGTTATAAATACTACCACATATAGATTTAATATTAAGTTAGTAAACCTATTAAACTACTAATAGTTAGTAGTTATAAATTTGTAAACAGTTGTTTTCTACTAATAGTTAGCAAGTTGGTTTAATATTTTGTTTTTGCAATTTATTATTTATTAATTCCTCTAAAAAAATAACAAACTTTTTTAATTTTAAAAAGTAATTAAAACTTTTTAACAAATTTTTAGGTTAGTTTTAGATATTTTTTTTATTTTTTAATTTCTTTGTATAACTAAAGTATAGCCCTGCATGGACCAGGAAAATTGAGGATTACCATTATTAACGGTAGTTGTTGTAGATGTTGTTGTATTCGTTATAGAACTTGAACTTACCACAGGTTTATTCAAATCCTTTGAAACGTTTTGTCATTTGTTAGTCAACGCTGCTGTATTGACAATTTGTGTAACAGCTGATGATTGTGCAGAAGTGGATGATTTTGCTGGTGAGTTACCAGCGCCACCTGGTGGAGCTGGTGCTATACGTATAGGTTTATGTCTCGGCTGCTGATTTGATGAACCAGTTGTTGTTGATATGGCATTTGATGATGTATGATTATTAGTTAAACCTGCAATTAGTTCATAACCACCAGTCCTGGGTATGGGACGTTTATTAGCGCGGTTGGGACTATTTTGATGTTGTTGCTGCTGTGTAGATGATGTTGGTTGTTGTACTTGCTTCGAAGCGCTAGTCGTAGTAGTTGATGAAGCTGAAATACGATCCAATTCGGTCATTGCTTCTTGTATAGCTTTTTCAAGTTGTGAATTTAATTTTCGGCTCCTTTGGAATTTTATTTAAGTTGGGTTCGTAATTGTATGTTATTTGTGTCGTGTGATTTTTTTTTAATAATTGTAGGTAAAATATGTTTTTTAGGGGAGGGGAGGAGAAAATAAAATTTTAAAAATAAATTAAAAATTGGTAAAAAATTAAATTGAAATAATTAAAAATAATTTAAAATAAACTCAACTAAAATTTTTTGAATTTTCTATATAAAAATTTAACTAAAATTTCAAAACTAAAATACACATAATTAAAAATACTAAACAGATTAAAACAATAGTTAAAAATTCGAAAAACAATTCTAAATTCTCTCATTTTTAAAATTTTTTAAATCAAACTAAAAATTGTACAGAATAAAATTAACGCTAAATATGGAAACTTTTTAAAGTGGTCCTTCGCAAAGTTTCAAACTAATAATAGTTTCAATATAAAAACTTTGAAAGCAAACGAGCCAAAAAGAAACCAAAAATGGGCTCAATATATATTTTTAAAAGTTTGTATAAGTAGACAATTCAAAAAACCTTATATTTTGAATTCAAAATGATAAATTTTGTTTAACAAATTTCACAACCAAAGTTAAACTGCTGGAACAATTGCATTTTTTTCGGATTCTGGTTTATCGACCCAACATTTCGATAGAAAAGTGTTGTCAACATTTTTTTTTTTTAACTCCTTCCATACATATCCCATTGGTCGTCAACGGTCAAAATTAGTGAACAAATACCATACAAAAGTAATAGCGAAAGACGCTTCGAGTTTATTTCTATATTTTTTAATTATTTTGAGTGCTAAACACGAATGTGTCGAAATTTTTAAAATAGCATGAGTCGTAAATCGAGTTTTGACTGTAGTCCTAAAATATTCTTTTTATACGATATTTCAAAATTGTGAAGGGATAGAAAAATTTGGAGACCAAATTTCAAATCAGGTAATAAAAATCTATAAATATAACTTTTTAAAATAAAATCAAACAGAAATTGTTTAAATGTCTTTACGAACAAAAACTAAAGAAACTAAACAAAAACGTTTTCTTTTTACCTTTAACGACCAATGGGATAAATATATGTCCCATATTGTATCAGTGCCCTGTATGATATGGAATGAATCAATTCCAAATATCTCAACGTTTTTTGAAAATTGAAGGATTGAACCATGTCCTACCAAAAGTTTGATCCACTATACTGAGAGGATTATCTTCACTTCACTGATGAATTTCTTCACAGCTTTAATGGAAATTGTCACTGGATCCATTAAAACTTTTCAAAGAATCTATGAAACAGGTTTATGTTCATGAAAAGTATAATTAACAAAAGTCTTCACAAAACTTATGAATCATTCCGACAATGAAACTCTTCATGAATTTCTTGAAAAAGCGCGTTGGAATTAAGCCAAACGCTTCATATAAAATATGAAACAATGTCATAGACATCGAAATCATTGAATTAATAAGTCACTTTATCAAATATGTTGAACACTTGAGAATTAAATCTTAAAAATAAAGTTCGAAATTTATAAAAATTAATGAAATTTTATGAAAAAATAAAAAAGTTAAGTATTTGAAACAATTTCATAGCTCTAAAAAAATGTTCATTAAATTTTTGAAGAGATAGTTTAAGAAATCAAATAAATTTTTTTATGAAACTATGAAATTTTATGAAAAATAGTTTATAAAAAATTTCATAGAAACTATGCAAAAATTCTTTTATATTAGGAAGAATAATTCCGTCGCTGTATGTTCAATTGTTTACGAGAAAATAGTACCAAATATAATGAAAAAAATATTCATATTTTTCAATTTTGTGATCAACCTGTTCGGCTCATAGAACATAAACACAGAAATTTGGTTACCAGGACTCAAATTCGGCTATTAGGAATTTCAGTCGTTTAGTTCAATTGAACATTAGTTTTCACAACAAAGTTCGGTTAATTCAACTGAATTTTAGTTCCAACACCCAAAATATTCAGAAATCTAATGTAAATATCGTTGTACTAACTGAATTGAAAAGTTGCTACCATTAAAATACACTTTTCAATTCGGTTAGCAATTTGTTTCTCTGTGTATATTGATCCAAGTGGTTGGTATGATCTGAAACCTCTCTGTCGATACACAACACACTCGGAAAAATCGGTTGAAAAATGTAGCTAATACAACAATAAATAAAAATGCGATCACTCGCCATCAAATAGTTAATACGCTCAAGAATTTATATTTTTAAGGGTTTTTCAAATTCCTTAATAAAAATTCAAATTTATTTAGATTTCTCAGTCAATTCAGAAATATTTTTTTTAATGATTTTCCTAAAATTCGTTATGATTCTTATGCGTTTAAAAAATTCATAATTTTTGATAAAACACTTTTAAATTTTAAATCATACTTGTTTTATTTGAGCCATTTTCGACCCAAAGAATAACAGACCTCAAAAAGTATCAATATTTTGATATATGTTTTTTTATATAGGCTGTCGGGTTAACTTCGAACGATACTATTCAAAAACTCTGTTCCAATGTTTTTGTATTACACTAAGAAGAGTTTGATAAAATACGTCTATCGAGAACGAACTAGTCAGTGAACAATTAAGCCACATTAACACTAGATGAGCAAAGCATGTGCAGCATTAGAGCAGATCTTTTCTCTCTTCCACTTGCTTTGGCAAAACACTTATTTTGCAATCTGGCCTGAATGTCGTATTAGCCTAATATACGGTACACTCAAAAAAGTTTGTCAGTAGAATCTACTGAAAATAACAGTTAAAACAAAAATAACAATAATTTAGTTATTTTTAATTGTTGGAAAACAACTTATAAATGCAGTAAAAATAACTAAAAAAATTTGTTACAAATGTCTTAAAACAACTGAAAAACTTGATAAAAACTACAGTTTTTATCAAGTTATTTCTCTCGGTATTTTAAAAATGTATTTTGATTAAACAAATTCTTTCGTTTATATTTTTTTTTTTTCAATTCACTACATCCAACTTAAAATTTAAAGTCATAATTCCAAATGGCGTTCCATTTATTACGTTTTAATGCATTGCAGATACAATGAACTTTTCTGGGTTTTATTTGGAAACTATCATTACACGAATTATAACAAATATAAACTTTTTCAAGAATTTTTAAAAACTCAACGGAATTTTGTGAATTAACATGCAGTTTTAGCATTCATATGAAAATTTATGTTTAGAGCAGTTGAAATTCTTTGTTTTGAAAAACTACGACAACTTTATGCATTTTCAAGTCATTTACACAAGAAAAAACTATTTTACGAAGAAAAATAAATTGATATAAATGGATCAAAAGAGCAAAACTTCAATAAAAAATGGTCAAAGTTGAAAAAATTTTTTTTTTTGTTTTTTATTTAAATATTCTCAAAAAATCTCAAAACATCTTTGCCAATTTTGAGCTATTTTAAGTAAACCAAGGCTTCTTTTACTAAAAAACAAATACATTTCTATATATATTGACTATTTTTCTATACATTGCCTAATTTTTTTGCTAAATTAGTTATCCAAAGTTAAAAAAATTAGAAAAAAATATTAAAAAATTTAGATATTATTGTAAATACCTCCTCACATTTTTGTTGAACCTAAAAAATGTATACACTCACAATATTATTATGTTAAAAACTATTTAAAATACCTATTAAATTAACTGAAAACGCAATTAAAAAAGGACTACTGATTTTCCATTATATTCAACCCATTTTGATATTTATTTTTAAACATTGTTTAAAAAACCAATTAGTCCTTTAATTTTTTTTTTTTTTTGTGATTGCAAAACAGAACACATACACAACACAAGTCAATGTTTGAAGTTGTTTGTTGTGTTTGTATGTTTGAATTTCTTGTAAATTCAATTTAAATAATTTTGTGTTTATACAAACTCATTAACAAAAAAAAAAAAAATAATATTCATAATTTAACTGCCAATATTTAACCGAAAGAACGTATATTTCTATAGTTTGTTTTTTAAACTACCGATAGAAAAAGTTGAAAAAAATATTTCTATGGACTTTAAATGATTTTTCACTTGAAAACAAACTTTACGCAAAACTTTATAAATAAACTTGAATCGTTAACAGAAAATATATTGTGAGTGTATTCAATTGTATCGTGAGTGTATTCAAAAAGATTAAAAACACGTTGAAACAAAAAAAAAAAAAAAATGCTGCTAAAAACTAAGTTTATAGTCTGCGAAATCTTAAAAATGTGTTTTTTAACTATAACTTAAAATTTTTAGAGTTTATTAAAATTTCAGCCAGAACAGATCAGACTCTTTTCAAGTATATTAAAATTGGTCTATTTTGTAGCAACGTGTAATTACGGACACAGTTTGCTTCAATTAGCAAAAAGGTCTGCTGGCCTAAAATTAATAAACTTTTTTTGTAAAATTAGTGATTTTTGTGTAACGTTAACAGACTTTTTTGTTTGAGTATATCGATTGCTTCTCCCAAAGACTAAATTTAATTTCATACACTCAGGAAACAAGCTCTTATTTATGAAAAACTTCATTGATTTTCGTCCAATGTAACACCTTATAAATATGATGAAGATGTTTCAAAGAAGTACAAATTGATGCTAGGCTTCATCTTATGATGAAAAAGTTTCATAACTATTTATAAAATCACAAAAGCTATTAAATATTTCATGATGAAATAGTTTCATACATTCTTATGAAAGTTTTATAAATTTTTATGTAATTTTTCATAAATATTATGAAACTTTTAATGTTATATTAAAAAAATTATACTTAAAATTAAGACAACATCATATAATATTTAATTGATGTTTCGGAATTTCTAATAATTTCTTGAAGTTTTTTAGTCTTTAAAAGTCTAAAGGCTGAAATATAATTGAATTAAGTGACGTAAATCAGGTGTTGGTAGTAAATAAAAATTTAAATCTTTTAAATTTAAATAATTGCACACTGAGGGAATTATCTGCATTATATCAATGAATTTTTGCATTAGGTCTAAGAAGTGAAGTTATAACGCAATTTTTCCTAAAAAGTTATGAAAAAATTAATTTTATTCATTAAAAATTTCATACGCCTAATGAAAAAGTTTCATTAAAAATAGTTTCATAAAAATTATTAAACTTTTTCATAGTGTTTAGGAATTATTTTATTACTTTTGTGAAGAAAACTTGGCTGAATTTCAGTTTATGGGGGACACCCCTAGAGAAAAAATCTGAATATGCCATCCCCTTCAGAATGTTTCCAGGAGTACGAAAATCATAATGAATAAGGGGGCTCACGCCCCCTATGGGCGTGGCAGTCGAAAAACGACCCGGCCCACCTACGTAGACAATATGGGTATCAAATGAAAGCTAATATCTTCACGATTCCAAAAATAGCCATAGTTGCCAGATCGGGCGGTTTTTGCAGCCGATACGGCCATTTTTGTTAAATAGGGGCGGGGGTGAAAAACGACCCATGCCACCTACTTAGGCAATATTGGTATCAAATGAAAGGAAATGTATTCACGATTCCAAAAATACCCGTAGTTGCCAGATCGTCCAGAATTTGAGGAAGATATGTTAATTTTTATAAAATGGGGGAAGGACTTTTGTTTGTTTATTTCTTTTTAGCTCGGCCAGAGGCCGAGCACTCGAGATCCCCGCCGTCTAGAATTAAGACATACTGGAGTTAAAAACCCCTAAGCCCGGCCGTAGGCCGGTCACGCAGAAAAACTTTACTAAGCGAAGCCAGTATAACAAATGCGACTAGATGCAGATGGCATCTTGGCCGTGAGAAGCGTGGAAACTCACAACTTTACGTGAGTTCTCATGCTTCTCCAAGGGGATTGATTTACTATGACCTCCACGCGGTAATCCCTGGGTAACGCTAACAATAGTAATCTTTTCGCACAAAATGCTCATTTTTGTTTGATTTTAACAAAATATAAGCAAAAAAAAAAGGAAAAAAAAAATTTCCCCCACCCCAAATTTTGCCAAAATGGCCATATCGGCTACAAAAATCGCCCGATCTGGCAACTACGGCTATTTTTGGAATCGTGAAGACATTAGCTTTCATTTGATACCCATATTGTCTACGTAGGTGGGCCGGGTCGTTTTTCGACTGCCACGCCCATAAGGGGCGTGAGCCCCCTTATTCATAATGATTTTCGCACTCCTGGGGTCATTTAAGGGGGCGTGGCATTTTTTTTTTTTTCCAGGGGTGTCCCCCATAAACTGAAATTTTGCCGAAAACTTCATTAGTTTATCAAAAGTTTCATCAAAATTTTCCTTTCATACTAACACCTGACTTAAGTCACTTAGGCCAAATATGATTTAACCTTTAATTGCAATTAATTTTTTCTAAATTGCAAATAAAAATTTAAATTAAAACCTAATTTTTTTTAACAAAGTTTACTATTATTAACATTTGTCATACATTTTTATGAAACTTTTCATCGTATTTATGAAAACTTCATAACTATGACGAATAATTGATTAAAAACTTAATTATGAAACAATATCATCAATATGAAGACACTTTTTTCTCTGAGTGTAAGCTGATACTACAAACTATCCCTTCCCAGTAAAGATGGAATCGTATATAAACCTATATGATCAAAAATGGTATTGTCTATTATCATATATGGGTATAGTTACCCACATATGTCCATTAAATATGGTCTCATATATGACCATATGTCCTCGGATACGAAATTTGTGTTCATATATGAACATATATAATTATACATGCTAATATATGAACATACACTGCCATATAGCCTCATATTTCATTCAAATGGTCCTATATTGATATATATATATATATGTATATATATATATGAAGGCCTTATAGACCTTCTTTATCTTACACTTATCAATTAGTAACATTTTTAAGTTTTAAACAATGCTCACTTTCTGGTATCCTTTTGGGCTTTATGATGGGCCTCCAAACCTTCGGATAGACTTTGTAATAAATGTATGGCCATAATTTCGGTATTAGAACGACCACCACCTCCAAACCATTGTACCCAAACAGATTCTTGTTGATTATCGGGTATTTTTACAACTTTACCCGGCCATGCAGGAAAACCACGAGCTGGACCCCATATTAATTCACCCACCGCGAAAGTACGCTGTAAACTCATGGCCAAAGGTGGTGAAGATGAAGATGGAGAGACGGGAGTGTTATCGGCCATATCTACAGAAATTACACCACAACGAGATGCAGTTTTTAAAGAACGATTACGTTGACGTATGCTAGTGGAATTCTTTGGCGGAGTTCTCATTTGATGTTGTTGATATTCCATAATTGAGATGGGTGAATTTAGTAAAATTTGTTGCTGTTGCATTATTGGTTGTTGTAAGGGCGTAGGTGTACGAGGTGGTGGTGGTGTTATCATAAGCGTAGTAGTAGGAGAATTTTGTGGTGAATCTACAGTAGAAATACTTTTGAATAAAAAATCACAAATTCTAATATTTTGGAAAAATATGGTTTTTATTTTTGTTTTTAATACGACAAAATTAGCAGTTAGACAAGCATTATGTTGGTGAAATATGGAAAGGGGGTAAAAAAACAAACACCAGTGTTATAATGATGACGACATAAATACTTTTATTACCATTTTCTTGGTTATAAATGAAAATTCTTATAAACTAAATGTGAATATATTCAGAAAAAAGCATTTATGTTCTGTATGTATGACGCTAGCTTCAATAAATCAATATTAAGTTCAAATAAATGTATAAAACGGAAAAAACAAAAGTGAAATTGATCGCTTCCGCAAACATTCAAGCAACATTATAAATCATTGTGCGAAAAATAATCTTGATTGCGACCAAAAAAAAAAACTACCATTGCTGTAGATGAAAATATATTTATTGGCCTGCTAATAGGTTGTTTTTCCTTTTTTTGTGTGTGTAAATATGTAAAAATAAATTGTAATTCGATGAGGTTCATGAATATGAGAGTCAGTATGAAAGAAATTAGTTATATGTTTTATTTTTAACTAAACAAAGTTGGAATGTTAAAATAAAAAAAGGCAGGCAACATTATATTTTAAAACTTGTTATGTATTGCATGATGATTGAACTCTTGTAAACTTCTGTATTATTGTATTGCCTCGTTACATATAATGTACTGTTACATTTATTACTCTCCCACTGGAATATCTAATTTAATTTGATAAAAAAGTGTTACATACAGAATTCAATGATCTTGTTATACATATTCATTCGCTCATTTACTTTAGAAGAATCATGTTGTTTTATTTAAATATGTAACATAATTTGGCGACGAAAAAATTGGACAGTAATAAGTAAAAAAAAAAAAAAATATAAAATAAAAAAGTAACCGAAATAAGTAATGGATAAAAAAAACAAAAAAGTAAAAAGTAAAAAGTAAAGTAAATGAATACAAATAAAGAAAACTCTAAAGAAGAACATAAAATTGTTATTCAAAAAACAAAAATGATCGGCCATATGGATCCATTTCTTATTGGGAATGATTTTTCTGAGTATGAAATGAGACTCCAACAATTTTTTATTGTAAACGATGTTGCTGAGGAGAAAAAGGTGGCATTCTTTATTACATATATCGGTGCTGATGCATATTCTGTATTACGTAAGTTATTTTCTCCTGAGGATCCATGTAAAAAGGCATATAAAGATCTCGTAGATGCTCTTAAAACATATTTTGAACCATCCATAAATGAAATTGCAGAATCATATAAATTTAGTAAAGCAGAACAGGGATCAAAATCAATAAGAGAATTCATTGTTGAATTAAAGTCTCTGGCCCAAAAGTGTAACTTTGATAATTTTCTTGATCGAGCCTTACGTGACAAATTTGTATGTGGCGTACGAGATAATCAACTGAGATCAAAATTCCTAAAAGAATCAAATTTGACATTTAAAAAAGCATGTGAAATTGCGTTAAATTGGGAAATGGCTGAAGGAGAAACAAAAGAAATAAGTACAAAAAAGGAAAATTATAACGCTCATGCTGTTCGTCATGCTCCAAGTAATTCACGTGGTTATAGTAAATTGAGAAACCCTTTAAACAAACCTTGTCATAGGTGTGGTAAAACTGGCCATGATGCTGAAAATTGTATTTGTAAAAATTGGGTGTGCTTTAAATGCCATAAGAAAGGGCACACTGCTAAAAGATGTGCACAATGGAAAAATTCACAAAGTGGCGATAATCGAGTAAAGTGTGTAGAAGAAATGATGAATGTTGTTAGCCTTAATAGTATTTCCAGCGAAGGTGTTGGTGGCAACAAAATAAATGGTGTTGCTTTTGGAGGTCCGGAGTATGTTAAACTGATGGTTGGTGGATTGTTGTTTGAAATGGAGGTGGATACAGGCGCTTGTGAAGCCGTTATTTCTAAAGCTAAGTATTTGTTGTATTTTTCAAAACTTAAGTTAAATTCTGTAGATAAAAAGCTTCATTCTGTAGAAGGTAGGCAATTAAATTGCATTGGAAAAATAGAAATTGTTGTAAGTAAGGTGTATTGTAAAAAAGAATTTATCTTAGAGTTAATTGTGATCGAATCGGAAAGAGACTTTATACCTCTTTTGGGGAGAAGTTGGTTAAATATATTATACCCAAATTGGAGAAAAATATTTATTAATAATTCACTTAATATGATCGGTATTAAAAGTAATGAATTGCTTAGTGAAATTAATTTAAAATTTCCGCGAATACTTAGTAGTGAACCAAACCATTGCATTGAAAAATATACGGCAGAAATTGTTCTTAAACCAAACGCGGTACCAATTTTTAAAAAGGCATATGATGTTCCGTTTAAGTTGAGACCACAAGTAGAAAAGGAATTAGATAGGTTGGTTAGTAATGGAAAATTAATACCTGTAAAATTTAGTAGATTTGCATCACCGATAGTAATAGCGTCGAAACCAGGAAATGGGATAAGAATTTGCATAGACTGTAAAGTAACGATAAATAGATTTATAGAAACGGAACATTACCCCCTTCCTCGAATAGACGACATATTTGCTAATTTAGCAAATTCAAAATATTTTTGTGTACTAGATTTATCAGGGGCTTATCAACAACTGAAACTTTCCGAGTCATCGAGAGAGTATGTTACTATTAATACTCATAAAGGGTTGTATCAATATACTAGGCTTCCCTTTGGCGTCTCCAGTGCACCGTCGATATTTCAATCTGTCATGGATCAGGTTCTTTTGGGAATTCCTGGGACATCGTGTTATTTGGATGACATTTTAATTGGCGGTTATGATTTACAGGATGCAAAACGGAAATTGTTTCAGGTTTTGGATAAACTTAATGAGTTTAACATTAAGATTAATTGGTCGAAATGTAAGTTTTTTAGAACGGAAATAGATTATTTAGGACACACCATATCGCAAAATGGTTTAAGACCAAATAATGGCAAGGTGGAGGCGATTGTAAATGCTCCCAGTCCGAAAAATTTGTCTGAGCTACAGTCTTATTTGGGTATGTTAAATTACTATAGCAGTTTTGTACCGAATTTGTCCTCGGAGCTTAAAGAATTATATGATTTACTTGGAAAAGATAGAAAATTTATATGGACGGAAAATATTCAAAATTGTTTTGAAAAATCAAAAAAGTTACTTTTAAATAACAACTTGTTAGAATTGTATGATCAGAACAAACCAATTATTGTAACCACAGATGCCAGCCCTTATGGTGTAGGAGCTGTGCTTGCTCATTTGGTAAATGGTGTGGAAAAACCTGTTTTGTTTGCTTCAAGCACTTTATCACCCTCAGAAAAAAATTACTCTCAAATTCATCGAGAGGCTCTAGCTGTAATGTTTGGAATAAAAAAATTCCATAAGTACATATATGGTCACAAATTTACACTATGTAGTGATAACGAAGCTCTTAAAGAGATTTTTAATCCGAATAGAGATACGTCCAGTATAACGGCATCAAGATTACAGAGATGGGCTGTTATGTTATCAATTTATGAGTACGATTTTAAGTATCGTCCAGCAAAGCGTAATGCACCAGCTGACGCAATGTCACGTTTACCTTTGGAAAACGAAACGCAAATAGAATCGATAAATAACCTTGCAAATGTAGTTGAGTTACCAATAAACTTGGAAAAAGTAAGAGAGCACACCTTGAAGGATTCGGTTTTAGGTAAGGTTTTGAATTATGTAAAGAGCGGTTGGCCGTCGAAAATGCCGCAACAGTTAGAAGATTGGTACAAGTTTCGTGAAAGTTTATCAACGGAGAATAATTGTATTTATTACAGAGATAGGTTAGTAATACCTGAATCATTACGTGGCGAAACTCTTGATACCCTTCATGAAAACCATGATGGTATAGTAAGGTTGAAGATGTTGGCTCGAAGTTCAGTTTGGTGGCCCAAAATAGATAGGAGTATTGAAGAATTCGTTTTACGGTGTTTTTCATGTCAGTCTACTCAGAGAGTACCAAGGGAACAGGTTGTAACTAAGTGGCCATTAACTAGCTTCCCGTTTGAAAGAGTCCATTTGGATCTTTTTTATTTTGAATCTAAAACATTTTTAATCTATATTGACTCTTTTAGTAAATTTATTGAAGTAAAATATTTAATTAGATCCGATGCAATAAATTTATGCAATAGTTTACTATCAATTTTTAAACTATTCGGTTATCCAAAAGAAATAGTTTCGGATAACGGACCACCATTTTCATCTTTCCATTTTGAGGAATTTGCAAAAAAATTAAACATTGGTTTGAGAAAATCGCCACCATATCATCCACAAAGCAATGGAATGGCTGAACGAGGTGTTCAAACAATAAAAAATAGTTTAAAAAAATATCTTACCGATGAAAAACTAAGCCCTCTACCAGTTCAAACAAAATTAGATAAAATTCTTATGTGCTACAACAATACACCTTGTACGACTACTAGTAGGTCTCCAGCTAGTTTTATTTTTTCATTTACCCCTAGAACTATAATTAATTCATTGGCAAAAACAAAAAATGTTAATTTTAAAATTAAAGACTTAGGAAACGTAAATAAAAAAGGGCAGAGAAATAATGATAATAATATTTTTAAAATAGGAGATAAAGTATTGTATAGAAATCATTTTAAAGACTTTATTAAATGGATTCCTGCCACTGTTTTTAAAGTGATTAGTACTAACACCTATTTGATAAACATTAATAATTCCATTAAATATGTTCATAGAAATCAGTTACGTTTTTCAAATTTATCAAATAAGTATCACCTTTTGTTAAATAATGAATTTACAGAAAAACGTAACCCAACAAATAATAAGAAGAAAAGAACAACTGTTAATCATAAGAAATCCAAAAAGAAAATCGAAAAAAAAGTTTTACATGAATCTGTACTAATTCGGAAATCGAACCGTATTAAAAAGAAACCAAGTAGACTTCAATATAAATAAAAGTATACCTATGTAGTATCTAAACATTTAAAATTAAAAATGTTATCTGTTATTTTATATCATAGATTTATAAGTATTTTTTATGAATTGAAACTAAAATTTGAATTATAAGCCTATAATAAAAAGGGGAAAATGTTATGTATTGCATGATGATTGAACTCTTGTAAACTTCTGTATTATTGTATTGCCTCGTTACATATAATGTACTGTTACATTTATTACTCTCCCACTGGAATATCTAATTTAATTTGATAACAAAGTGTTACATACAGAATTCAATGATCTTGTTATACATATTCATTCGCTCATTTACTTTAGAAGAATCATGTTGTTTTATTTAAATATGTAACAAAACTCAGCCCTAAAAGTATGCTTTAATTTTTGTATTGTAAATGTAAAGAATTTCACTTCTTTGCTAAAAATAATAATTAAAGGAAGATAAGTTGGATTCCCAGTATGCATTTTCAGAAAATTTTACAGAATAGTCCCAATAGTGGTGGTATAATTAATTGAAATGTAAACTATGCTGCTTTGTACTTACTTAATGGGCTAATATTTTTTTTTTAATTTAAATTTTATGTCAAATATCTGTTAAAAAATCGCACAAAATTTTGACTGTTGTTTTTGCACTATTTTGAAGAATTTTTTAAAAATTTATGCATTTTTAGACAGTTTTGGGCAACTCTAGTCTGTCAAATTTATATATTGCTTTGCTGGTTGAGAGAAAATAGCACATTTTTGATCCTAAAAACAAAAATTGATTAATTTTCCGTATAATTCCATTTTTACAAAGACCGAAAAATCTTGATTCGATTAGTAAATTTTTTTCAAAAAGTACATGCTGAATGAAATTTTTTTTTATTTCTAAAAGTTTTCTTATGTCTTCATCGATACCAATAAATAGCGTCTATTACGCTGGTCTTCCTTATATTTTTAAATAATTTTGAACAAAAAGCGAAAAATAATTTTTAAATCATTATATGGCAACCCTGGAATTACAAACATAAACATTTTTAAACCACGTTTGTAGACAAGACTTTAAATTTTAATGCACCCTATCCTATCAAAAGTTATAGGCTCTTGAAAATTGGTGTGTGTGTGACAAATTTGTAAAAAATAGGTTAAGCTGGGATATAGTCGAAAAAATACAACAGCTTCGGACGAAATTTACACACTCCTCGGATTTAACCCAAAGTGCACACAATAAAAATACATGTATTTTTTGGATTTGCAATTTTATTGAAATCCAATATGTATACATTTTCTTTAGACCGAAAAACAACTAACGCAATAAAAAGAAAATGGGAAATGGGCTTAAAACAGCTTTTAATAACCCCTAAGAGAGATTTTGAATCAAAAAATTTAACTTGCATTATGTTTTGGTCTTTTATATTATATTCTAAATTCATCGCAATCGAATAAACCAAAAAAAATTTTAAAGCTTTTCCTATTAAATTTTGATTTGGCGCTTACATCATTTCGGCGGGAAGAGCTCGATATAAAAAAAATTGAGCAAATTGTTGAATTGAATTTGTTAATTGTCCATATACATTTTTTGCAACTAAATAAAATATGAAACCAATATATATCGATTCAAAACTGGCTATCGTTTCCATCGATTTCAACTGGATATTGTTATCTCTAAAATAACGTTACCAAAATAATTGAAATACCGTTACCGATGTAACTAAAATATCAATATCCTTAAAATACAGTTACCGAAATAACTAAAATACCAATATCGCTAAAATACCGTTACCGAAATAATCGAAACAGCGTTATCCTTAACGAATAGCGTTATCCTTAATTCAACAAAAAATTAAATATTGACTAAACTCGATGCCATATTGCCAAAGAAAAATGTACAACAACAAATTACCCACAATGTTATTGGGGCGATCTGACGTTTTATTTTTTGTCTTTATGATTTTGGGAGTTATAACCCCATTAAAAAATGCTGCTTACCTGCAAGCAGGTTTGTAAGGGAGTAAGAATAAAGAATAACTTACAAACCTGCTTACATATGCCATGAATTCCCACTGGAAGCATTACTTTTGGACAAAGTAAGCGCTGATTTAAGCTGAATGGCTTTCATGTCTACATTATTACAATTTAAAATGTATTTCACATAACATTCTTCAGAAACAGATAAATTACTAATTATTTTTTTATAACATACTTGAAAAGAACAAACACAATCGGAAATCACTCGGGAAAACTTATACCGATAGTTTATAATCTACGATATATAACTTTCTGCATTACAACCTGCATCCGTATAAGGGATTAGGGTAAGCTGATTACAACCTGAATCCGTGTAGGGAAAACAGTAAGCTCGATTTTTTTTTTGTTTATTTTTATACGAAAATTATTCGTTTCTTTTGCTGCTTCTAAGTATAATCTAAAAGAAAGCACTTGAACGCATTTGTTTTATCCTGCTTCCAAAACCATGAAAACTTTTTACTGGGACGCAACGAATTTAAAATCCTGTATTGGTTTTAACAAATTGTTGTATACATTTTTTTTAGTAATGAGACAACATAATATTTAAAATACTCCCATCTCTGGATAAAATATAAAATTATATATCATTTTAAAGATGCTTGAACATTCTTTCCAACGATACTAATTTATATAGTTTGCACAAAAATTTAATTATTTTGTAAATTAATGAGTTGGCGTACAAATACTTTAAATTATAAAGAAAAAAAGATATTTCGAATTATTTCAACTTAAATAAAAATTAATCAATTAAATTTTCTGAAAACATTAGCAATTCAAAAAATGTATTAACTGAGTGTATGGTTTTGATTAAACAAAATGATATTTTCATTATATCAACCACAACAAAAAAAAAAAAAAATCCTTGACATATTGGTAAACCTCAAAATTTCCCCATAAAGAGAAAAAAAAAACATTTATACCAAAACGAATAACATTTTAACTCACCCATAAAACCCCCAAAGGAGTTTTTCATATGAATATAAAATCAATCAATAAATAAGCATCCATATTATGGAAAAAGAACAGAGTAACTCAAGTGTAAATAATAAATGTGGAAAATATAAAATATTATCTGAGGACAATGATAAAAGGGATATCAATAAATAAAATGGCAAATAAATATGTTGTTGTATTCAATTGTTGTTGTTGTTGTTGTGTTTGTTGTTGTTAAAAACATAATAAATATGAAAATATAATAAAATTATTAAGGCAATCAATGAAACGAGTAACAACAAAAGCTTAATAAGCATAACAGAATTATGGCAAAAACAGAAATTTATACAACACCATACAAAAAAAAAAAGGATAAACTTCCACACATACATTGACATTAACATTAAGGTACTATGGATCAACGTTTAAAAGAAACTTAAATAACTGAGCGCTTTTGAAAAGGAATATTTTTGATTCGCCTGAACATTTTATGAAACAGGGCATAGAAAAAATTTAAAAAAGTTTTAATTAAAATATATTTTAGAAAGGTTGAGGTTAAGAAGAGGAATAATATATTTATTTTCAAATAAGACTAGACTAGTTTCTGCCTTTTCAATGGATAGACATCATTATTGATTTTTCATTTAAATTGTATTATTAGTTGTGTCTTATAATTGTCAGATTGTCTGTACACAGAAAAAACTAAAAATATTTTTCAATTAAAAAATTTATTGAATCAATTAATAATTTAATTGATTTTGCACCTATCACGGCCATGATACTATCAATTAAACCTTTTATTAAAATTAAGAAGGAAAAAAAGTTATAAATAACTTCTACAAAAAAAAAAATATGATACTCACAAAAAAAGTGAGTATCATATATACGTTGGTATGTGTGTTTTTTGCAATGCTGAGTCTGTTTGTGTGTGTGCTTGTTTTGTTTGTTAACTTTAAATGTATTTGGTATTTTATACTAAAAATTTTCTATTTATGCATACAGTGTATGAAAAAATAATATGATAATTGCGTCTAAAATAAAATATGTATTCATATATTTAAAAGTCAATTAAAAAGTCAAATCAAATCAAATCTTTAATTAGATATTTTAGGGTGATAATTTTTTCTGTGTATATGATAACATTTTCATATACACAGAAAAATTACAAACCTGCCGGCCGTAAGAATCGAACCTGCGTTTCTTCTTACATTACAAACGTAAAAATACCACGTAATGACCGCTTAACAATCACACCCAAGTATGGCCTTGAATATATTTTAATACAATTAAAAAAATGAATGAATTAATTAATGAAAAATATAATTTTATTTATTATTGTGAAGAAGTTTCATTAAAAAACTAGTTTTTAACAAAATTTTAAGGTTTTCATTAACTTTAGTAAAATTTTCGTCAACTTTGTGAAAAAAAGTTTTATTAGTTTAGTGAAAAATTTCATTATTTTACCTCCACTAGAATTCTCTCTGAGTGTTAGACCATGCAACTCATCGAAAAAAACGTACTACTCTTATTGATCAGCATGATTAGGGGGTTGTCCGTCGGTTGAAACGCGAAATACTCCGCCAATATAGCAGAAGAGTTAGTTAGAAAGGCTAGTTTTCGATATCGATTAAAAAAAATCGCAAAAATATTGTTTTCTCAAAATTTTTTTTTCTCAAAATCGTTTCTCCTCGAATTTTTTTCTCCAGTTTTTTTTTTTTAAATTTTGCAATAATTTTGTTTGTGAGTTTTCGTTTTTTGAATTTGTTTCCAAAAGTTGTTTATTTCATCTCAATAAGTGGAGGACATAAAAATTTATTTAGTAATTTTTATAATTAATTTAAAATATGTATGACAGAATCAACATCGACGTATACCCTTGAGTTAGACTTTTAACCAACAACGTTGCAAAAATGGAGGCTAAAAAGGGGAAAAGCCTTCGACTGCTAAAGCGAGAGACTTAAAATTTGGTAGGTGGACTTCTATACGGGATTTTATGGAATTCCTAAGATGAGGGGCATGAAGAGGAAAAGTCATCACCTTAGCAACATAGCAAAATTGCTAAAGCAAGGATCTTGAATTTTGGTGTGTATATTCCTAATCTCCTACGATGAGGGGCATGCTGGGAAATGTCAATCCCTTGACGGCTTGGTCAAACCGCTAAAGCGAGGAACTTGAAATTCGGTATTTGGGTTCCTAATCCCGCGTAGACATCCGCCTACACAGAATTTTTGGAAGTTCTTATGGAGAGCTGTTAAACGGGAAATGTTCCCACTTAGCGATATGCCCAAACCCCTTTGAATAGAAATTTAAAAGATAAAATATTTGTTATAATAAAAATCTCCGGATCGTAGCCCATAGTGATGTTATTATAGAGAAATGATGAAGTAAGGTTGATAAGCAATGAAATGTAACAATAAATAATTCAAAATAATGTATAAGTATGTATGTAAAACATATAAGAGGTTTAACAATAATGGAAAATTATAAAATAACAAAACACAATGAAGCATAGTAAATAATAGGAGAAGGAGGAAAGGAGGAGAAGCAAATGTTTGGATGTATACAATATAAATACTTTTAAGATTATAATGAGAGACATAAGGATAATAAAGGATAATAACAAAGTGTATATGCTACTTAAGCATGTGTGTGTATATGTGTATTTATTATTATTATTTTGTTGGTAGTGAAGTATGTTGTATATATGTTAGTTTAGCAAAAATTCCAAAGGACTCGACTTGTTAATGTATTGAATTTAATTCTAAAATACTCTAATAACAATATGTTAGTATTAGTTTTAACCGTTATGTCTTTTGTGTTAAGAAATAACATTTTTTGCAGGATACAAAATGTGTTTTAATAGAATACTATAAATACCATTACAGTAAACATTTCATATGAATTCATATCATCTTTAACCATTAAAACATAACCATCTTTTGTATGCATACAATGCTAGTTTGTTAGGTAAGTATGAATAGTACTAGGGTGTCCTTTAAAAATATAATTGTTATTATTACCCCCAGTTTTATTGCAAATAGTTCCAAATCGAAGAAATCTATAACTGTTTTTTTTTTTTTTGTAATACGTTAACTCGTGCCAAATTTATTTTTTATTTATTTATTTAATACTCGTATACTCAAAGTTATTCATATATGGAATTCTGACTTCATCGGATTTATAAAAATTTTATAAAAATCCAAAAAAGTGTTTTTTTTTTTTAATACTAGATTGACCGAACCAGTATCTTTTTCAGGGTTAGCATCTTTTATTAAAAACTGCAAATTTTTGTTCCAACTTATTCCAGATATTATAATATGACTTTTGTAGCATTGAGTAGCGTAACAATTCCACATAAGCAATTTTTTAGAATTTCACTTACAAGGGAACTACCCTGAAGGGTACATGCCGATTGAAATGAATCTTATATATGTTATAAAGTACATAAATCTAGGGTTGACATGTTTTTTTATGTATCACTGGAAAAATGTTTCTGAGGAGCATTGTCTGGTGCACTTTTTTTTGAAAATTTTTAATTATTGTTGTTGTTTTTCCAAAAAATTTAGGAATTTTTGAGTACTTTATATGAGGATGTAAACCGGTACGACGTCCAAATTTACATATATTAATCCTTATTAAATTTAATTCGACGCGTGTTTTAACTTTTTTCGATATTCGGCCTACTTCGAATTTGAAAGGGGGTTTCCCGATAAGCTATTATTGGTCATTTTAATTTTTTAAAATTGAAAAGCAAAACATAACAAAATTTTTTTTATTTATTTTATTATTATTTTTACCATTAGGGCTGAAAATGTATTAAGGAAAATAAACGAAGGCAATGTTATGTATGCAGTGGAGCTCAGCTATAATGAACTTTATTAAGAGTTAATATTAATAAAGCTCCAATAAATATTTTATATGGTATCATGGAATATATGCTTGCATATTTAAATGGTTCTATTATTTTTGGACAAAATTTTAAAGTCTTTTATTGACAACCGAGCACTAGCTACTATGGCCTTCGGCGCGTTGTAGCGAAAACAGACCAGTGCCTCTGGTGAGAATCGAACCCACGACCCCCACACTGATAAGCCAGCACGCTACCAACTAGCCTACCGGGGCGCACTGACACAAATTATTTGATTGTGAATATAAATAAATTAACAAACTAAAAATAAATAAAAAGCATTTTATTCAAAAAACGAGTAGTATTGCAGCAAATATTCCATAATACCATATTAAGTTTTTATTAGAACTTTATTAATATTTTCTTCAAATAAAGTTCATTATGTAAAGCTGAGATCTACTGTATATATAAAATTATCTGTGATTATTTTTTTTTAGCCCATTTTCAATCCTAATGATAATAAAAATAACAAACACGTTTTTTTGTTATATTACAAAAACTGCTAATTTTGTTCGAAATAGCTGAACTCTCCTGTAACGTATGCGGAAAAAATTGCAACAAATTTTGCAACGCTGGAAAAAAAAGTACTAAAGCTAATAATTTTTTACCGTTATATTTGAATAACCACATGTTTTCTTATATTGCTTTGATAATTTTATCAATAAATTGACATTTAATTATTTTAAAATGTCGACAAAAGAAGAACAACGTCGAGAAACAATTTGTAATTTTTTCAATAATCATCATGGATGCATCATGTATGATGAGTCATATTTTACACTAGATGGCAATGAATGGCTGGAAAGGCACTTTTTCGAAGGAAAGAAACCTACTGATAACAAAATAAAATATTTGGAGTATACAAAGTTCCCTTATAAAGTTTTACTATGGCTTGCAATTAGTCCGAAAGGGAGGTCGGAACCAGTGTTTTTGAATCTGGATTGGCCGCCAATTCTGAACGATATATTGAGCACTGTTTGCCAAAAGTGAAAGAAGAAGAAAAGATGCATCGATTCCTAAATGTGATCTTCGGGCTAGACTTAGCATCTAGCCATTACGCTCGAAAAACCGTAGAAGCTATGGACACACTTCATATACCACATAAAGAGGAAAACCCACCAAATGTCCCTCAATTACGTCCAATCGAAGATTTTTGGATTTTCTTAAATAATTAAAGTAAATTATCACAAATAAAATTATAATTTTTCTGTTAATATGGAAAAATATTCATGATCTTTAACCGAACTAACCAACAACTCACATACAATTTATATAGATCAACAATAAAAATTCACTAAAAAATTTATATTCATTTTTTTCGAGCTTAGCGAGTCCGAACTAACAAATTCACATTCACTAAAAGCCTTACAGAAAATGTGGCTAACAAAAAGATATATATGTAGGTTCGGAATCTTGGAAAGATTGTCTTAATGAAGGTTTTGGCAAGACTTAAATAATTGGAAAAGTTTGAAACACTGTATTGATTTTAGAGTTTGTTTTGAAGCCCAAAAAAAGCAATTATTAAAAACAAATTATAAGACGATATATATCGCTAAAATAATTTAACATTAGCACATTTACTATAAATAAGGATTCATTTGAGGAACTAATACATGTGTCACAAACTTTGGAAATTAGGGTTGCATTTGCATTTTGGGGATAAATAAAATTTGTGCAAGCAAACTTTATACAGCTAGCCATGCTACGGCAAAACTAATGACCTCAATTAAAAAATTGATTATATATTTTTTAAAATACTAATCAGTTATTTTTACAAAATAATCAATTTTCATAAAATGTCCTGGAAAGGACATTTATTTTATTATTATATTTTACTATTATTTTTCAATTATATGTTTCTTCTTAAATATAACTATTATAAAAATAGGAATCGACATCTCCAAATTAGTATTTTAAAAATTTTTCAAAATTAATTAAAAAATACACATTTTTGCATTTTAATTAAATTTTTGATTAATTTTTAATGTCAGGCTGAAGTTAAATGATATCCGATGAAGTCAGAAATATATATCTGAATAATTTTGATTATATTAAAGGAATATATAAAATAAAGGGAATATATAAAATAAAAAAATAATCTCGATGTATATAAAAACAAAAAACTAATATAACTGTAAAAAATATTACTTGAGCCAGAGTAAAATTTTTTTTATATAAATAGAACATTTTTATTCTTCAAAGTTTAGTAATATCATGATGCTTGCTAGGAAAAGATTACTAAGAAGACAAGAAAGGAGCAAAATTGATGATTAATATGTTTTTTTTAAGGTTCTGCCTATTATGGAGGCTCTAGCTTTTCTAAAACTTCGGGTTCTGATGAGATCTTTAGCCAGATCGAAATACTAGTATCAACCTAGCTAATATGTTTGATTTGCTTTATTTTTGTATATATACGGAGGTTGAAAGCTCGTTATAAATTTAAAATGACATAAAAATTATTTCGATGTATATAAAAACAAAAAACTAATATAACTGTAAAAAAGTTTTATTTTGCAAAATTTTGGGAATTTTTAATAAAAAATACTTTTTTTTTTTAAAAAAATTTGGCATTTTTTGACTGAAATTCTGCACTATTTAATGTTTTACAAAAAAAAATCGATTTCTTCCATTTGGAACCATTTGCAATAAAACTGGGAATGCAATGACAAATGTATTTTTATGGGGCACCCTAATATTCAATGTTAGTTTGTTAGGTAAGCATGAATACGTTCGTAGTAGTTTGTTTGGGGAAAAACTTACCATGAGTATCAGGTTTGTTACTACTTCCATTATCCATATGATGATGCTGCTGTGTATTATTTGCCGAGTGTTGCTGCTGCTGTTGAACAGTCAAGTTTGTTAAGCCAGTAAGATGTGTAGTAGTTGTTGTATTACCACTACCATTACCACCAATACCACCTACAACATGATATTGAGGTGGTGTTTGTACACGACGTATTTTTGCTTCCGATGGTTTATAAATATTTGTATTTTGATATGCGGTTGACATAACGATGCCTATGGATTTATAAGGAAATAAAATATAAAACAGAGAGAACGAGAGAAAGAGTATGAAAACATATTTTAGTAGCAGGATTAAATCAAAGTTAAGCAAATAAAAAAAATAAAAATAAAATATAAGCCGTTGTTGCTATAACAAAACAACAAACACTTGTATACCAAATACTTAATATTCTATAAGTAGAAGTTGTTTGACAAAAAAAAAAAAAACGAAAAATCCGTTAAGTAAAGCTGACATCGCAATTTTTATAAAAACTGACAAAAAAAAAAAAACAGACATCGATTGCTAGTAAATGTTTTTGTGTACATGCCCGGTTTGCTTGTTACACCAAAAAGGGGGGGATAACTACATAAAGTTGTGGTTGTTAAAAAAGAATAAAATCATACTAAAAAGATGATTTCCTGTAATAATAAATACTAACGTAAGTTAATGTACAGTGAGTAAGGAAATAAATTAATAAAAATCGTTAATAATAACAGAAACAACATTTTTACAAAAATTTTGCAAAAATTCTGCATTGATTTTGATATAAAAAATTTGTACAAAAAATTTCGGTTTTTTTTTTTTACTTTATTATATCTTAGAAAAATACGTTGCGTATGAGTGATTTTTATTTTAATGCTAGAATTAATAATGCTCATACGCATTTAAAGATTAAACATTTGTGTCCGACCGAACAGTTCGGCCAAAAACCTATATTTTGTCGGTTTTTCGATATCTAGAGGCAATGATGACAAATTTTGGTATTGGAAACATGTTTGTTGAGCCGATTTAATTCGATTTTGTGTAAAAAATTTAAGAGAAAAGCCGAAGTTTAGCTATAAAGTTAAAAGTTCGGCCGCCGAACTATTTTCAATTTGGCCGAACTTTCTGAGGCCGAACAGTGAATTCATTGCTTAACTACAGACTTTTTTTTTCAAATTTGACACTCAAAATAACATCTAATCAGCCTAATAAACATTTGTCATCCGCCAAATTTGTCCATAATGCTTGAAAATACCGAATACAGACCAAATGCATTTTCTGGCCGAACTGTTCGGTCGGACACTATTAAACATTGTTATAGTATGTAATTTTTAATGTAAAATTTCATAAAATGCTTAAATTAAAATACAACATTTTAAAACAAAAACATATCTACTCATTAGTAGATACAATATACAGTAATTTGTATGTTGCTAAACATGTTTGTAACATAATATACACATATTCTGTATAATTACATGTTAAATAATGTATTGTGTTGTCGTACGTGAAAACAAAAATTTAATCGCTCCGATAACAGAATGGAACATTGGTCCAAAATGGAACGATATGGAATGAAACGGGAAATGATTGGAATCGGAACACTGTACACATTTATGTTGTCGGCTTAGTGCTTCTTGTTAAGGTGTGCAAAAATTTCGTCTGTTTTGCGATATCATGCTTAGTTTTCGAGATACAAGCCATTCTACAAAATGGCGATATTTTAAAATGTTCAGTATCTCCAAAACTAAGCGAGATAGACCAAAACGGACAAAATTTTTGCTCTAGCGGCGTATTAATATACCCTTATAACATAAATAGGAGAGAGATCAGAGAAAACAGTTAGTTTTTCGATTAAATAAATATATATTATTTTACACTTTGATTAAGTAAATATTTTATACAAATATTTGTTTCAATCTGAACGCTCGACAAATATTTTTTCGTTTATTTTATTTGACACTATTTAAGAGCTGTTTGAACAAACAAAAACCATCAAATATTTAATCATAGTTTAAACATAAAATAAAATAATTTTTTATTTGACACAATTGAAGCAAATATGTAAACAAATATTTTGTTCAAATATTTGATTAATGTGAACCTACCTTAAGGAACATTTTTCCATACAATAAATAATAATTTTCTTGACAATTATAAAATCACAAAACTGTATTAGTGTATTCAACAAAATACAAATTTGTTATTAATTCGGCAATAAAAATTACAAAAATAGGTAACACCCATTTGCATCAAAGGAAAGAATAATGAAGTCGTAAAACGCAGACCCATGTTTTCATGGGTCTGCCATGGCAAGCATTTAAACACAATTATTGTGGAATAAATAATTATTTTATTATTATTTTCAGACATTTGCACTCTAATACAATTTTGTTGAAATCTACACCCAAAAAAATAAGTTAGTAGAAAAGTTAGTAGAAAAGTTAGTAAAACGTCTTGTAAATCAGGTATACTATTTTTTAGCAAAATTTTTTGCTAAAATCGTGTTTTCAGCTAAAATTTTTGTTATACTTATTCAGCACTTAACTGTTTTATACTAATGCTTTACTAATATACTAATGTTTTACTAATTAATTTTGCTAAAAAAAAATTGTGCTGATAAGCACATTAATAGTGTGGACGACAACCAGATTGAAAGATATATATATATGAAGTAGATGTCGCGACATGTCAAGATGTAGTAGAGAAGAGGAAAATGATACAAAAAGTACAACTCTAATAAGACATATAAAAAAATCAACCATGGAAGTTTTTGTATCTCTTTTTCATACATAAAACAAAATTGAGGATTAAAATAACTTAAATTTTGCGTTGTCACCGGTTTGTGAAAATAATTGTCTATTAATTAAATAAAAGACAAAATAAAATATTTATTTATTTAAACTAAATGTTTATATGTGTGGTCAAATTGCAAACAAACATATACAGAAATGTAGACAGAGTAAAGTGAAAGACAAAGACACACATCTTAGGTAGATTTTTATGGTTCCTTTTTCTTATTGCAAAAAGGGTTGTTTTTTTCGTTTCGTTTGTTTTCGTTTATTTTTTCGTTTCTATAATTATCTTCGGCAGTTGCGATAGCATCATTTAGACAACCATTGATGTAAGTAATTGAAAGACAATTTTTGTTATGTTATATATATTTATTTCTATATATTTTCAGATATTAAATTAATTCATGTCGTCAATGTGGAAAAATGAAAATTTTTATATTTCGTTATTATAGTAAATTATTTTTAAAACAATCACAAAAATATGTTTTATGATTTTCAGCAAATAAATTAACTAAATTACAATTTTTCTACAAATTTTTTGCGTTTTTTTTCAGTCTACTAAAATTCAGCAAAAAATTTATTAATTTTTAGCAAGGCTTTTTAATTTCGAATATACTAAGTGTTAGGAAAACTTTTGCTGAATCTACAAATTTTGTTGCATCCCGGGAAATGCATCCTTCAGCATATCGGTTGTGGCACGTGCAGTGTGTGCCGTTGCACCGTCCTGTTGGAACCACATGTTTTCCAATCCCAATTCATCAAGTTGCGGCAAAAAGAACTCGTTGATCATTGCTCTGTAGCGCTCAACATTCACAGTAACCGTTTGGCCCGCTTCCATGACATCCTCTGCTACAGCAGCAATATTCTCTGCAGAACGGCTACTCCGGGGTCTGCCACGCCTGGCAGGATCTCGTGTTGTGCCAGTCTCTTCGAGGCGAGTGGCTAAACGTCGCAGTGTTTCACCAGTAGGCGTTGGACGGCCAGGAAATCTGCGACGAAATTCACGTTGTGCCAAAGTCACCGACCGATTATTGGTCAAATAAATAGTCACCAATATTCCGCGTTCTGGAGCAGTGTAGCGTAACATTGTTTATTAACGTGTATTTCGCATGTGTTTACTATACAAATGTTAAAACAGAACTGACATTAGGGGCCAATCGCAAAATTTATAGCATTTTCTGATAGGAGGATTACTTTTGCGCCACCTTGTATAAATTGTGCAAAAATAGACACAATGCGTAAAACCAAAATATATACACAAAATATGTTTAAAACTAATATACACAATGTGTTTACAATTATGTTTTTGATTTTATCAAAAGTATTTAGTAACTAAATTTAAGATGTCTAGAATTAAAATTTAAGATGTCTAGAATTACAATTTAAAATGCATATATGCAAATAATATGTTTTTATTAAATACTATAAATTAGATTTTAGCAAATCGATTTCCATTTTACAAATTCTGTTTCTTCTTTTACTTTACTAAAAAGTTACAGTCACGTTTTGCTAAAATTGGCTAAACGATCTGCTGGTATAATATTTGCTAAACAATCTGTAACAATTACAGATTTTTCTGTAACTTTAACAGACCTTTTTATTTGAGTGTATTCAAATATCTGTGTTGCCACATTTCGAAAGTTTTTTATTTTAGTTTTTAACTTTCGTTTGTAAAGGGTGTTTTCCATACAGGGATAAAACTTTAAATTGAAAAAACTTATTTAACTGACGGCCATTTTGTCAGCTGTTAAGTAATTTATATTTAGTTTGGTTTGACATTTCAACATGAATAGACTGACGCCTGAACAACGCTTCCAAATTGTGAAAATTTATTTTGAAAATCATGGTTCTGTTCGAAATACGTATCACGCACTACGTCCATTTTACGGTCAACATAATCATCCATCAGAGCAATTGATTTGATTAACTATGGAACAAAACTGCCGTATTTGGAGTGATGATAATCTTCAAGTGTATATTGAGACACCGTTACATCCAGAAAAACTGACTGTTTGGTGTGCTTTATGGGCTGGTGGAATCATTGATCCGTACTTTAAAAACGATGCTGGTCAGAATGTTACAGTCAATGGTGACCGCTATAGAGCCATGATTACTGACTTTTTCGTTCATTTATTGAATAACCATGATGTGCTGGAGCTGTGGTTTCAACAAGACGGCGAACATGAAACACAGCTTGTGCCACAATTGATTTAATGAAAGAAACGTTTGGTAACCGCATAGTTTCACGTTTCAGGCCAGTGAATTGGCCTCAAAGATCATGCGATTTAACGTCGCTGGACTTTTTCTGTGTGAACATGTGAAGTCACTAGATTGACCGCTTGGAGGACAACATTCACCGCTTTATTGTCAATATACGGCCACAAATGTTGGAAAAAGTCATCGCAAATTGGACCTCCAGATTAGACTACGTCCGAGCCAGCCGTAGCGGTCATTTTCCAGAAGTCATATTTAAATTATATTGCCAGAAGATTATCCTTCGAATTAAGTACATAAATAAGCGCTGAAAATTTCGGACTGGGACTGCGATGGGTTCTTTTATTTTAAAGAATCATAAATCACTTCTTTAAAAAAATATTTTAATTTTAAGATTACGTCTGCCAAATTTCAAAGCAAACAAAAAACGTGATTACAAAAATCGTTCTGTTTGACATTTAATGACTTATATAAAGTTTGAATTTTATTGCAAACAGAAGTATAAAAAATCTTAATTTTAAGGTGGTAAAAAAAACGCGTTAATCAGGGCATCAGTGTAATAACTTTATGTATAGATATTTTGTTACCCACTGTAAACGCATGCATATTACTACACTGTATCTTATTATTAAGGTAGTAGATATATAAAAAAAAACATACATAAGTCCCATATCCTTAATATCCTTAGTTAGTCATGGAGTAGCATAATTTAATGTCATGCTCTATTGAAGTTTATTCATTTTATAAATACACACAACAGAGAGACAGTGTTTCCTAGATATCATTGTTGGTTGGTGTATGACATAAAAATGGGAAATGAATGGTATGGAATGTGTAACTAGTTAATAGTGCATGCAATTTATGGCACCCACTCATAAAAACGCACCAAACAAAGTAACATTTATGTTACCAAATCAATGATGATTTTTTTTTTCGAAAAAAAAGAAAGCTTGGCATTCATTATTTAGTTGTTTCCACATTTTATTATAATATGCACGGTGCGCCTGAGTCGATTTAAATAAAATTGGCGTGTTATCCCAATCTGAAAGCGAATTTTGTTGCTAGATGGTCTACGAAAACTACAAAAATCAAGGTGGCGCTTTTTGTCTTTAGTTTAGGGGCACCTCACCAATTTTGAC
The DNA here is from genome assembly GCA_021234595.1 of Delia radicum. Classification (NCBI taxonomy): domain Eukaryota; kingdom Metazoa; phylum Arthropoda; class Insecta; order Diptera; family Anthomyiidae; genus Delia; species Delia radicum. The sequence continues at coordinate 287,425,790 of CM037851.1, read as the reverse complement.
AACAAATTTTAGGAACGATTCAGATACGTGAGCTGAGTCGAGAATTTTATTTTTTTCCTCCAATTTGTAGGCGGTAGGCTCAAGAAATTTAAATTTTTGAAATTTTAATTTTCTCAAAAACTACTTATCCGTTTTGTACAAATCATGTCTCATTGGAAAGCTTATAAAATCTTCTTTCGTATAATGTATAAATATTTTTATTTGCCAAGGATGGAAGCGTGTTATTTCACTTTTAAGTTAGAAAATAATTTTAAAAAAATTTAAACTTAAAAAAATTTACTTTTAAGCATTGCCGTCTCCTCGACTCAGCTCTCGTGTCTGAATTGTTCCTAATTTTGTTTAGCAAAGTCAGTGAGGTGCCCTAAAACTAAAGATATATCAAGTTTTGAAAATTTTGATTAGTCGCTTGAAATAGTGCCACCTAAATTTTTGTCTCTGAAAAAGGTTATATTTTGATTGTTGCTCCCATTTCTTGTCTATTATACCATATAAATGACAAAATACAGAGTTATTGTTTTGCGGTCAATTGTAATGTTAAAGTGAAATAACAAGCTTCCATCCCTGGGAAATAAAAATGTATATATATCATACGAAAGAAGATTTTATCAGCTTTCCAATGCCATACAACTTGTCTTAAACAGATAAGTAATTTTGGAGAAAATTGGAACTTAAAAAATATTTTTTTTTAGCCTTGCCGCCTCTAAAGGGGGCGTGTCTGACAAAAAAGAAAAGACCTAGACTCTGCTCATATATTTGAATAGTTCCTAATTTGTTTTAATCAAAATCGGTGAGATAAAAACAGGCAAATTTAGAAAATTTTTGTTGCCCGCGAAAAAAAGCGCCATACAGATTTTTTTTCGTTTTCGTTTGAAAATGGTTTTTAGAGCATCTAAAACAGAATCCGTTTTCAGATTCTATTTAAATTTACTCTGGAGCACCGTGTATGTCTATTTCAAATTTTTTAATGTTGTTTTTTTAATGCCTCTTTTTATTTGAGTTATTTTCCTTCAAGGTCTTTATGTGTTTTCAAAAGTCTCTTTTCGCTTTATTTTATTATTGTACATTAGGGTGGGGCGATTTGAACATCTTAATGAGCGCTTCGCGTTTCTGATTCTTGGGATTGTACTGAGCAAAAAAGTCCACTAGACCATACGTCTACGGTGAAAATCGAGCTTCCAGATTTTGACTTTTTAGCCGTATTTTGTGAAAGTAACAATGTGTGGGATGGACATATCTCAGGAAGTAGGAGGAGCTTATCCAAGATTATGGTATTAATCTCTTCTTCGGAAGATTCTCTAGCAGACTAATGCGTCAACCATATTTGTGGGTGGGGTTTAAGGGGTTAATTTTTAATCTCAAAATAAGGCTTTTTTTGCCGTATTTTGTGAAAGTAACAATGTGTGGGATGAACATATCTCAGGAAGTAGGAGGAGCTTATCCAAGATTATGGTATCAATCTCTCTAGCAGATTAATGCATCAATCATATTTGTGGGTGGGGTTTAAGGGTTTAATTTTTAAATTCAAAATAGGGCTTTTTTGCCGTAAAGTCAAAATCTGGAAGCTCGATTTTCACCGTAGACGTATGGTCTAGTTGACTTTTTTGCTCAGTACAAACCCAAGAAACGCGAAGCCCCCATTAAGATTTTTTTCCTACCATACAAATCGCCCCAACCTATTGTACATAAACTAAATGATGTTTTTGTTCTTTTTTTTTTGCCATTTTCCCTTCAATGTTTTATGTGTTTTGTATTAAGGAATAAAATACGCAACATACCGTAAGGATTTTGTTTGATTTTTTATTGCTATTTATTGTTGTAAAATTTGTAATTTAACGTTGGTTTTGTGTTCTTTTCGCTTTTTGGCAAAATAAATCGACAATTTTATGATGCTTAGAGGGTCTGGTGGATTGTTTTTGTTAGAGGGATTTAATGGATTTTTTATTGTTGATTTTCTTAGATTTTATGAGAGTCTTAAAATTAATGCTTTCTTATTTATGGAATTTTTTTTTAACGTAAACGTGTTTTGCGGCTATAATTGAAATGTGAGATGTGTCATTTTAAAGTTGATGATTTGCCTTGCAGATCATAAAATTACCGGTGATTACAAGATATTGTGCTTTATTATAAAAAAAAAAAAAGAAAAGGAAAGAAAATTTGGGGATGAGTTCATATATTAACTGATAATTTTTGAACAGCTCAAATTTGTGCGTTATGTTGCTCTAGCTAGATTTTTTTAAACCATTTTTGGGTATTTAAATACCAAATAGTTAGCCGGAAATTTATATCACTAGTAACATAATTCTTTTATGGATATCATGAAATATTTAGAACGAAACATTGTTCCAATTCGCAACCACAGGGAACCCAATGAAATGGAGCGAGCTTGGTTTTGGATATATTTATAATTTTTCCGATTTCATCGTTGTTTTCCATTTCTGTCCTTTTTTTTTTAATTTCATCGTGTTTCAAAAGCTCATCTATAAATTGTAATTTTTTTTAATCGATGATTTATTAGAAACACTAAAATTTTAAGCCATTGTTATTGATTAATGAAATTATTAAAAAATTGTAAAAAAATAATGTTGTTACAATTGTTTTCAATGCAATGTTTAAAAGATCATCATTTATCAGTTAATTTAATTAATTTGTCAATTTAGATTAGTTACTCTTTACCACTGTTCCATGCTCAGAAAAGAAAGAGCATATAATTACCTAATGTATAATAGCATGCTGCCTGCATTTGGTCAAGCGTGCACTGAAGTCGATTGTATTCGCAAAGCCAAACATCTATTATAACCAACCTGAGCAGTGAGGGGTATGTTCAAATTTATATACCTATATTTGGCTGTTCATTTCAGCTGCAACTCGGCTTCGTTTTGGAGAAAATATTTGTTTAATATTAGCTTGTTAGAACTGCAATGCGTATGATGAATCTTAAATATTATACGATATGATTTTATATGATTTATCATGCGTACTATATTTCTAACTAACAAATATTTAAATAATTGAGATGGATGATATTCAAGGAAAATTTTCTTAAAAAAGAAGCGTAGTTATAGTGAAACTTTCTGGATCAAAAAAGTAATCTTAACTTTTTTTTATAAATATTGTAAATTAAAAATTATATAATTTTTTTTAGAAAATTAAAAGAAGTGTTTCATCTTTTATTCATTTGTTTGGCATTGATACGATATGTTATATCTAAATATTTCTTAAACTGGATAGTTGGCTTTAAAGTCACATAATTAAATTTCAAGTTTGATAAAGGTGACTTTTCCCCCTTTTTGTATCCTCACTTTACGCCGTGCCTGGCGAAAGTACCAAAATTAGCAAATAGACATTAAGCTTTCAAACTAAAAAAGTGTAGTCAAGACGTCAAGAGCCAGACCCTTGCACTTTTCGCCCCTCCTTCAAAGAATTTCCAAAAATCCCTTCTAAGAGGATATAACCTACGTTCCAAATTACAAGTTCCTAACTTGAGTGAAATATCCAAAAGTACTTCATAAGTAAGTGAGGCAATGCTCCAAAGATCATTCCCTTTAGACTTTCCAAAAACTCTGGGAGATGAGGAACATACATACCAAATTTGAAGTTACTAGCTTTAGCGGTTTGTTCACACACACGGGGAGATTTACTTCTTTGTGAACCTACATGGAGAAATTTCCAAAAATCTAGGACTAGGACACACATACCAAATTTTAAAATTCTCGTTTTAGCGGTTCGGCAAGGTCATGGGGGAGACTTTTCCCCTTCTTTAGCACCTTTTGCTACCACGTCCCTGGCCAAAAATATAAAAAAAGTACCATATCAATGAGGTAGATACACACATTAAAAATGTCAGCTGTCTAGCTAAAGGAATTTGTGAAGGCCACCAAAAGAGATATTTCCCTATTTCCCGCTCATGAAAGAATTTCCAAAAATCCCGTATTAGCGGATTTAAAGGTCTGATTTGAGCCAGTTAGTCTTATATAAATCTATATAGATAAAGCAGGGATTAACTTTTTAATTTTTTCGAAAAAGTGGGCAGAGTAGGCGTGGTTAAATGTTGTTCAATTTAGAAAATTGTTTTATTTATTTAAATTTAATGGTATTAGGGAAATAAGAGAAGTTTTACTATGCCAGTAAAACTTTTAGAAATAATTAAATAGTTTGACAAATTTCAAAACATGTGTCGAATTGAGAAAGTTTTAGCGTGTTGCTTTATTTTGGCGAAAATAGCGTCTAAGTTAATACACTTTAGCAACGCTAACAGAACATCAAACTTTCTCTTTGAAGAATATATTAGTTTTATACAGATTTTAACTTAAAAGGACCGATTTTAATCAATATCAGTGACTTTTAAGATGACACTTTAAATGCATTACGAATTTCTCGAAAAATTGAATTGTGATAGATTGTTGGAAGACTTTCATTATTGTTTAAGCAACCTTATAGCATATACTTAACTTAACTCCAAAAACATATTCAACTTACCTTTCTCACAAACAGTAGTCGAAGGACTCTGACGACTATCCGTACTTAAAGGTGAAACCGTGCCACCATCTGGTTCGGAACTGGAAACACACTGAACCTTCAAATTAAGAAAAAAAAATCATAAATTTTTCTAAAAAACATCAAGCAATAAAACTTACCATATCACTACCACCACTTCGATGACTTGGTGGTCTCTCAGGACTTCTAGGACTATGTGTAGTAGTATCAGGTGGACTAGCCGCTGATGAGCGAGAATTGGCCAAATGGGCATTGGGGGAAGTCGATGAAGAAGAAGCTGTTTCCAAAACAATACCAACTTGATTGTTTACAACATGATGTTGGTGATTAAGATTTTGTTGATGTTGTTGCAGAGCTTGTATAGTAATATGCTGAGGAGTAGCAGTAACTTGTTGTTGTGGCTGCTGGACTTGTATGGTGGCATTTTGTTGCACAAATGTAGCCGTAGCGGTAGGATTATGTTGGGTTGTAGCTGGCATTACCAAACCCATGGGGGTTGAATATATTTGTCCAATAGGACTTAGTTGGCCATTACTACCCACTATAAATTGTTGCCCAGTAGTGGTAGATTGTATAAATTGTTTGTTGGTTTGCGGTGAGGTAGCCCTTAACATCATGGTACCTTGTGGTGTAGTGGTAAGTATATTGGTGGTGGGACCACATGAACCCACATTTTGGATTTGTAGTAATGTAGTATCTGGAGCCATTACTAAGCCAGTGGGTAATATTAATTGTTGTCCCAGTAGATTCATGGGCTGTATTATTTGACCATTTTGTAGTATCAACTGTTGAGGTTGGTTAGTAGTTGTAGTATTGGCTGCTTTGTTAACTACAATACCCTGTAAACCATTTGCGAGTTGAAATTGTTGTGGATATGTGGCAGTAGTGGTGGCATTTCCCGTAGGTGTTGTAGTTAGTTGTACTACTTGTGGTTGCTGATGTGTAGCTTGTGTTTGCTGAGAAGCTGCTTGTAGATTAGCTACATGCTGTTGTAGTATTGTAGCTGTTTGATTGGGTATAGTTGGTGAGATTTGTGTTGGTGTAGGAGAATTTTTACGTTTTTTAGTTCTTCTTTTAGCATCATTCGGTGATGATGATGATGTTATAATAATTCTACCATCTGGTTGTTGTACTAATTGTGAAACAACTTGATTATCTAGATTAGTAAATTGTTGTTGCTGATGTTGTTGTTGGTTTGTAGCTTGTGGTTGTTGCTGTTGTTGTATAACATAACCACCATTCGGTAGAGCATTTAATACGACTGTCTGTTGCCCTAAAACATTGGTTGCATTGCCTGCATTTGAAGTTGTTATCAATTGATTTCCCGCGGTTAATATGGGTTGTGTACCCGCTGTATGTATTATGTTGCCAGTATTTGTTAAAACTTTAGTGCCATTATTTGTTAATAAATGATTTTGTCCCGAATTCAATATAACCGTAGTAGGTTGTAGTTGTGTAGTCGAGCCATTAGTGTTTGTAGTTTGTGACACTATATAGCCACCATTGGGTTGTTGTTGCAATGTGGCTGTTAGTTGTCCAGTATTATTTAAGACATCCATTTGCTGGGTATTCTGTTGTTGTATAATTACATTTGTTGCTGCATGTGATTGGGTAGTTGTTGTCGCATTGCCACTAGCAATTAGTACTTGTTGTTGTTGGGGATGGTGTTGATTATGTTGTTGTTGTATATGTGGTTTATTATTCGAGGAGGGCATTACTATAAGTTGTCCAGTAGATGTCATAATAATTTGTGAATTTCCTGTATTGTCATTAGACCTTAGCAATGGTTGAAGCTGTAACTGACTAATTGGTATGCTGGTAGTACTATTTGCTGTTACTTTTTGTACTGTAGCCTGTATTTTTTGGGTTAGGGTGGATGATGGTTGTATGGGATTAATGCGTTGCCCTGAAGAAGATGTTGTTGTTGTAGTAGTAGCAGCTCCACGATTACCCGCTATTGTGGTAACAGTAGCTCTCGAAGTGTTTGTTGCTACTAGTCTTTGTTGCTGTTGGGGAACTTGTTGGTGTTGCTGTATAGGACCAGCATTTTTAATATGTCTTAAAATCCGTACCTGTTGGGGAGGAGGTTTTTGTATCGAAGTTGTTGTCGATTGTTGTTGATGTTGCTGAGGTTTAATATGTAACGTTAGTGGTGAGGGCATAGGAGATGATGTTGTTTTCAAAGTGGAGACCTTTGCAGAATTTGTTGATTCTATTGATCCTGCTTGGGAAGAAGGCCAAGGTTTAGGACTTTCATTACTAGTAGAAATTGCTCCTACTTGTTCGGGTTTTTTAGTATCATCTGCTGTTTTACGTTGTAAATCTGGTGTAGAACGTGGTCCACCTACAGTACTAGATGAAACTGGAGATTCTTGTGCTGTAGGTACCAGTTTAACTGGGGTTCTTACCGTTTGTTGCACAAAGAGATTCTGTTGGGGTTGTTGAGTTTGATTTTTAACTGGGCTATATGAAAATTTATTATTTACAGAAGTTTGACTAGGAGTTATAATATTTTGAATATTGGTAAAATTATGTTGTTTTATTGGTTGTTGTTGTTGTTGTTGAGAATTTGGCATTTGATAAAAATTCATTGAAGTTTGGGTAGACATAAGCCTGGATTCTGTAGAAGCTTCCAAAGAAGTTTGATTAATCACAGTTGGTTCATTAGAAACATTATTAGTTTCTATAACTTCATTCTCCTCTTCAGCATCTCCATCTTCTTCTTCTTCTTCTTCACCTTCCTCCTCTTCGTCATCAGCTTCTTCTTCATTAGCTTCATCTTCATCATTTTCGTTTTCTAGGTCATCCTCAATGTGTTGGGATAGAACACATTCTTCCATGTTGTTTGAAGTTTTTAATGTACTAGCGTCTTCATTATGCTCATTAGTTTCTTCACCTTCCTCGTCATCTTCGTCACCTTCTTCGTCCTCTCCTTCAACTTCTTCGTCCTCCTCCTCCTCCTCTTCTTCCTCATCTGGCATATTTTTATCATTTTGTTGTTCTATATTCATCATAGAATTGTGTACCAAAGCCGTTTGTTGCTTCAAATAACCATTGAGATCGTCTTTAAAAATAGACGTGGAGTGTTCCAATTGTTGTTGCTGCTGGTTTTCTTTATTGTTGATCTCAGTGGGAGATTGTTGTTGTTTCGTCTGACATATACCACCCTCTGGCTTATTACATAATTTTGACCATTGCAGATTAACATTATGACCATTTGTCATGTGAGTAGATGGCGTAGAAGTTTCATGTATTAATATGTTATCATCTTTTGGCCATGTTTTATTAGCATTTTCCATCATGCCATTGTTAAAAGTTGAATTTGTTATCACATGTTGCTGCTGCCGTTGTGTTGGCTGTACATGATTTGGCAATTGTTGTTGCTGCTGTTGTTGTTGCATGGGTGGTGGTAACATTTTATATGAATTATGACTAGTTTGTTGTTGTTGCTGTTGTCCTCCACCTGTACTATTACCACTGCCCTCAGTACTAAATAATGATTTTGACTCTGTTGACATTTGGGTTGTATTGGTGGCGGCAGGTGTTTGTGTTGGTGTTGATGTTGACAACGATGTATTGGCATTGTTGTTATCAATCATAGACTCTGTATTGGCAATTTTACGACGTTTGGCATCTGAAATTAAAAAAGAAATAGATAAAATGTTGTAGAGATGCTTTAAATCTTTAAGAGATATTTAAATTCAAATGTTTATTAACAATACTTCTCAATTTCTTCTACCCAAACTGAAGGCAATACTTATTTAGACAGGAGCATCGGCAGAGTGCTAGTCAAATGTAAAAAATATACACAGACCAAAAAAAAAAAAATTGCAAAAATATTGGAAAATACCAGATATAATACTATACATAAAATTTGGATAGTCTCTATTTTAAAAATTGACCCTTACTTTTGGTATAAATATGTAAAAATTGGTTAAATCATACAAGAACTTGTGAAAATGTAGCAAGTTTTTAGTTGAGTAATGTAATCTGCACAAGTTTCTGAATGATTGTAGAAACAAATTTTATGTGGAATCAGTTTTATTATTTTAGAACAATTTTTTCGTATACATTATGCAAAAACTTTACAAGAAAAATTTTACAAGTTTTTACTTTATTGTACTCAAAAATTTATACAGATTTTCAAATTATAAACAAAAAACATGGCTTGAGTGTTTTTCACCCATCTTCCAATACTTAAAATTAAAATCTAAAAAGGTTTTACTTCGTTTAGCTTAAAAACGTTGAAAATCAGCATATTTTTTATTTTTTATTTTTTTTTTTTTTTAAAGAGAAGCAACACTCAGGAAATTTTTCTTATTAATTAATGTGTTGCTTTCTTTGGAAAGGGGATAGTGGAGAGATGAAAGGTGGTGAAAGATGAAGGGCTTCACACATGGCAACACTGTAATTGCGCGAGATGATAAGTCTTAGAACAGTTGTTGCTCGCCACCTGATGTAGAGTTGGCGAATTTATTGAAGCTTTTTGTTTCATAGCCCTGATTCATTATTTTACTTCGGTGGGGTTAAGTGCTATGGGAACACCGAAGGTGGGCGCAGCGATACATATAAGTGATAGAAAACATATTATTTTTCTAAATTGATGTTGTCGTCTCCGGGATCGAACCCGGGATCATCTGTGTAACAGTCCAACGAGCTAACCATTACACCACAACGCCCACAAATAGAGTGTCAGACAAAAGTTTTGGCACAGTTAGGTTTCTTTAAGTAATCCTTCTTTTTATGGCACAAAAACGCAACATTTAAAAAAAGATAATAATTTCAGTCTTTATATGAAGAAATCATCTGCGATTGCAAAAATATTTATCAAATACGTAAAATACTAATATATTTTGAGGACGAAATTTTTGGCACAATTATATTCATCTTTCGGTTAGAAGTTAATAATGTGCTAATTTCCTTACTTTTTATCTTTTAGTACATCAGCTCCCAATGATCCAAAGAGCTATTTTTGTGAATTTTCATTTCACAAATCCCTCAAAAAATATGTTTTTATATAATTTTTGTGACAAACGTTGAGTTGACAGAGCACTATTTCTAAATCCTCCCTTAAATCTTAGATGTAATAAAAGTCTACGGATAACGGAAGGATCATTGAAATATGTGGGTCATTTCAAAGTGTCCACATTGTAATAAGGTTTTTTATCAACATTTTCTAGAAATTGCATACATAAGGGGCCGCATTTCGAAACTCCAGATTTTGTATTTTTTTTTGCATTTTTAGGGAAAAGTTATTGAAATTATTCGAGTTACTCGAGTAATTTTAAAGTCGTACTTGATAACGAGTACGTTAAAAAACTCAAAATCGAGATACTCGAACAAAACCAAACCCGAGTAATTTGAATACCCTAGTAAATACCAAAGACCTAGTTGACTATCTTGTGAAACATTCGCAAAACATTTTTTTTTTAAACAACAAAATGTTTTTGCTTCAATAAGAAAAAATCTTTTACATTTTCAAAACATTGAACAAATTATAGCATCCTATGAAAAAAGTTTAAAGTTTTTAAGCAAAATAGCCTCTTGTTGCGCTAATTTTAGTGTTAAAAATCGTCATAGCTGACATCAGTATTCACAAGAGAATGTTTTGCTAAACATTCACGCAAACATTTGGTAAATACAAATGTTTAGGCACGAGTTGTTCATAAATAAATTATTACCTTTGTTATTTGAATTGAAAAATTACCTACTGACAATTATTAAAATACCACCTCTCATTTGTGCATAAATAAAAGTTGTGATACGAGTAAAACTCAACATATTTATTCAAACATAAATTGTAATTTATATGTTGTGTTATATGTCTTGAGCATATTTAAAATAGATTTTGAAAAGAAAAAAACAACAAATCCCTCATTAAACTTGTAACTTTTTTGAAATATGTTTTAAAACACGCAATTTTTAACAAGTTCACATAAATTGTATTGAATTCACAAAACGCTTAAATACGTGTATAGTTAAGTTTTCACTTTTGGTAGTATGGTAGCAGACAGGCAAATTATAGTAGTGCCTGCATACAAAGTTTTGTTACAACACGCACTTATTTAATTTTACTCATAACTAAATATTACCGCACATATGTACGTACACTGAAAACAAAAAAAATAGTAGAAAAGTTAGTAAAAACTCTAATAAATCAAGTATACTATTATGTTTTCTGCTAAACTTTTAGTTATACTTATTCAGCACTTAACTGTTTTGAACTAATGTTTTACTAATATTTTACTAATGTTTTACTAATTCATTTTGCTAAAAAAAAAATTGTACTGATAATCACAGTAAGAGTGTGGACGACAACCAGATTGAAAGATATATGCAGAATGAAGTGGATGTCGCGGCATGTCAAGATGTAGTAGAGGTGAGGAAATTTATATTAAAAAGTACAAATCTTGCAAGACATATAAAAAAATCAACAATGGAAGATTTTTGTATCTGTTTTTCATACACAATTAAACAACAGGAAGCCAACAATGTATATCGTATACATATAAATTGCGGATTAAAAAACTTTAATTTTGCGTTGTCACCGGCTTGTCAAAGTACCCAGGAAAAAATTACACATTCCAAAACGAAGGTGATGCCCACACTTGCTTAAATATCTCATTGGCAAATTTAGTAACTGAAATCCCAAACTCATTCCAACGATAGAGTCAAAAAAGCAAGTAGTATTGTAATCAATTCTTTAAATTTAAACCAGAAAGAATGAACTCAATAACAAAGTAATTATTTACTTAAAAGAAGATAACAATGTTATTAACTTATATGTATAACTTTTTGTACTCACGAAGTAATCATATACTTTTTCTTAATAAAAGGACGTTATTGGAAGTAGTTCCTAATTTTGAAAAAAGAAGTTATACAATTTTAAAGAATTTATCTCGTATATTTTTTCAAACAAATTTTTATTTGCAGGAAAATAATTCTAAAAACAGAAATTGCATGTTGCCTAAATTTTGTTAAACTTTGGTTAGGTATAAATTAGGGAAGCGCACGTGAGCAGAAAATTGTGAGTGGAAGTTGAAATTACTGACGTTATCGTGAGTGAGTGTAAAAAAAATTTTCGAGGTTGATTTTGCGTGAGTCATATTTTTGTTTTTCAATTTTGAATTGTACTTTTTTTTGAAAAATTTATATTTTCGTGGTTTATAGCTCCAAAATTATGACAAACCCATGTTATCATAACAATTCGATGTTTCACTTTTTAGGATTGTACTTCCGTATGAGTTTAGATCGTTATATTTGAGTGACCTAGGAGAATCACGTGTGAGTAAAAGTTGAATTTACTTCCTTTTTTTTAAATGTAAGTACTTCCTATTTTTTCTAGGGAACTATTTATTTTTTTTTTTGTGTAAGTACTTCGTAGTTTTACAATGGAACTATTTCTTTATTAAAAAATGTATGTAGTTCTTAAAAATATAAAGTAAATGGTTCTTCGGTAAAAAAATAATCAAGTCTAAAGAATCAATTATTTTAGTCTCACGCCCTGTTAAAAGAATCGATAGTAATTAATGCGTTCTGCCCAAAATGCAAACCCGCTTACCTTTTTGGAATTTTTTTGCTGGGTAATTGTCTATTAATTATATTAAAGACAAAAAATATAATATTTAAATTTAATAAAGATTATGTGTGTTTAATAAAGAAATAATTATAGTGACTATTAAAGTAGTGTAAGCAAATTGCAAACAAATATACTTTCAGATAAACAGACTAAAGCAAAAGACAAGGACACACATCTTACGTAATTTTGTATGCTTTCTTTTTCTTATTGCAAAAAGGGTTCTATATTTCATATATTGTTATTTTGTTTTCTTTCTAGAAAGATGCCATCACAATTGATGTACGTAATTGAAGAATAATATGATTATGTTATATATAATTATTTCTATATATTTTCAGATATTAGATTAATTCGTGTCGTCAATTTGGGATTATGAACATTTGTATATTTTGTAACGTATTGTAGATTAATCTTAGAAGAATAACAAAAAAAATTTTAAATTTTCAGCAAATAAAATAACTAAAGTGTGATTTTTCTAAAAAAATGTTTGAGTTTTTTTCAGTCCACTAATATTCAGAAAAATTTTAATAATATTTAGCATGCACTTTTTAATTTTGAATCAACTAAAAGTTAGCATAACTTTTGCTGAATCTACTAATTTTGTTGCAAAAAATCAGGTCGCTAATTTTCAGCAATAGATTTTGATGACATTAGCTATTTTTATAACTCAACAAATTTTTTTAGCTGACTTTACTAACATTTTTTTTTAGGTGTTGTTATAACATACAACATTTTTGGACGTAAGTGCAGTTTTCAAAACATTAAAACATGCAATCAATTGCACGATTTTCAATGTAACATAATATAAATGTTTTTGGTCACATTAAAATTGTATGTTACATATTTTTCAAAAATTATGTTAGAGCGATAACAGTGAGGCCTAGATAAAATGACTGTTAACAACATATTTTAAATACTAATACAAAACATTTTAAAATACGCGAAAAACTATGTAACCGAAAAATTTGTAAATACATTTGACGGTGACTTTAGAAATCGATATAAATAAATGTTCTTTTATTGTACAAAATAATTCGATAAATTATCTGAAAACCAACACGCAATAAATTTGACATCCTTTATTGCTGCTATCAAATCACTTTTGCCTATGGCTGTTTTTAGATGTATCTCTTAAATAATTTAAAAAAGTAACATTCACACAATTTTATACAAACACAATATAAATACGCTCTAACATTACTTAAATTGTTATTAATACATCTCCCTAAAATACTATTAAAACTTCACCCCAAATTGAACATATTCACAAAAATTCGCATAATTTAAACAAATTGCATTTTTTTTTGCATTATTTCAGTTATTTTGATAAAGATTTTTTAGCGTTAACGGTATTTGAGTTATTTCGGTAACAATATTTTAAGTATAACGGTTTTCAGTTATTTTGAAAACGGTATTTAAAGGGTAACGTTATTTCACATACGAACAAGTATTTTTAAATATATTTAAAGTATTTTTTAATAATTTATCGTGTAACAATATACAACGGGTAGATAAAATTAACAATTCGACCTAATTTAAGGAAAAAATTAAGGTATTGATATTTTAAAGGCAACGCTATTAAATATTATTTCGGTAACGGTATTTTACGGATAAAGTTTTTCCAATTATTTCGCTAACGACATTTTAGAGATAACGATAGTCAGTTGAAAGGGTTTTGAATCGATAATGGTATTTTAGCGGTATTGCCTGCCAACCATGATTGTAAGTTTAAGATAGTTAAAATACTTCGCCAATATTACCACACTACCCCAAATTTTACTATATATTTAGTAAGCTTAACTGTATATTTCTAAATACGTTTAAAAATTAAAAATCGCTTAAAAATTTTTTAACTTTTAAATTTTTTAGTTCGTGAAATCTTAAAAAAGTTTTTTTTTAATTGATTAATTTACCCCCTGTTCTTTTACGAGGGTTTCCATCACTGACTATAATTTCTTATATATAAATTTCTGTTAAAAGCTAGTTAGGGCCTTTAGTATTTAGGCTAATTATATAACTTTTTAGTTTTAAGAAATTGTTTTTTTTATATATATACTTTTTGTTTTCTTTTGATTTGTAATTTTTGATAATGGAGTAGTATTTGAACCATATTTGGCCTTATAGGCTTGGTTCTTAAATTTGAAATAAATAAAAAAAAAAAAAAAAAAATAACTTCGGATTGCCGACCCTACAATCTACACTAGGTCGTTTTAAGTATATTTTTACTGTATCCGTGTTATTATATTTTGTTCTATGATAAGCAGGGACCGGAAGTTCATGCAAATGCATGTGTTGTCAAGTAAGTATGAGAACAGCGTAAATAAAATATCATTGCGAATCATAGAATTTGTGTTAAAATGTCATCGATTTGTTAGTGCATATTTTTGCATATTTTGTAAATGCACATTTTTGCATATTTTGCTATAAATGCATATTTTTGCATATTTTGCATAATTGTATAGCATATTTTTACTTATTTTGAATTAAATGCATGTTTTATTGCATTTTTTCCTGTAAATGTATATTTTAAAGCCCCAGCGAAAACTCATCTCGATTTGGAAAGCAGTAGCTAGATTTGTATGCTTCCCAAATAGCGCTTAACCGTCTTGCATACAATAAAGCAATTTGGAAAGCATTTTGATTGGTTTTCCTTAAGGCATTCTTTTAAAGCAGCAAATAATGCATACAATGAAACAGTAAACATTCGCTTTCCACCTGCTAAAAAGAGGAACACCAAGTGAGACATCGCCAACAAAGCTCGTAAACTAAATAATATATTATGTTTGAGAAATAAATGTAATTTTTTTTTAAGTGATTTTTAACAGCATATGCAACGAACTTATCTAACAATACAAATTAAATTTAAAATTTGAAGCATTAAAAATAAATGATTTAAAGTGACACTCTTCTGTTAACTCTTCTAAAAACTGTTTCTCTTAGTCCTAGATTCCATATCAAATTTAACTTGGATACTATTTTGTGTACTTGCTCGTTGTGAATTATTTTGTAATGTTTTATACATATTTATTATGTTTTTTTTTTTTTTTATCGAAAACATAAAAAAATATAAGTGCATATTTTAATAAGTTTTAGTGTATATTTTAAGATTTTTAATGCACTTCATAGGCGCCTGAAACACACTTTTCAGTACATGAAGTTCCTGTCACTGATAATAAGGAAGAGTAATTATAAAACGCATGCGCACTGTAGCTCCACCTTACAAACGCTTGAATTTGTATTGCATATTTCAGAATAATAATACAATATAAATATAAAAATATGATGGATAATAATACAAAATATGGCGAAACTTTCTGTAACGATTCAAAAATTTTAACCTCTTTTCATAACTCACGGATTAAAAAAATATAAAATTAGATTTTAGGATAAATTGTATTATCTATAAAAAATTTAGAACAAAATATTAAATATTTGGATTTCTTTTCTTTATCCCTCATCCAAATTTTATACAAATTAAAAAGTTAAGCTTGCATTTAGGTTTTTGTTAGATTTTTGAAAAAATACAATTTAGAAATCTAGCAAATTTTTATTTTACTTTGTCTTATTTCAGAAACTTTTGTTTAAGTTTTTGCACTTTAAATGTTATTAATTTTCAAAAGTTTTTAATTCATTATCACCATGTTTCACTGTACATACCATACAGTGGTAGAAATGCAGTAGAGAAATCAATAAATTTGTTGTTGAAGCTGTGGTGTCGAGTTGCTGAAAAAAAAACTTATCAACATTTGACATCATGTAAATTTTTATTTATAAAATACAATTTTTTTTTTTCGATTTTTTATTTTTTATTGTAGAATAATGAAAAATTTTATTACTGTTGATTTAGGCTTAAATAATTGCATGTATATTTTGTATTTGGAGGTAAGTAAAAAATTTATGTGTTGCAAAGCATAAATATAAATGTTTATTTTAATTACAACACAGAGATTTCAAAATTGATAAGGTTTTTTTTTTTTTTAGCGGCAAGTGTGATCAAAATCGTGTTCATTTATATGTTTCTATTTTTTTTTTTGTGTAATCTGAAATGATTTTCCGCACACGCAAAACTTAAGTTACACACCCCCTGATAAAAATAAATTGCACCTTTTTAGTTATAAAATTTAAAAAGGCACTACGGCCTACCAGTAATCAAATTTATAATATGTCAGCTGCTGTCGCCATTGTCATTGTCGGCACGATATATAACAGTCAAAATGATATTGGTATGATATATATTCAGAAGGGTGTCCCTTAAATTATATGTGTCATTACACCCCTAGTTTAATTGCAAATGGTTCCAAATGAAAAAATAGTTTTTTTTTTGTTTTTTAAAATCGTTGGAAGTTTGGATGTTACCATCAAAGTTTGCATAATTTTCGAAGAAACATCACTGTAGTTCGATTAGACTATAATTACGAGGACAAATACACGTTTGTAGTCAGCAGCCCAAAATCGATGTTGACCAAACAAGCCAAAAATGGCATCGATTTGTTTTTGCATATTTTGCTATAAATGCATAATTTTGCATATCTTGCTATAAATGCATGTTTTAATGCATATTTTGGCATTTTTTGTTGTATATTTTGCATATTTTCAATTTAATTGTTTATTTTTTCATAGTTTGTAAAATTTAAAATGAAAATTTAATTTAAACTAAACCAAGTAACATATCGCACACCCAGTTCAAAAGTGACTTAACTCAAAATTTTAGTTTTTCGGGTTTATATGTTTAAACTATGCACAATACACTTGTTTATCTATAAAAAAAATTCAGTGTATTTTGTTGTTGTTAACTGTTGCTAAAAAACAGTTATGTATTTCTTTATGTTTCAGTTGGTATATGGTTGCAAATATTTTTTTTCGATTTCTGAAAAATTAAAAATTTTGAGTTGAGTCACTTTTGAACTGGGTGTGCGATATCATCTAATTGTCATTTGCTAGATATTTATATTGTATTTCATTTTTAAACCAACGCTCTCGAGTAATAAATCGATTTTAGAAACTCCACAAAATTTAAGTGCATATTATTATGATATTTAAGTGCATATTTCGGGTTAAGTGCATATTTTAAGCGTATATTTTGGGGTTTTTACTGCATATTTTCGATTTTTTAGTGCATGAATGTGGCTGTCGTGATAATAGGCTTTACTTTTGTTTCAAAAATATTTAACCTTTAGTTGGTTGGGGACAAAAAAGACCCATAAAAAGTATAAAGCTTTTAAATTGATATATCATAATTTCATCTACAATTTTTTTCATAAAATTTGATCCATATACGCTTAATGTTTTCTCTTTTGACCAAAAAAATACCGGCTATGAAATTTACAAAATGACTTCTTTCAGATTTTGATTAAATTTGGATACGCGATAAAGAATACCAAATTAGTTTGGTATTCGCGCTATTCTCTATCGTACCAGTTTTTATTTTTTTTAATGTTAAAAAGGTGGGCCAAAATGGCTTTAGTTTTCTTTTTGTCGTTTTTTCCACATTTATGGGTATACAATTATAGGATAGCTATTGCCATCTCGAAATTAGGCATTAAAAAAAAGAAGAAATCTTTAAAATAAATTTTAAAATAACGTTTTTGCATTTTTTTTTTTTTTAATTTGTGGGTCAATTTTGTTCTCAGGATAAAGTTGGTTCATGATATACCTTCTTCTCCTACAAGGGAAGTCTTATTTCCGATCTTAATGAAATTTATAAATATTATAAAGAAAAAAAAAGAGACAAGTAAGTTTTTTAGCGGCCCAATCCCACGTTTAAGGGCTAAAAGGTAGGGCCAAATTTAATACATTTTTGTAAGAAATCATGTCTGAAACCAATGAAATTCAGATTCTTTTTGAACGCAGTTTTGATGTACTCGCGAAAACAAAAGTTTTGGGCACCAATATTGTAGTGTGTGCCTATGTATGGTTTAAGAGTTGCCATTTATTTAAAATAAATAAAATATAGGTTAAAAAGCTCTTCGGAAAAAGTCGCATAAAAGACAAACAGTTACGAATATCGGAAAAAGCTCAGACATTCCCTGGATGAAATTTAATAGGCATTAATATACATATTTTTTAGCTTAATTAAACTATAATTCTTTAACAAAACGCCAATTTTAATATCAATAAAAATACGCATTTTTTGAATAACAAAAATAATATAAAGCTATCAAACATGTTTCGTATACCAGTTAATGCGTCTCCAAAAGCTCTTTTATATGTTACCCCATTTGTCTAAATAAATGTTCTCTAAAACAATTCAAAATAAGCCAAAAAATGGAAAAATGGGGTAATTTTTGACGCCACTTTTTAACCCTAAACACCAGATTGGGCCGTTAAAAAAAATATATGTCATTCTTCTTATTTTAAACGAGCTTAAGCTTATTTCCGATATTTCGTCTCCACATTGGGTGACATCTTCAGGGAACAATTATTATAATTTGGTTGAAAACTTTTTCAATCAAATTTTAATAATTGTTCCCTGAAGAAGGCACCGCATGTGGAGACGAAATATTGGAAATAAGTAAATATAATTTATTAATAAAGGATCTAAAGCTCGTTTACAATAAGAAGAATTAAATAAAAGAAGATCAAAGAAAACTTATAATTTTTAAAAAATGTATAATTGTATAACCTTATTTTTTTCTTCTTTATCACATATTCAAATTTCATTAAGATCGGAGAGAACCCATCGGTAGACTCCTACAGACGAACTTAGTATACCTTCGCCTCATTAAAAACCCAAGACCAATAACAATTACAAAGACCCAAAAAACAAATTTACTCACTTTTTTCTAAAACTAAATTTTCAAACTTATTCTGCATTCTGTATGCATGTTTTAACATGACTTGTCATATGCTACAGATTTCTTATTGCTAATAAAAATATATATCATTATTCTTATTTTAAACGAGCTTAAGCTTATTTCCAATATTTCGTCTCCACATTGGGGTGACATTTTCAGGGGTGAATTATTTGATTGAAAAATTTTTAAATAAAATTATAATAATTGTTCCCTGAAGAAGGCACGGAATGTATAGACGAAATATTGGAAATAAATAATTATAATTTATTAATAAAGGATCTAAAGCTCGTTTACAATAAGACGAATTAAATAAAAAAATATCAATGAAAACTTAACATTTTTAAAAATATATGTCTCTTATTTTTTTCTTCTTTATCACATATTTAAATTTCATTAAGATCGGAAAGAACCCATCGGGAGGCTGCTACTGTTAGCCAATACTCAGAATCCACGAATGCTATTTGAGTTGTATTAGTTCAAAGTAGTTTCCTTGTTACAGACGAACTAAGTATACCTTCGCCCCATTAAAAACCCCAAAACCAATAACAATTACAAAGACCCAAAAAATTAATTTACTCACTTTTTTTCTAAAACTAAATTTTCAAACTTTTCCTGCATTCTGTATGCATGTTTTAACATGTCTTCTCATATGCTACAGATTTCTTATTGCTGCTGTTGTTATTTGGTGGTCGATTTTATATCGATGTTAAATTTAATTGATTGCTTTTATGAAACTTCATACGTTCAGAAGTTTTTCTATGTCCATTTAGTTTACATTCACGTACATAGGTAAAATGTCAGTGAATTAATTTACTTTACATAAAACGTAGCATCACTAAACTGAAAACTCATACAATAAAAGTACTCAAACTTACATTTATTACTCATACTATTGTCTCGATTCAGTCAAACAACAAACTTTTACCTTTGCCATTACACATGACTGCATTGTAAATATCGAACTCTTACCTCGCTGGATATATTATTACACACTGCTATTGAAGACACATACCATCACTGGCGTTAACAGATAGAAATACATATGTACAATAGGGTGGCTTTAGACTTTAGAAATTGGAAAGATTTTTTTTTTTATTTTGTAACATTAGAAATGGTAAAATGTTTCAAATTGATAAAGTTTGGTTTACAAAAATTATCAAACACGTTTTTAGAATTTAATAAATTGTTGCATTCAGAAAATAAACTGCCACTCTAGTGTTCATATTTGCCATAGCATATGTATGTTTGTCTGATTTTGGTGTCTGTAAAAATGTGATTAATAGACAGGTAGCGTAAACCATGTTTTTATATTTTTGTTATTGTCAATATTATTGGTGTAAAAACCATGGACCATAAAGCATCTTTGAAATGTTTGGTGCTATCAATAAATCATTATTCTTGTTAAACGGATATTTTAAATTTTGTGTAAAGGAAATCAAGGACTCGTGTTTCCGGTTAAAATTTATAAAAGTTAATTTTAAGTTTAAGTTAATAAACAATTTTGGCGCAAAAGTTAAGTGTAAAAATGGTGATATGATTAAAGTATTTACATTTATACACTGATAAAATTATCAAGAGAGAAATGGAAAAAATTAAAAAAAAAAAAAAAATGAAGGCGCTGGGTTTGATCCTCAGCTATGACACAAGCTAAAAAAGTTTTTTTTTCTATATAGAGAAATTTAACAACTTAAAAAATACTTTGATCAATTGACACATGAAAAACTACTGACGAGTCTTTGGATGGGACGAATCTGCGGCAGTCTGGCATATACCTTGCGTCCGTTAAAATGTTGAATACAAATGTTATTTTCATCTCTTTTTGTAAAATGAACTAAAAAATCGATAAAATATAATAGAGTGAAAAAATCATAGTTAAATCAATTATATCATATTTAAATTATAACTCGTATTAGTTTTGGAGAAAATATTGGTTGAATATTGTCCTTCATAACTATTTTAACATTTCTATATAAAAGCTACATATACTACGTTGACGTATGAGCAATAAATAATACACATAATCAAATTAAGTACACGTCATGTAGAGCTAGTATTGAAATATATTCGAAGGACAATATTCAACGAATAATGCATTTTACATTTTTTAATGGGACGTTCTTCAAAAATTATTTAATAACATATTGATGAGACAATATGAAAATGTTTTCTCTGCTTAAAATTAGTTCATTAGTTACGGATAGTTTTTGATAATCTGACCGATCGGACCATACATTTTTAAATTCAGAAAGTCTAAAACAGGGGTGCCCAAGGCCTATGCGATTGGTGCTCATTTGCTTTTGTAAAAACACTTAGCTATAGGCTGTGTGTTTTAATACACATATAGAGCGCTCAGCACTAGCAATACGAAATACACAAACAACTTTGTCTTATCAGTTTTTTTATCGTTCTTCACTGTATACACGCAAGCGCAAAGCAACAACACTTTCGTATGCTTTGCTGGTAAACATTGAAATATTTTTTTCTTTTTTCTTTGTATGTATTGGTTTTTACAACAAAAAATATTGAATAAAAATTAGTTTTTCTTTAAATGTATTGGTGTTTGCTCTTCCATAAGGAACTTTTGGGCACTCTTGGTCTAAAATATCCCAAAATTTATTCCGTTTTGACTCAAAACATAAATAATCGCTGGTTTTTACTAAATTACTTATACAAATTATAATGTCAGGGTCAATATACATGATATTTTTGAAAAAAAGTTAAAAATCGGTTAATATACAAAATTAATATTTCATATATATTTGTATAAACCCAGCCAGAAAAATACAACCGCACCACCGCTGGCAAGTCACTTTAACAGGTGGTACAAGTGCTGGCAATACGTGATTTCCCAACCCCAACATGATAACATCATTAGACAAAAGGTCCGTATGTGCAAAAAGTGTCGGACAAGCACTGGGTAAACAAGATGTTGGTAAAACCATAAAATAGGTGGTCTAAAAATTGATTTTCCCAAATAAAATTTAAAAAAAGTTCATTTATAATTATTTTGGTTCCACTGGGATTCGAACCCAGTCCAATACAGTCAATTCTTGGCCAATGTTTTTTTTTTTTGTGGACCACTGAAATTTTTGTAAAACGAATACTTTAATGAAAATGAAAATTATTGAAGTTCGAGCGCATACTTTATATTTCTTTATTATGATATTGTCCTAAGAAATAATCTATAGAGTTTTTGTTTTCAAATTTATTAATTGACCACTTTCAGAAATGTGTTGATAGATCTATTTCAGGAATTTTCTAGGTTCCCGTCATCAAAACACGCTTTCAAAGAAGTGACAATCAAACGCAAAACATTCCTATAACCTATAAAGTTTCCCACCAAATGAGAACTAATATATGAGCTCGAAGTTAAAGATTATCACCATTGATCAAAAATAAATTGAAAACTTGTTCGTTATGTGCAAGCTCTACCTTTGCACAGTGGTTCCAAACACAAAAAACATGGTAATAAATATAGATGTTTTAAACTACTGGTCCAATCGGGAAATGGTGTTCCCAAAAATTGAAAAGCGGGAGCTAACCTTTAAGGAAAATGTTTCTGTGGTCACCCTGTTTTAACACAGGGTGTGCTACAGGGTGTCAAAGTTGACCATCTCGAGTATGAAAGAGCTTTAAAGGGGTATAACTTCTATAACCATGCATCGATTTTAGTGTTTTTTGGACTTTTTTAAATCTAGGTTACGAGACAAAGCAAAAACATGCTTCATGTACCATAGTAACTCTTACAGTTAAAAAAATATTTCACTTTGAATTTCAAAATCTTCATTTTTCGCCTTGACTTTTTTAATAGTTTTGCCAATAGATTATTCATTTTTCAAAGAAAATGCTCAAAATTTTTTCAAGTCATTCTAATGACCTTTCTTAAACTCCTAAAGAAAACTTTTTTGAATTATCTTAAGCCGTTTCGCAGTGATACTATTTTAAACTCAAAAATTAAAAGTGTGTTCTGAAAAATGGGGTTTTTTGGTCAGATAAGGGGTAACTTCACAGACCTTTATATATATTTTGCTGATATTTTTTGGATTAGTTTTTTACATAGTTTGATAGAGTAGACTTCAAAAATGCTTAATGGTATAGTTTAAAGCATTTTTGGATATGCACCCTACGTCCAGCATTGGTCGAAAATGATGAATTTTTGAACGGAATTCTATGTTTATGACCGTGATAAAAAAAAGTCACGCCACTTAGACACGATTTGAAATTTTTATACTGTAAAGAGATTTATTCTAATGAGTTTGCCACTTCATTTGCCGCCGCCCGCTCAAAAACGTAGCCTGGAGAGCAAATTTTGTGGAAAAAGTCATTTTTTCAAAAGCCTTTTTTTGATTTATAAAAAAAGCGTACTTATATTATCAATTTCAGCAAGA
The DNA here is from genome assembly GCA_021234595.1 of Delia radicum. NCBI lineage: Eukaryota > Metazoa > Arthropoda > Insecta > Diptera > Anthomyiidae > Delia > Delia radicum. The sequence goes on along the minus strand of CM037851.1, from coordinate 287,402,535 downwards.
TTTTATTTTATTTTTAATAAAACGTAAATAATTGTCCTACATTCCAAAAATCTTTTCGATATTGCTTATGGTTATTTTTACATAAAACATCAAAGTTCAATGTAGTATATCTAACTATAATTAATTGTACATTTATTGGCTTTTGCTTTCGGTAATGTTAAAAAATTTAAATAATTTCAGAAAATACATATTATTAAATTAGACTTAGTTATCAATTCAACGATGCATAAATCGTTTATCTAGTGTAATAAATGAATTCAAACTATTGCGCTTAAATCAGGCATTTCAGGTCAAATTGCAGTATTTAACAAATTTATATATTCAGGTATACAGAGCGTGTTGCATTATATTTCTCTAAAAGGGTTACGGGTTTTTTTATTTTTTTAATACTATTTCAAAAACCTAATAAGATATAAATGCAGGTAGAAAATGCGTTTTATGATGTAACATTTGCATAATATATTGTTCTAATTTTCCATATAAAACAGGTAAATAACTACCATATATTCATTTATTTGAAAGACAAAATAATGTTTTTTTTTTGTTCTAAAGATAAGGTTTTATTAAATTTAACTGGTACAGTAGTAATTGTGCTAAAAATATGAATATATTCCTAAGGACTACACATTTTCTACAAAGTAGTCTGAAGTATCAAAAGTTAAAAGGTCGTTTATATGCATAGATTCAGAATCTTCCTTTTCAATGTCTATGCTTATTTTTGGTAACCATTTTGTTCTTATGGAGTAAAGTACTGGATCCGATGATATTAATAAAAATTCCATCAAATCGGAATTTTGAGCTATTCTGGAGCACTTACGTGTGTTAAAAAGCCTAAAATGTTTGACGTCTCTATTTCTGGCCTCCTGGGCTTCTTCAGTCAGTTCGCCTAAAGGCAACATACTGTTTTCTATTATTTCTTTGGCATGAGCTAATACTTTATGTACTGTTGGTGTCATTGGCCTCCAAGAGTACATGGTGAGTATAATGTCTTTTGTTTCATTGGCAAAGAGTTTAAATTTAGCCACATTAATAGGTTTTTTACTGTTAATGACTGCTAATATAACTTTAAAACGTTTTAGTAGGTTTTTATCGAGACCCGTAATTGAGGAGGTAGTTTCTGGATCTTCGAAAAAACGCCTTGCTGTATTTCCGTCATTGGAACTTCCAAACCCCTGAAGGGGCGTATCAATGATTAATCCAAGTCTTAATTTAAATTCATCTTGAATTCTTTTCTTCTCTTCTTTTCTCATGTTGTGTAGATCAGTGTTTTTGTTTACGGAAAGGCTTAGGTTTCCTGGAATAAGGCGGTATTTGAGATCGTATGCGAGGTGTAAACAATATTCCATAAATCTTATTCTGGCATGAAGTGGCGATATCCCAAACCTCAGAGCGTTTTCGTTCATAGAAATTGTATCACTATCTTCATGAAACTGTGAACTTAATTTTCCACATATATTACATTTCCAAGTAGATGTTGTGTCTGTAATTGCATTTGCAACTTTTCCATCAATCATTGTAAGTTGTGGTTGAAATGAAACTTTAATAACTTGTCCAGATATTTCCACGTAAAGTGGAGACAAGCTCGAAATTTCCCTTTCTATTGAATCTACTAAACTTTGTGTTGAAATCATGTCTTCTTTTACATATTCAAATCGTATTGGACGACATAAAAATTTAGATCCAGGGGTTAAATTCGTCCATATATCATTTGCAGACGAGGTTGAAGGTAATTTATTATACAACCGCATTCTTAACGGCACAAAAGAAGCCATAAAAATTGATGAAAAACTTTTTTCTTTGCTGCTTCCAGATGGTTGTTTGTATTCGGAAAACCCAGATGTGCCATCACAGCCCCATTTGAACATTAACACGACATCAGATTGCTTGCATCTTTCAATATCTTTGCTGCTAAATGTGGACATAATTCTAGAAACAGTATTGTCAATTAACTGTGATAGTTCAACTTTTGCGCCTTCAATAGAGGCATGCACTGGGGATGTTATTGGTTTTAAAATATTTTCTTTTGTTTCTTTTATTGCTTTACTGCTAGGAAAAATATCATATCCTTTTTCAATGAGAGCTTTTCTTAAAATACCATATTTATTTCTCGTTAACCCCAAATTTAGAAAAAGAGCTAATGCATCTTCACTGGTAAAGGAAGTTGATGATTTTGGTGTTGGAATACTTTGTATCATGCGCTTCAAACGCTTAGGAGACGCAGTTGGTAGGACGTCGACAATTTTCCCTGTTTCTTTAGGCTGTATACGTGTCAAAGCTGCTTTAAAAGAATCCTTTATTTCATTAGCGGAGTGTGTGTTAATCATTTCTTCCTGTTTTACCTTCTTAGTCCTAATCTGGACCTCTTCATAATCTTTTTTAGGGCGGCCCCTTTTTTTCTGTTCAATAACTACTGACATCTCCTTATTAAGCCAATCTTGACTCTTCTTCATAAATTTTTGTATAGAATAATCGGAATCTTTAATCCTTTTTTCATAAATTTTGTAAAAATTTTCAATTTCATCTGGCTTTATATTTAAGCCATACGAGTAGACAATGGTATCAATCAGTTTTCCTATTTTTTCCGATCGTATATCAGTATTGGCAAGAGTATCCCAAATTACTTTACAAAGGGAGCTATATTTTATTGTAACCTCCATGACTGCTTAACTCAAATAACCTCCTTTTAAAATTACTACGCTTATATATTACAAATATTTGTTTTTTTATAAACAAAAAATCGAGCAGGTACTGGATTTGTAAAAACAAAAAACTGAAATAGGTAAAATAAAAAAAAACGCATTATATTAGCCCATTAAAACAATATGTTATGCAAATGTTACATCATAAAACGCATTTTCTACCTGCATTTATATCTTATTAGGTTTTTGAAATAGTATTAAAAAAATAAAAAACCCGTAACCCTTTTAGAGAAATATAATGCAACACGCTCTGTATACCTGAATATATAAATTTGTTAAATACTGCAATTTGACCTGAAATGCCTGATTTAAGCGCAATAGTTTGAATTCATTTATTACACTAGATAAACGATTTATGCATCGTTGAATTGATAACTAAGTCTAATTTAATAATATGTATTTTCTGAAATTATTTAAATTTTTTAACATTACCGAAAGCAAAAGCCAATAAATGTACAATTAATTATAGTTAGATATACTACATTGAACTTTGATGTTTTATGTAAAAATAACCATAAGCAATATCGAAAAGATTTTTGGAATGTAGGACAATTATTTACGTTTTATTAAAAATAAAATAAAATCTTGCTGAAATTGATAATATAAGTACGCTTTTTTTATAAATCAAAAAAAGGCTTTTGAAAAAATGACTTTTTCCACAAAATTTGCTCTCCAGGCTACGTTTTTGAGCAGGCGGCGGCAAATGAAGTGGCAAACTCATTAGAATAAATCTCTTTACAGTATAAAAATTTCAAATCGTGTCTAAGTGGCGTGACTTTTTTTTATCACGGTCATAAACATAGAATTCCGTTCAAAAATTCATCATTTTCGACCAATGCTGGACGTAGGGTGCATATCCAAAAATGCTTTAAACTATACCATTAAGCATTTTTGAAGTCTACTCTATCAAACTATGTAAAAAACTAATCCAAAAAATATCAGCAAAATATATATAAAGGTCTGTGAAGTTACCCCTTATCTGACCAAAAAACCCCATTTTTCAGAACACACTTTTAATTTTTGAGTTTAAAATAGTATCACTGCGAAACGGCTTAAGATAATTCAAAAAAGTTTTCTTTAGGAGTTTAAGAAAGGTCATTAGAATGACTTGAAAAAATTTTGAGCATTTTCTTTGAAAAATGAATAATCTATTGGCAAAACTATTAAAAAAGTCAAGGCGAAAAATGAAGATTTTGAAATTCAAAGTGAAATATTTTTTTAACTGTAAGAGTTACTATGGTACATGAAGCATGTTTTTGCTTTGTCTCGTAACCTAGATTTAAAAAAGTCCAAAAAACACTAAAATCGATGCATGGTTATAGAAGTTATACCCCTTTAAAGCTCTTTCATACTCGAGATGGTCAACTTTGACACCCTGTAGCACACCCTGTGTTAAAACAGGGTGACCACAGAAACATTTTCCTTAAAGGTTAGCTCCCGCTTTTCAATTTTTGGGAACACCATTTCCCGATTGGACCAGTAGTTTAAAACATCTATATTTATTACCATGTTTTTTGTGTTTGGAACCACTGTGCTTTGGTAGATATACAATACACGCTTTTTGTTTTTATTCTCCTTTTTACCTTTTTACTTTAATTAATAAATTTATTAATACTATTATTAATCTAATACTATTTATTAATTAATTTGAGTATAATTATGTAGGTGTTTAATCAGGACATCGCATTATCCGTTTTACGCCATCTCTTTCGGTTTTCGAGATAAAGTCTATTTTCATAAAAAAATATTGATGACATTTTTCTATGAAATGCTAAAGAAGTTACGAAGCATGCTTCATAAATAATTATGAAAATTTCATGAAAACATCGAAGAAATTACTATTCTTCATAGATTTCGTCCAACTGTTTCATAAATATGATGAAGCTTTTCACAGTAACAAGAAAACTACTTGAGTACAAACCAGTTATTAAAAAAAAATTCAATTATTACACAGACAGAATTTTCTTGGACGAGTTTTAATGATTTTTTTTTACTAAAACTATGAAATTTTCTTCACAAAGTGAATGAAAACTTTCTAAATCTTTATGAGAAAGCTTTACAATATTTATAAAAATATTGTTAATTAAACTTTTCTATTAGGCGTATGAAGTTTTTAAAAAATAAAATAAAACTTTTCATAAAATTTTACGAAAAGTTTCATTAAATTAATGAAAAATTTCAATGGACATGTTACAGTGATATTTCATAGATCTAATGCTAAAACTTATTGTTATCATGCAGATTATTCTCTCAGTGTAAGGAGGATAAAAAATTAACAAATATATGATTGACCCTTCACTACACTAGGTAACAAAAAAACTATGTTTTTTCTTCTTCTTTTGGATGCCAAATATCCTCTTCACTCCTGATTTTTTCTAAAAAACGAAATCCATTAAAATTTGTATAATTTTCTTGTCAACAACATTTATTCCTTAAAAATTCCATTAACATCAAATTTTGTGAAATTATATGATATATCAAAAATCAAACCACCGTATGCTGTTAATGGATACGAGAGAAATATACAAACAAAAGCATTAAAAAAGGACTTATTTAACAAACAATACACAAATTAACATAAATTTGCATAAAAGCTAAAATTAAAAAAAAAAAAACGAGACGAAACAAGTACAAAAAATAAACAATGAAGGATATTGGAATAAAACATAAAGAAAAAAATCACGCAATATACAACAAACAATGAAAATGAACAACACGGAGGTACAACATATTTAAAGCAGGCAACAAAAACAAAAAAAAACTTAAAGTTGCATGTATAATTAACCCATGTTATTTAGATGTTGCTGATGTTATGTTGTTGATGATGTTACTGCCGTTATTGCTGTTAATGTCGTGTAAGCATTTGCTAAATAAGCACAAAAAAAATAAAAAAATACTTTAAATTTGTATAAGGGTAGTTAGTATATGTGCAATACCAACAACAACAGCAACTAAAATTATATAACAACAAATTGTGGTAGCCCAACAACAAGACCAACATTACAATATGGTACTTAAACCTCTCCATGTACACCCATGAAAACTCATGAAAAGCTTTTGGAAAATGATTTAAAGAAAAAAAAAAATATAAGTAAAATACATAAACCTAATAGGTCAATACGCACGAATGCCTTGTGCACAATGGCAAATTGTTAAGTACATGAAAAATTTTGCGGTAAATTAAAGCAACAATTAGATGAACGAAATACATTTTAAATTATATTATAAAATTAAAAGTTAACTCAATTACTTTGTACCATAGACGTGAAGTAATCAATACTTATATGACGCATTTCAAAAATGTTTGACACTTGAGTTAAAATATTTTCAAACATTTTTTTTTTTTGTATGACATAAATAACCTTTTGATTATATGTTAGCCGATGTTTAGGCATGCTAAACCCATTCGCGCTAATCGTTTATCTTTAACGACGCAAAAATTATGGCGCTTTTCAATTTAAAGCAAATTAAAAATATTAAAACTACAGTTTTTGATTGGATTTAATTAAAGCTACATCAATTTATAAAATTCATTGTATTAATCAGATTTAAAAAAACCGATTACAGAATTATCTGCATAAAAAATATAATACATAATTATCTGCATGATATCAATGAATTTTTGCCCAAGGCCTTTGCGCTTGGTGCTCATTTGTTTTTGTAAAAACACTTAGCTATAGGCTGTGTGTTTTAATACACATATAGAGCGCTCAGCACTAGCAATACGAAATACACAAACAACTTTGTCTTATTAGTTTTTTTGTCGTTCTTCACTGTATACACGCAAGTGCAAAGCAACAACACTTTCGTATGCTTTGCTGGTAAACATTGAAATATTTTTTTCTTTTTTCTTTGTATGTATTGGTTTTTACAACAAAAAATATTGAATAAAAATTACCCTGCAGTTTCAAACGTAGCTAGTGACTCCATGTAGTCAGTTATTTCGTTAGCGAAAAGCCTGACTAGCTACTTGAGAGGCTACAGGTAATGCTAGAATTCGCCTTTTGATTATTTTAAGTATGAAAACAAGAAAAAAAAAAATAAAAACAACGGAATTTTTGTTATTTTTTGTGTTAGCGTCAGTTTCTATTGAAAGTTCGTGGAAGTCAGATCGGTCGCGTGGTTGTGTTATTAAAAGAGGTAAAATGGCAATTTTTACTCAACACTTATAGGTACAAATATGCAATCTTTAGCAATTTTAACTTTTACTCATAGCTTTATTTTTCTTTTTTTTCAGAATCAATACCAATTACGGAAAAAAATTCGGGGCCTGCGGAAGAGCAATTGCGGAAAGCCATTGCCATTCAACTGCAAAAAAAGGGAAATAAAATCAAAATGTTTAAAAAATAAAAAATGAATATTTTTAATTTACTTTAAAATAATTTTTAAACTGAGTTTTTAATTTTGAATTATTTTTTTAATTTTTAATTGTTAATGTGAAAGAATGGAAAATTTTTAATTTTTTTTAATTTTTTTTAATAAATAAGAAGCAAAATTAAAAAACATTAAACTTGTCCTTTCTTTGTTCAGATAGAATAATTGAAATATGAAATATATGCTTCAATTAAATTATTGAATGCAATATTTATGATCTGGCGAATTCGTCAATCGGATTGCACTAGTCAAGTAGTTAGTACAATGTTGTTAAATATTTCGTCAGTGCTTTGTAACTAGCGATCTGCATGGTACATGGTAGTGCAGAGGGTAGTCACTGACTACCGTCAATGACATCCCCATGTTAAATTCGTCAGTGAAAAGCATTGCTGGTAGTCTGGCGGGTAGTTAATGGTAACTATTGGTAGTTAGGGAAATAGCTAAAGATTCGTTAGCTACGTCGACTGCAGGGTAGTTTTTCTTTAAATGTATTGGTGTTTTATCTTCCATAAAGAACTTTTGGGCACTCCTGCATTAGATAAATGAATTGTCATTGAAGTTTTATGTAAAATGATGAAGTTTTATATAAAATTTTAAGAAAAATTTCATGTTATTTATAAAAATTTCATAAGACTAATGAAAAAGTTTCATTGAAACTATAAAGCTTTTTCATAAAGCTTTAGACATTTTTCATTCTCATTGTGCAGAAAACATCATTAGTTTAGAGAACAAATTTTATTAATACTAGTCCATGATGTTCTCTCTGTGTGGACTCAAAAAATTGTTTGTCATATATTAGAACTTAAAAAGAAATTCGCGATTAATTTAATGTAATGAACGAAAATTAACAAGCCGTTTATAAATTACATCCTATTAAATACGCTCTAACATTGCTTAAAGTTCTAATTAAAGTTCGCATACTTTAAAGAGATTTCAAAGATTTTTTCCAACAGCTATCAAAATACAAGAAAACATGCGCCTTCTAAGTCACAAAACTAGTAATTCGGTTTTTAAACTAGTAATTCGATTTTGAAAAATGAAAACCAAAAATAAATTACCACTTCACCCCTATTACCGCACTACCACGAACTTCCCTACAAAAAACATTTAAATGAAAACTGTTTAAAGAAATTTTAATTTGAATACTAATTTTTGTCATTTTTACATCATTTTCTAACTGGTTTATACATTTTTAGAAAGTTTTAATTACAGACTTACTTTAAAAAGAATGTTCGCTAAAGTGAGTTGTTTTAAAAATCGTTATATAACTTTTTTATATTATAGAGTGGATCTGAAATATTCCGCTTTGTTTTCTTTTTTGTCTTTCTTGAAAAACAGGTTTAGGCCCATATTAGCGAAAAAATAATATAGACAAGTTATAAACACCTTAAAAAGTATTTTTAAATTTTCAATCAAAATCTTAAATAAGTCATTTTACTTCGATTGGTACGTTTAGTGTTAATTTCGTAAAGCATAACTCTACTAAATTATTTTATACACTCATAATAATAAACCTGATAAAATACCATAAAAACCTACTAATTATTAGTTAAAAATGACGTTGCGGAATATAACAGAATATAATTAGAAGGAATAAAATTAGATTAGGAATATAATTAGACGTTAAAAAAAAAATTTAAAAGTAATTTAAAAAAAAAATACGTTTTTCAAATTTGTGCATAATTTATGATTCCTTGCTAAAATGGGTTAATGATATCCGATGGTCAGAATCCCATATCTGAGTAATTTTGAGCATAGTTATTAAAGGAATAAATGAAACAATTTTGGGAATTTTTTATGAATATACACTTTTTTTCAAAAATTAACCATTTTCGGTCTAAATTCGATTCGGGTTTACTTGTTCCAAAAAAAAAGAATCGATTCCTTTCATTTAGAATTATTTGCAATAAAACTGGTGGTGTAATGAATGAAAATCGATAAATCGTATTCCAAGGACTTTCAAATGCCCACATTAGCAATTATTTTCTTATACATCAATTTACTCAATTATTTCATATAATTGCTCATAATTTCAGTTCTTCATCATGGATTTTCTTCAAATTAACCACCTTTTCTCCGTAGAAACACAAGGTTTATAAAAAAAATTAAATTTTTGAGAATTCTATTTCATTTAAAACTTTTTTTTGTTACATTTATAAAATTTAAATTTTGATCATACACCCCCTTATGTATGCGAATTGTGTCATAATCGTTCATAAAAAGGGTGTGTATAAAAACATGTATTATTACTTATTTTCCCAAAAATAAAACATAAAAATTATTTTTTTTTAATAATAAATAATGTGTGGCAATATTGGCACGTTTATTGTTCATTTCTACGTGCTTTTGTTGGGCTCCCAAAAACATAAATATATTTATAATGTCCAGTTATTGTTTACGTTGGCAGGGTTTCGAAAGAAATCAATCATAATATTAAAATTTTTAAAATAAAACCTCTAAAATTGGGAAAATGTGTCGCGGCATACACTGCGTTGCAAAACTATAATTACACATTAATATCACTAAATTGTGCAACCCTGTTACAAATCGACATATATGGATCCATACATGAACACATATACTTCATACATGCCCACATGCATCCATGCATGTTTCATATGTGTTTATAAACCATTCTTATATGTTCATATGAGGAATCATGTTCATCTGTGTGCATTAACGAAAATTGAGGTAATATTTACATATATAATCATACATGTCTATACATTGCCATACATGGTATATACATATATGTACATTGACGAAAATTGATGTAATATTTATACGAATGACCACATATGAACTCTTATGAATATGTTGGTGGCATATGGACATGTATGACCATGTATGAATCACTTTATATATGAGCATTAATGAGTTCGTACATGTTTATGCCTGGTTAGAAAATGAATTCTTCTTTGTTGCTATTTTCAATAAATGCCACCAATTTCTTTTCTAATACTGTAATGTACTCAGAAGAATTCATTCTGGTGCTTGGAAATGCCAAATCAACCATACCGTCGAAATAAAAGCGCCCCAAACAATCTAGGATCCGCCCCCGAAATATCTTTTTGAGAAATATCGCGGTCTCTCTAATATCTGTTAAAACCATCAGGACCAAAAAGATTGACCATTTTTTCAACGGAAAACTTCATCTTTAAAAGAAATTTGTGTTTTAACAGTCTTACCAACAACAGCGGCTATTGACTTATCTTCCTCAAATTGGCTTGTAAATTCCTTATAGAGGATTCAAGTCGAGCAGTTTTGTAGAGGGGTAATAACCATGGCACACACATCAGCTTTTGTAGAGTAATTCTCTGTCAATCCTTTAATTTGGACATATTTACCGTACACTCATCATTTATCTGATTGAAACTCTTCATTGAGTTGCTGGCGCAGTTAATTATTTTGTGATTATTTTACGTCGGTCCCGATCATAAACCTTTTTTTCAGGCCACCTGTTTTATTTTTACCATGAGCCCCTGGATTGTTTGCAAAATTTGTGACAACCACGTGTGACCAGTTTATTTTTCTAGCAATTTCCAGAGAACTTAAGACACTTCCTGAATAGTCTGAACTTTTCCCTTTTTTTAAAATTACTTCGATATAAATCATGCTGCATTTTATTGTAAATTGATTAAAATTGCATAAAAAACTACAATAATTCTTCAATTTTGCTTTATTTGCTATTCACAACACACAAACAAAATATTATATATATTTTTCTCTTACATCAATTGAGTAATCTCTTAAAGTTTACATAATAAGAGATCAGTTACCACATTCTCAAAAACACTTATAAGTTTTAAAAAAATGTTTGCAATATAAAAAACAAAACAGCAAAAATCATTTGTAATTATAGTTATGCAATGCAGTGTATTTTAGTTTAAAACTATCCCTGATTTTGAACACTGTTGTAATGCCCTTCACTTAATTTATGTCGATCGAAAGCTTTTATTCTTCTGCAATAGAGCAATTCCATATGAAAACGATCAAAATTGGCAAATTTTTGGACGACCCCTCTCCGATTTTAAAATAAATAGTCTCAATCGATTGCCTAGCAAAAAATAATGTACCTACATATTTTTTTTTTTTTTTATAGTGACTGGTTTAGTGGTGGTGTGCACCACTGTCATGTGACAAAATTGAAGAATTCTTCATAAGGGACCTCATTGAAAGCTGTTATTGGTATTGAATCAGGCTTTAATTGAAAATTAAAATTTTCCTAATTTTTCTCAGAAATTTACCTTTTTTCCCATGAAAATTAAATTTTCCCATGAAAATTAAATTTTCCGATTTTCCACAGAAGCTCCTAAATTTTCCGGCTAATTTTATTTTTTTTGGATTCCTCATAATTTTTGCTTTAAGAATCAGCAATAAAAAATGGGCCCCGACTCCTTGTTTGGACAGGAGAAGAGCATTTAAGAGACCACCTTGTTCTCATTGTTTTTATATTTTTTATAATTGAATTATTTTCAATTATTTAACAAGAAAAATTAGGAAAATTTTATTTTTCAATTAAAGCCTGATTCAATACCTTTCTAACGAGCTATCACTAACAACTTTCAATGAGGTCCCTTATGAAGAATTCTTCAATTTTGTCACATGTCATATGGAATTGCTCTATAGTGACTGGTTTAGTGGTGGTGTGCACCACTGTCATGTGACAAAATTGAAGAATTCTACTAAAGCGATCGCAACGAGTGATAGCTCGTTGGAAAGGTATTGAATCAGGCTTTAATTGAAAAATAAAATTTTCCTAATTTTTCTTGTGAAATAATTAAAAATAATTCAATTATAAAAAATATAAAACAACTTTCAATGAGGTCCCTTATGAAGAATTCTTCAATTTTGTCACATGACAGTGGTGCACACCACCACTAAACCAGTCACTATAAAAAAAAAAAAAAAATATGTAGGTACATTATTTTTTGCTGGGCAATCGATTGAGACTATTTATTTTAAAATCGGAGAGGGGTCGTCCAAAAGGTGATCGCTTTCATATGGAATTGCTCAATACTAAAAATACTAAGGAGCGTATGATCAATATATTACTCAAATAATTACACATTACTCATACGTAAACAAATTATCAATATCTACAAGGATATTAAACAACTGATATTAAGTTGTATTATCAATAGTTCAGCTCTTTGCAAACTCCTAAAACTTAAAATGTAATGTCAAAAAATTGTATAAAAAAATTTAAGAAATTTGTAGGTTAACTTTTATGTGAATTTTTAAAGAAAGAATTACATCTTTTTTTGTTCTGTGTTTATAGGTCCCTAAAATGTTTTATTGCAGTGGCAATTATTAAAAGGTGCCAAACTGCTTTTGTTGTGGGTTTCAGTTAGTTTGTGTAGTACCTCTCTACCATATAGGACTATATAGTATTAATGTTTGTATAGTGTATTATGGTTTTTAAATAAGTTTATATTTGAACGTGTTTTTATTTATTTCGTTGTTGTTCTTGGGTTTTTTTTTTTTAATAGTCATGTTTTATGTAGTATTGTCATTTAGTCAATGATTAATGGATTGTTGGTGTTTAAAATGCCTGATGGCGTTTATGCTCGATATACAACATGAGCCTTGGAGGAGGAAAAAATATGTGGTAAAATGGTAGTTAACCGTTAAAGTAATTATTCATATTTTGAATGTTGAACGTGTTGAGAAAAATTTATGATAAAAAAAAATATTTTAATGTGAAATAATAAAAATATTTGGATTTTTTTATTCTAACGAGATTAAGGGAATGAAAACCTTAATCAGGTCTAAGACTTTTCAGTTTCAAGCAGATTACAATAGAAGTCTTGGTAAACGTAAATTTGCTAGAAATGTGAAATTAAGTGAAATTATTCGATCTGAATATATAGGGGAATTTGGGGTAATCAGGCGCGGAGCCAGGAAAAGATTTTGGGGGAGGGGGGAACTTAGAGTATTTTTAATTAATTTGTTAATCTTTTTTACATTTTGGGGTGCAAATTCCCATTACCCCTCCTCCTTTTAATAGATCAACACACCTTTTTTTTGCAGCATATTACAGAATGATTAGTCTACCACCTTATTTACCAACTAACTTGTCATTTTTCCAAATAAGACATTTTGGGGTGAAATGAGAAATTTTGGGGAAAAGTGGTAATATGAAAAAAGTAACAGTATTAAAAAAAATATATAAATTTTACTGCAATTTATGTTTATTGTCATATATATGATCATATATGTTTATACATGATCATATATATTCATATATGATACCACTTTTACACGTACGTGAGTTATTCGTCAACTGTGTCCTGTTGTAACCAGAATTTCGGTTGGAAGATTTTGTTTCAAGAGTACATATGATTTCGATGTTTTTCCTAGGGAACAAAGCCAAACTAATAATATTGGCGAATCAACAAATTTCAACAAAGAAGCATCTGTTTGGTATGTTTATGCATATTTTTTTTGCATATTTTGCGATATGTGGATATTTTTTTTTTGCATATTTTTTGGATATTTTAGTGCATTTTTGTTGTATATTTTGCTATAAACGTATATTTTACTTTAAAATGTATGTTTTAAAGAATATTTTTTAATATTTTACTCAAACTCTTTTTTTTGTTTATAAAAAAGTAGTTTTTGAAATTCATAATTTTTTTCACGAAAACAAAATTTCAAGAAAAATACAGTTAAGGCTTCATTAGTATGTTCGTAAAGTAATAAAACATATCTGTAGACAAATAAACGTTTGAAAAAAAGAAACATTTGACATTTAACTCTATATGTTCAAGAAAAAGATAACAAAACTATTCTAATACTCTTTTTTTTCATTGCAAGAATGCTATGTTACCTTTTTACTTCTACTTCCAAACTTATTTTCAATTGTTTAAACACTTTTTAAAACTAAAGTCATTTACTACACAAATAACTTATTATTGACACAGTGTTCCTTTTTCGACCCAGTACCTTTAAACGGCTATATTTTTTTACTGGATAAAGATAATTTAATGATTTAAAAATCCTAAAATAATTCAACATCTTGAAAACAATCATGAATAAAAAAATTGTTTTCCAGAGTTGTGAAATAATTATTTGATCTTTTTTTGATTTGAAACGTTTTTTCCAAAATTATTTAAAAATATAAAAAGCTTAATCTTTTATATGTTTGATTGTTATGTTGATGAAAAATTTGAAAATGTATTTCTCTGCTAGAAATTAGTTCATCGATTGTATATAATTTTTGAAAATCTGACCGATTGGACGATGAATTTTTCAAATACACAAAGTCTAAAATATTTCAAAATTTATTCCGTTTTCACTCAAAAAATAAAAATGGATTGTTTTTAATAAAATACTACAAAACTTTTAAAAATTATATTGTCAGTGCAATTAAAAAATATGTAAAAAAAACCAAGATATTTTTTTAAAAAATTTAAAAAAAGGTTAAATTAAAAAAATTAAACCAAAATTAAATTAAAAACCATACTTCAATCTGGTAACATTGTGAAATAGAGACGGATTAGATTAGAAAAATAAACTAAAATCTAAAAATAGAATATTTATGTTGTTAGTGTTGTCACTTCTGAGTATAAAATACAATAACAGGAAAGAAAACTGCAATTTAGCTGCATTACATTCGAGGCCATACTTGGGTGTGATAGCTAAACGGTCATGACTTGGTATTGTTACGTTTGTAATGTACAATGAGCGCAGGTTTTTTTTTTAATTTAACCAATACTCAGGGGATGCCCCCTACTCTTGCAGTGCATTGTATTGATCAGGAAAATAGGGTATGGGAAGGAGGAAAGCGGGAGTAGTGTTTGTGGATATTTGATTTAAATTTTTCTAAATTGTAAGTAACAGGGAAGACTTATGCGGGAAGTTTGTTCCACATACGAATCGTTCGACTCATAAACGAATTTTCTCTGTAATGCGTTGTGCGAAACACAGGACAATCAACTACAAACGGATGTGCTCTACTAGATAAGCGAGTATTACAAATAAAAACTCAGGCTCGTGGAATAAGTTCACTTATCTCAGATGAGCATCTCCCATGGTAATATCGATAGAAAAGTGTCACACAACCCACATTCCGACGATGCTCCAATGAATCAATAGAGTTGGATACTCTACTATCATTGATAAGCTTCACCGCCCTCTCCTGAACACAGTCCAGAAGCTTGAGAATAGAAGGGCTCCACGCCTTGCCAATATATGAGAGTTGTAATACAATCTAAATGGAAAATCACGTATGGGCCTGTCCATCCATAAAAAGGCAGAAACTACTGATTAAAAAATTAATAGTGTTTATAATTTTTAGAGAAAAACGTTTATTCTTCTTCTTAACCTCAACATTTCTAAAATAAAATAAAAAAAATGTTTTTCATATATTTGTAAATAGAGATTTGTTCGTAATTTTTAAAATATCTTCAACCGTCTAGAAGTAAAATGCTGTCAAAGTTGCACCTGTGGTTGCTAATATTTCCACTAGAGGGCGCTTTATGACAAAATAAAAGTTACCAACATTTTTTAATGAAACATGGTTCCATATAACTGCAGATTCTTGTTGGAAAAATCAGCAGCGGATCTTTGACGTGCCATTAATGAGTTAATCGACGATTTGATGTAGGGTTAATAGTTAATAGTTTATTTAAAATTAATTTATAGAAATTGAATTGTAACAAATCAGGAGCAGTAAATTAGTCCATCCGCACATTCATTAAAAAATAATTAACACAATTTTAAATAAACAAAAAAACAGACAATTCTGTTTTTCTTTTTAAATCCGCAACAAATGATAAAAATGAAATAATTTAATTAATAAATTTATGGCTTTTCGATAATAAAGTCTAACAAAAGTTTTAAATTATAAAATAATTAAGTTATTAAAACATATTCAAAACGATTTATTTATTTATTCCATTAAAAAAAATTTATAAAACATGTTTTTTTTTTTAGAACATCCTTTATCAAAATATGGAAAAACACATTTTATGTATTCATACACAGAGAGAATTTTTGAAACCGAAATTTAATGAAATTTTTTAATAAAAAATGAAGTTTTCTTTACAAGAAAAATAAAAATGTTCCAGATTTAATGAAAATATTGCACAATTTTTATGAAACTGGTTTCTAATGACATCCCTGCGTTGGGGACATGAAACTTTTAATAAACTTAAACATTTTTTTTTTATTTTATAAAACTTAATGAAAACTGCTTTAAATAAATAAAAACTAATAGTGAAATATTATTGGTTTTATGCAAAAACTCATGAACATTCTATAAATTATTCTTTCAGTGTATTTCAATTACATATATAAATCGGTTAACATAAATTTCCTAACACTTCAACACCATCATCATCGTCAGCATCATGTAAAGCTTCCCTTTGGCATTTATTCACACACCATAAATTCGTTTTTGTTTAATACGGAAAATAAACTGAAAAATAAATTTGATTAACTTTTGTGATTTTTTTTCGAAAAAGTTTTTGATTTTTTTTTTTTGCTTTATAAAAATATTGTATAAAAAAATATGATATTGTTTTTTCATGCATTTGATTTTGGGATATCATCACTTTTTTTATGGTTTTTGCATCAATAAAATCCTTCCACTTGCGCACGGCTGCCAAAAACACTGATTTAGGGTCAATTTTCTACAGAGCAAAAAGGGATGTATTTATATAAAATTTGAACTCGACATTCAATTCTACGCTAACAACTATTATACAAAGTTTTTTTCACAGTTTTTTAAGTCCACCGTTTAGACAATAGAGTGTACGGAAAACTCTCGTTTTTCAAAAACTTTTATAATAAATTTTTTAAAACACACACAATAAAACTGTATTACCAACTGAGAATAGTGATACAAAAATTTTCGATAAAAAGCTATTAAGATATCACTTTATATAATAAAAAAAATTTATTTTACCCAAATAAAGTCAAAAGAAAAAGTAGTTTGAGCTACGAAAAATGCTGCAAACATGTTTAGTATATGGCGGCCCGTTTGAAAGTTATTACTCAATAAAACATTGCATTTTAGTAAGGACAGCATTTCAAAAATTTAATTATTTTTTTACTGGGTTACCATAAATCAAAAATGTTTGCACCAGTTTGCTCAGCTAAAAATGCATTTTATTTGTGTGTCATAAAATAATACTACATAAGTTTTTTTTTTTTTGAAAATTTTGATATTTTCCGACCACTATTCTTGAATGGTGCACTTTTAAATCGGTGAAAAAAAGTTTTTTTTTTTAAATAATTTTTGGTGTAGAATAGAAAGGTGTATTCAAATTTCATAAAAATACAGCTCTTTTCGCTCTTTAGGAAATGTGGCACTAAATCAGTGTTTTACCCGCCGCGCTTATTTAGAAGGAGTTGGAATTAAAAACAAATAATAGGGCAAAAACATTATAAAAAGTGATGATATCCCAAAAACAAAGAAATATTATACTTGTCTGACGAACTCTAATATTTATATTTATAATATTTTTATTGGGAGTGTTTAATATTTTATATTTTACTTTGAAAATTTAATTTAATATTTTCCCTTTTTTTTGTTGAATTATGTATTATTTTTATTAAACTTTTTTCACAACCCTACACACATTTTGAAGATATTTCGCTAACTAGATATTGCAATATTATTTTTTTTTTTATTTATTAATTAATAATCATATAATTACAAATTATATCCTATTACAATAATCGAGCACTAGCTACTATGGCCTTCGGCGCGTTGTAGCGAAAACAGACCAGTTATCTCTGCGGGGTCGAACCCACGACCCCGCACTGATAAGCCAGCATGATACCAACTAGCCTACCGGGGCGCACACTGCAATATTATATTTTTGATCTTACTTTAGGAACGATCAAATTTGAATACATTTTTCAATTAATTAAGAGATTTCAATAATATTAAAAAAATATTTTTTGTACCATATAAAATATCAAGTGTTTACAAATTATTTTTATTTTATCTGTTAAACTATTGCGTTTGGAAAATTTTAGCTATTTACTTTGTATGATACTGCCATGTTTGTAGGCATGCAATTTTTTTGTAAATGCCTCGCTCGAACAAGGCTATAAAATCCAAAAAAGAAAGTGTTCAGGAGAGTTTAAAATTCCTGGAAAGAGGACGAAAAAAGATCACTTTTGTTAAATGTTATGCCATATGCCCATGTGTACAAAATTTCATTTAAAAATAATAAGCAGAAGTACCAAACAATTGCACTGAAAATTTTCTTTAATGGAATAAGGGTATAACACCCTTATTCCTTATTATTACTACTATTATTATTACTATTATTATATTTTGGGGTTCACAATAAAATTTGGTTAATACAACTGAATTGCTGTTGCAACACCCAACATATTTTGAAATCACATTTGAATATGGTTGTACTAACGCAATTTCTTAGTTGTGACCACCAAAATACCATTTTCAATTCGGTTGGCACTTTATTTGTCTATGTGTTACAATTTTATTTGTATTTTAATAGATTATCTACGTATCTTTTTTAAATATTTTTGATATTTTTTGGGTTTTCGAAACACTGTATGCAAATTCCTAAACTTTAGATTACGTACAAGAAATAAAACATGCATCCACTTTTATTTTCCACTTAAAGAAAACCCCAAGATTTTTCGAGTAGTAAGATGAGCAAAAAAAAAAAACGGACTGTCGAATTTTAGAGCTCCACAAGGTTGCCCCTGTTCCAATAGTGCTCCGTAATGCTCAGTCCAAATTTCAGCCAAATAGGTCAATATTTAGAGGTCGCTATAAATTAACGATTTTTCAGGGTTAGACCGAAATTTAACAAAAATTTAAATTTTATATGGATTAGAAAGGTTTTAGCATAGACTTATAGTAAAACTTTTAGTATTTTGGCCTCCTAAACATGAATCTGAAGTCAAAACACCTAAATTAAACAAGCTTTTGCGTAATATAAGGCTAGGGTACATTAAAAAAATTTGGTTCAAAACTTTGGACTATTTTGCATATATTTCTGCATCTACTTAATGAATTTCCAAGTTTTACCTCTCGTTTTCTTTATTGAAGTGTATATTATAAATATGCTCTTAATATGTCAACAATTTTTAGCACATGTGAATGTTGTAAGTACAATTTCAAAAAGACCATTTCTGAGAGCCCTTTGGGGTTCCAAAATACCCTTGAACCTTTCCTGAGATATTTTTACTTAAATTTTACAAATCCGTAAATATATATTCCGGGTAGTTAATATTACAGAAAAGAGTGGGAATAGTATTATCAATGACAAAATTATATAAATACACTGTAAAACAAGAAAACACAGTCAGAAATATATAAACAAATACAATAACGCTGACATACTAGTAATTACACGTCATAAAAAAAACGAAACCCAAAAGTCGCATTGTGTAGTGACCTCTATATATCGTCCGGTTGATTCAAATTTGGTATACATGTATATATTTATAAAAGGATCAAAAACAAGAGTTACGGGAATGAATCGGAATATACTTTTATTTTGCCATAGAAGCCTGGGCCAAACTACTAAATATGCTCAGTGGGATATATTACAAAATGTTTGGAAATAATTAGGCCATTTCTTACTTAGTAGTCCGATTTTAATGAAATTTGGAACAGGCATAAGTTACGTAAAATCGACCTTAAGTTTTGAATTTTCCACAACCTAGGGGAGCGGCAATATGATCATCCAAACTAGGTAACTTTTTACATATACAATTTTGAGTGCTCGCCATTTTTTTGTTTCAAGAAATTAACATATTTGTAATCTGCTATTACAGGCATCCTTATATGTGTGGGTTATCTCTAATATTTACCGAGATATTTCCATTTGAAAATGTAAAATTCTAAAATTTGCTCCGACTCAGGTCGAGTTTTTTTTTTTGCGAATTTTTAATAATTATTGGCATAGGTAATAATGCTTGATAAACCATATTTCGCAAACAAAAACGCGTTTTTAAAAAATGTCGCTTATAGCCTTATTCGAGCGAGACATACAAATATCTATGTATTTATGAAGGGGATTAGGTTGCGTAAAATAAAAATAAATTTGTCATAGATTAAAAATGTGTTTGCTTTATTTTAGTAATTTAATATGTAAATCCCTTAGAGTTTAAATTGTGCATGATACTTTTTTTGCGTGGATTGTGGGTTGCCCCAAACTTTATTTTGTATGTTTTTTATTTAGATTTTAAAATCAATTTGTTATAAATTTTTACTAATGAAATCCTTAGGGATTAGCAATTGCAGACAGTGAATTTATATATTAAAAAAAAAAAAATGATTTGTCTGTTAAAATTAGAATTATTAAATTTGTGGATTATTAAATAATAAAATAGTAAAACAATTTCAAAAAATGCTGTAAAGTCATTAATTAAACTTAACTACATTCTAGGTTGTAGAAATATCTTTTCAACCACTTCGTTTCCTGCCTGAGTTTTAAATGCTTTAAGTTTTAAGCTCAAAATTTGTGAAAATGAAGATCTTTTAATAGTAAGTATTGTTTTAATAATCTTGTTACTGCTTGCCTTCCAAAGATAATATTGTGAGATGATGTAGTACATGAATAGGTTTATATAGGGTAGTTTGGGGTACTATACTTATAGGGGTGAAGTAGTAAACTCTATTTCTGCTAATGTTAATACATTTTTAGAAGTTCTTTGATTTTGTATTTTGATAGATGTAGTAAGAAATCAGTAAACATTGTTTTGCGTTTGTGTTTTTTTTTTTTTTAATATTCTCATTAACATTTTTAATTTGATAAATACACAAAAATATACTTTATTTGCATATATTTTGAAGGACAAACAAATATCCGAAAAAAGATGCAAATTGTTTAAATGCGAATTTTTGTGAATATGCTCAATTTGGGGTGAAGTTTTAATAATATTTTGGGGAAAGTATTAGAAGCAATTAAATTAATGTTAGATCATATTTATGTTGTGCTAGTAGAATATTTTGTAAATGTGAATTTTTTAAGTAGTTTAAGAGACTGCATCTAAAATGCTTATAAAAAAATAGACAAGTGATTTTTAAGAAACAATTTAAAAATAAGCTAAATGACGGGTTATTCTATTGCACGTAATTTATAGTTTTAATTTATACCTCTAAAAGGTCAAGACTCTCATCGTACTCCTCAATTTTATTAGATAAACATTTCTGCATAATTTGTGCATATGAAATGCTCATAAAACTCCAACACATGTAAAAAGAATGTTTACTTGAATTATGAAAACATAATAGCCAGATTTACACCCTGGTCCATTGTGACTTAAAATGCTGTTGTTGTTTAAATTTTTCCTTTGTTATTTATTATATATTTCTTTTGTATTTATTCATTGTAAAATTCATTATTTTTTTTAGTTCTGGTATTTATTACATTTTCACTTCCCCGTAAATAACTTATTTCACTCCAAAATCGCTTTCATCGTTTGTGTGGTCTTTAAGGAGTTAGAAAAAGTGTGGCAAAATTTGAACCCAAACTCCATAACTTTTTCAGACGTAAAAATCTTCATAATATGTTTTAAAATATTTTTTTAAGTGATCATTTTACGATTTTTTCAAATTTTTTGACAATTATAATACATTTTTTATTTTCATATTTAGACCATTTTTAAAAATGATCGCATTGAAACTCATGTTGAATATTTTTTAGTTTAGTGTTACTTTAAACAAACAACATCTAAATTAATAGTAATTGAAAAATTAGTCACAATTTTGTAAATTTTAGATTTTAAAAAAGGCATATTTTCAAAGACCAAATTTCAATGACAATTTTTTTAAGCCCACAGCGATCTAGAATAAATAGAAGTCTAATGGCCTAGGCTACATTAGAGATACAAACCAAATATAATTAAAAATATTACAGTTCTAATATATTAGTACTTTTTAGTACAGTTGTTTAGTACCTTTCATACATCAAACAAATTCCTAAAAATGTTTGGAATTATCTTAAAAACTGTTGGCTTATTATGTACCAAACGTATTAATTCAAAAACTGAAATAAATTTCATATTTCTTAACTCGTTGTTTTTTGGATAAAATGGTGCTCATTTCGGTCAAAAAAAAACAAGGTCCATCTTTGGCTCAGAGTTGCTATGCTAAATCACTTAAAAAGTGTGCTAAAATCTGCTAAATCGTCAGAAAAGAAAAAAGGCTAAGAATCTGCCAAACTAAAAACCTGCTGCCTAAAATAGTTTAACATTTTTACAATTATTGTTGCTTTTTTGTCAAATTTTTGAGCAAAACACACGTTTGTGGAAGATTTCTAGCATATACACATTTAATTATTTGAAAAAATCGAGAAATTGTTCTTTATAAAATACTATAAATCCTAATATTTTTTGAAAAAAAAAATTGCTTTTAATAAACAAAATATACAAAAAAGCATTTAGCATATTTTAAAGAAAAAAATTTCCAATTTTGAAATTCAATCTGCTAAATCGCAGAAAATGTGCTAAAATAGCAACACTGGCTCAGATCGTTCCGATTTTTTTATTTTTTTTTTCTTTCTGTGGGATAAATTGTTAAGAAATGTAGATATCTTTCAAGAAAATACGAGGATAAACTTCGAGAGTGTAACATTAGTAACATATCCACACATTTTATTGATCAGAATGGGATATATCTTCGAAATTCATTCATGGATTTTATTAACTCATTAGGAATACATCATAGATCTACTGGTAAAATTTTTACTAACAAATATGTAAAATTTTAAGTTTTTTTGAGTTTCTTGATTTTGGCAATTTTGAAAAATGTAGTGTTTTTTTTGACAATAATATAATTTTTAATATAAATGTAGTAGCACTTCAAGAAAAACTAACCATTTTTTATGTTTTGAGTAAAAACAGAATAAACTTGGCATGTTTTCAACTTTATGTATTTTAAAAATTTATTTTCAGATCGATCATATTTTCAAAAATTATATAAAACTATGAACTAATTTTGAGCATAGAAATAAATGTTGGTATTTTTTTTTATCATTATAACGATAATGAATATAAAACATAAGGCTTTTCGTTATCTCCAAATAATTTGTTTCTTCTTTGTTATTTTTGCATTGCATTTAGCACTTAAACTACTAAACCGATGAAAAAATAATCTTCAGAAGAGCAGTATGTTTATGCGCACTCTGCACCAGAGGAAGATCTTTTCCTGAGCAGAAGAATTGTTTCGTTTTTGACGAAGATTGTTTTTTGTGTTTGAGGCAGATTGTTTTTATTTTTGAGTAGGATTGCTTTTTGTTTTTTTTTTGGTCAAGATTGTGTTTTTATTTGAGGAGCATTGTTTATTTGGAGGAGGATTGTTTCTGTTTTGAGGAGGATTGATTTTTCTTTAATTTATAATTACTGCTTAAAGCTAAATATTCACATTTCTTAAAAAAAAATCCTCTTTTGGCGCTAAACCCGCATAATCATACTACTCAGAAGGATTGAATTTAATTTAATTGTCTTCATATTGATAATATCTACATACAAATTGAATATTCTTGGGCCGAGGCACAGTAAAAATGGTCAATCTGCTCCGGCAAAGAATCTTCATGATTTTTTTAATTTACAAAAATATTTATAAAACTAATTTAGAGGCAATTTAAGCTCATTCCAAAATAGTCACATTGGGATAAATCAGAATATTATGATTTTAAAAATTAATTTCGTTGGATAATCATTTTTAACTTCATATAATTATTTATTCTATTTTAAGTAAAAAAATTCATAAAATCAGAACAAATTAACGTTTATTCCAAAAGAAACAAAAAACAAAGCCATTAAAGCATGAGTAATAAATTAGAATGGTAGAAATTAAACAAAACAGGATACACGTTGTTTTTGTGTCGTATAAATAAAAATATTTAATAAACATTTTAAAACACTGCAAAACGTGTCAAAAGCAATTTATTTCTTTGGAATCTAAAATAAACCGGAAACGGAAGTAAAGTGCACTCAACTTAACTGCACAAACACATTTGCTAGGAATTTTGTTAAACAGGAACAGCGACAACAACAATACCAACAATACATAAACAACAGCAAAATGACAACAACAACAAAAACAAGTGTTTGTGGTAGAAAATTAGTGTTTGCAATTATTCGACCTAGGCGGTTAACCGGTTAAGGCATTATTCGAAAAATCGCTAAAATGGATTAACCTGTAATTCGGTTCGGTTAAACGACAAAATTGCCGATTAATCGTTTAAAAACATAAAAAACCATGGTTTTTTATTAAATATCAAGTCAAGTTTGCTGCATTGGTTGATACAGTGTTTTTTGACGATGATTTAAAGCATGCTGCGATGTTTTAATGAAATATGCCTAAGAATCTTGGGGTTTTATTTAGGAGAAATATAATGGCGATTGAAAAAGAAAATGTTATCAGCAGGACAAGTTTTTGTTTGGCATTTGCTAGTATATGCAACTTTTCCACTTAGTTTGTAAAAAATACAGTTTTCCCTAAGCCATTTTTGCAAATTTTTTAGACTTTTCGATAAAAATTATGTAAAATATAGTTTTTGTTTAAAGCAACGAAAATTTCATACTTTAAAGTTAATACTACATAATTTACAACGTAAAATATAGAACTTTAACTGTAAATTTCTTCATTATACAAAGAAGCTTAAAGAAATTTTTGGAATTTTCATGCCATTTTTTCTGTCACTTTTAGCTTTTTTTGTTTGCCATTTTAAACTTTCCGTGGTTATCAGATATGTTCAGTGGAAATAAAGGCGCAGTGAAATAGCTCCCAAGGAAATAACTCCCAAATCATGGCGATTTTTTTTAATTTTTTTGGAAGTTATTTCAGTTTTCAATTTTTTTGAATGAAATAACTTCCACGAGTAAAAATAAATTTAACATATCTATTAAATTTAACAAAAGTGTCCAATTTGCATTTTTCTACTGCTCTTATACCACTTTCTATAAATCGTGCTTTTTTTGGTCAAATTCTTTTTTCAAAACTCACCCAATTTTTGTTAAAATTTTTTATAAAGAAATAAATACATTAAAGTTAAATAAATAGAAAGGCGCTTATTGTTAAATTTTTTTTTTTGAAACTTCTGTGTATGTAGAGCTTTTGAACCTTTTTAACACATCTTTTTTTATTAAAATATATTTTTTGTAAAAAAATATTAAATTAAATCGCATTTTTAACTGGAAAAAAACTTTATAAATTTCCAAACATTTTGGTAATTCAAATTAGTTATTTTAACCAATTTTTCTGGCAAACATTAGCTTTGTTGCACGCTCGTCACCGCGGGTACATAATTTTACCATAAATCGTTTCTATTGTCAAATTTGTGTACATTGTTGATGTTTCGCAAACAAACCTATTTTTTGTGTATATATGAGAATGAAACTATTTAAATTGCATACTACTTGGGAGTTGTTTAATTTTTCTTGAAAGCTATTTCATTTCTTTTGGAAGTTATTTAATTTTTTCGGTTTGTAAGTTATTTCATTTTTCTTGGAACTTATTTCATTGCGACATATTTCATGGGGATGTATTACACTGCCCTGCAAATAAATATTTTGAGCTACGCAGTTTTTATGTTAAAAAGACGTAAGAATCTATCAGTGTTAACATTTTTTTAAAATGTAGAACAAATTACTTTTCTTTAGCGTCTCACAGAGCTTTGTCCCATGGACAAAGATAAAAAAATTGTGTCTTCGTTTTTAACGGAATTGTTTTTAATAATTAAAAAATTAATCTTACAAAAAGTATTATTTGTCATATAGCTCATTCTGTCGTCACAAGGTGTAGCTAAATGCGCTAAATTTTTAACGTAATTTGTAATTTGTAATAAGAAAATTTGAATTTTTTAAGTTTTACTAAAAAAATTGACAAAAATTGATTTGGATATAATATTTCATTTTTTCAGTTTTTATATTTGAATATAAAGGGTCCGCCAAATAACTTTATTTTTTTGAAAATGCTATAAAAAAAAACTACTGAATATTTTCTCAAATTTCTTTTTCTATTTGAAAGTAAAATCCTTCCGGTTAATAATGGAAAATAATTTCATTCAAATGGCTGCCTCGGGTGGCCATACAGTAGCCTACACGATCGGTCCAATTTTTAAGCACATTATCGATTGTGTGCAGCTGTATTTCCTCCTCTTCAATTTTTGTGAACAAAAATTCGTTCAACATGGCCCGATAACGATCGCCATTGACTGTAACGGCCACTCCTTGCTCATTTTCGAAGAAAAATGGCCCAATTATGCATCTGGACCAAAATCCGCACCAAACAGTGACTCGTTTTGGGTGTATCGGCACACATTCTGCAACATTACCATGATTTTCAAAGTAATGTCGCAATATTTTCCAGCGTTGTTCAAGCGTATACACAACCATATTCGTTCAGCGGAAGGATAAAACTAATTATCTGTCAAATCAGACATGAGCTAAGTGTTACCATTCACAAAATAAGCACTAGTTGAAAAAAAAAAACGTTAGATTGCGGACCCCTTATTTGAAATAAAAATATTGATTTTGAAAAAACTTTGTAGTGCATACACCTAGTGACTCATTCTATATAAAACCATCAAAAAATATCTTATTCATACACCTAGTGACTCATTCCATATAAAACCATCAAAAAATATCCAATTTTTGACCTCTAAAATAACCAAACTTGGTATGGAAAGTAAGTGTCATTGTATAAGTATTGTGTTCTTAGCTCTAACGATTGTGGAAATATCGCGTTTTAAAATACGAAAAAAAATATAATAATTTAACAGAAGTAGCCGTACTTTATCGTCCATATCAGTTTAACGGTTAAAGCTACGTGATTCGTTGATACCACATTTTAAAGCCTCTGCTATCGTGCTTTGAGTAAAATAAGCAAATATATTTATTTTTGAAGGCAAATTGCTATGTTTTCAAAATTCGCGGTTTAAGCCGCTGTATCTAAAAAACAGTTTTTTTTTTAATTTTCAAAAAAATATATGTTGATTATAATTTCTTCCACTATGCCGTTGCCAAATTAACATGTTGAGCTCTTACGGGATTCAAAGTTATGAATAAAAATCTAAAAAAAGGTACTAAATATAACAGAAAAAAAAATTGTTGAAAAACATAAAAATAAAAGCTTTCCAAAAGAAGTTGCACATAATTGCCAATATCTTTTTAACAGTTTAAGCTACAATAGTTATTGATACCTCATTTTAAAGCTACTTCAATCATGGTTTTCCTGGTTCACAAAAATAATTCATTTCTTTACGGTGAAATGCATTTTTTTCAAATCCGTAGTTGAAAACGTTTTATTTCAAAAAGCTGGTTTTATAAAATTTTTAAAAAAATTATGTTAGTTATAAATTATTCTTCTATAACGTCACCAAATCCCTATGTGGTATTCCTGCATGTTTCGGAGTTAGCGGCTGTGTAGTTAAATGTTTTCCCATTTTCATTTATAACTCAGGACACCGTAAGAGCTCCACATATTGCTTAAGACACGGCATAGGGAAGTAATTTATATTTAACATATATTTATTTATCTCACATATAAACTTATAGATCAACGATAAAATTCACTATGAAACCACTCACCAGGTACAGTGTAAAAATCGTTTAATGTATATGCTCGACATATGTATTAACAAAAAATCTTTAATGTTTGTTGATATGCTTTGCTTATGTAGAAGGATAGTATATGATGACATTAGAGAAAAGAATTGCCATTTAAAGTTTTAACTGAAAGTTAAACTGGCAATTATGATAATGACTAGAGAAAAAACAAATCGTTTGTGGTAAATTTCATTCTAACTCAACACACAGAGTAATGTGGGATTTAACGTTACCCAATTTCTTTAACGTGTGCGTTAAATAGAAGATATTTACGATTAACACTAAATGGCACGAAGAATGTTGATGAAGACCGTAGTGGGTCAGAAAATGCATTCCATTCATGCTAGTGTCTAATAACTTTTTCTGTGTTTTTTTTCTAATAGTCAAAGTAAATTATCATATAAAAATTATAATTTTTCTGTTAATTTGGAGAAAAATTTGTCATGCTCTCAAACCGAACGAATAAAATCTCTCATTTCTTTAAAATTTTAAAATACCTGTTTTTTGAAATCCAGCTTTTTGAACGGCGGTTTTTGAAAACAATGCATTTTACCGTAGAGAAGTAAATAATTTGTGTTCTCTAGTGAGACCACAATTTAAGTAGCTTTAAATTGGGATATCAATGACTTTCGTAGCTTAAGCCGTTAAAAAGATATGAAATATTAAGTTCGACTACTTTTTAAAAAATTTTCGAATATTTTTCATATTTTGAAAAGCGATATTTCAAGATCAGCTAGACTCAGCTGTCCTACATTTGGGAGAGGTTATAGTTATTCGATGTACATTTGTTCCAGTTTGGTTGAAATCAGAAGCGGATGAGGAAATCGAGTGGTTGATTTAATATGTTTTCAGTCTAGTGGAGCTTTGAAATACTAACTTTTTTTGTTGACTGCTTAAAAATTTCATAAGTTTACTTTTACTGCCACAAAAAAAGTTTAGTACCGATTTTTTACCAGACTGAACCAAAAGTCATAAAACATAACATTTTTGTTATTTTTTTTTTGATAACAACATAAAATTTTTGTTAACTTTTGACAAATTTTATTGTTAAAACAACAATTATTTTATACAAACTGGAAAAATCTATATAAAAAATTTAACCGGTTAATCGACCTTTTTCAAACGATTATTCGGATCGAATAATTATTTGAGTTTTAAATTATTTGTTTCCACATTAACCGAAATACAGGCGATTAATCGAGGAATCGGTTAGTCGATTAAACGAATTGGAAACACTATAGAAAATAGAAACAGCACAAAAAAAAAATAAATAAAACTAAAACATGAAAATAAATACACAAGTCATTAGCACCGAGTGCTAAAGCAGACAAATACAATACAATTGCAAAACAGGATGAAAAAGGAGTGAGGTGAGAATAAAATAATGCGTCATATAGGGATTATAAAGAAAAATTAAACGAAAAAAAAAAACTATATAATTTTCAAAACAATAAACAAGAAAATTACTAAATCGCGTGTTTATATTTAAAGAGAAATATTTCTGAAATCCTGTTTTAAGGATACAAAATAAAACGTTCCCTTGTTTTGTTACAGAAAAAAAAAAAAACAACAAAATTTCTTATCAAAATAAATAATAAAGTTCATAAACATTTTAAAGAGTTTAATTTTCATTTACATATTATACATTTTTTTAACAGCCTAATGTACACTGAAAGTATTTATTCATAGGGCTGAGTTGTTTAGTAAATATTTGAAATAATTTTTTTATGCAAAACAATATTTTAATAAAAAAAAATTCTCCATTCCATGATAGATCGGCCAAAATCTAACAGGATGTCATTTAAGTTTGTTTTGTACACATGTTCTCTAGGGTGTGTGTCAGTAACTACCGTTTTGGGATTCTTAAAATTGTGTAAAATCCCTTTTTTTGACTTATTTTTCAAAAAATTGTTTTCTTAACCAAATATGGTTCCTTCGAGATTAATGGAAGTAGTATGGCAATATTATTGTTCTAATTTTTGAAGTCTAAACAAATTTCGTAGGACTTTTTTTTACCAACACCAATCAACTCTACAGAGAACACAAAATTGCCTTTTTTTCCAATTTTTTTTTTGCGAAATTTGATAATTTTGTAATTTTTTTTTTAATATTTTTTTAATCTTTTTTTTAAGATTTTTGATCTTTAAAATGGCAGATTTTCTTCGCTTGAAAAAAATTATAATAATTACAAAATTAGTATGTAGGAAAAAGTTTATAAAATGTTAAGGTTATTCTTTGCAGTGGAAAGAATGAAGAAAACTGAAAGTTTACAGAAAAAAATCTTGTTAATCTGAAGAGTTTTCGTTTGGAAATGTTAATGAATTCAAAGGCGTTATTTCTTTATAAAAGTTTTCAAAATTGTAAGACTTTATTGTAGAAGAAAGTCCTCAAAATTTGGCAAGGGAGGTATTCCAAAGTCCAGCACCATAAATTTAAAAAAACATGGATATGTTGAGGAACATGCAATTTTTAGTTAGACATGTCCCGGCTTGCTGGTCATCTCAGCAGTGATTCTTTTTGGCATTTTGTTTAAATGAGCTACATGGTAATACACAGTGGGATGCATCACAACATCTTTGGAAATAATTTCTTACTTATTGGTCCGATTGCAATGAAATTTGGAACAGGCATAAGCGACGTAATATCGAGCTTAAGCTTCGATCTTGAACATTCGAAACCTCCCAGGGGCGGTAATGTAACCACCCCAAATAGGGAACTTTTAGCATATCAAGTTTTGAGTGCTCGCCATTTTATTGCTTCTAATACGATTTTCAAAAAATTTACATATTTGTAGTTTGCTAGTAGAGATTAACAAAAAACATGCTCTCATGTGTGGGTTATCTCTAATAGCTGCCGAAATATTCCGATTTGAAAATTTGAAATTCCAAATTTGGTCCGGCTTAGGCGCAGTTTTTTGCTAATAGCTGGACGAAATCGGAGCAAATGCTTTTTTAAAATCTTAGTTATTTAACAAAAAACAATTTTTTTGATTAAACAAAAATATAAATGGAAGGCTCAAGAGAAAACTTAAAGTGAATATTACCTCACTTTTGCATGTTCCAAATTCCATTGCTATCGGAGTACTAAGTTAGAAATGGACGATTTATTTCGTAAAATATTGTGATACTCGTATATCCCAATGTGCAACATGGCACTTATATATTGTTGGAAAGAACCATTTGGCAATTTATTTTTGTACTTTTTAAGTTGCTATGAAAAATATATAAATTTTGGTGTATTTTATGTAAAGATGCATACTTATATTAATTTCCATATTGAATTTTAGCGAACACTTACTTTTTCTTTTATATTTGTGATGGCTCTGACTTACAATTAGTCGGATTTTAAAATTTTTGAGACAATTTTATTTTTTTTTTAAAGAGAAGCAACACTCAGGAAATTCTTCCTATTAATTAATGTGTTGCTTTCTTTGGAAAGGGGATAGTGGAGAGATGAAAGGTGGTGAAAGATGAAGGGCTTCAACCATGGCAACACTGTAATTGCGCGAGATGATAAGTCTTAGAACAGTTGTTGCTCGCCACCTGATGTAGAGTTGGCGAATTTTTTGAAGCTTTTTGTTTCTTAGCCCTGATTCATTATTTTACTTCGGTGGGGTTAAGTGCTATGGAAACACCGAAGGTGGGCGCAGTGATACATATAAGTGATAGTAAACTCATACATATTATTTTTCTAAATTGATGTTGTAGTCACCGGGAATCGAACCCGGGACCATCTGTGTAACAGTCCAACGCGCTAACCATTACACCACAACGCCCACATTTAAAAAAAAACTTGGCAATATATAATTTCTTTCCCCTTAATATTATGTACTTTTTATTTTTGGTTTTGAGAATTTTGAAGACATTCTCAAAAAAAAAAAAAAAAACAATAAAGTAGCACACTTTTTCCGATTTTTTGTCCCCTAAATTCACGAGGTGTCCCTAAAATCGACGCAGGTTGAAATTGGATTTCTTTTTCTTATTTAGTAATCTCGTTGTAAAGATTTTTCTACAGAAAGAAGCAAAGATTTCTTTTATATGATTTTTTTTATTAATTTTGGTTTTCGAGATCGAAAAAAACTCGAATATATTTTTACTTACAACTGCTTTTGTATACGAAACTGAACTTTTTTCTTATCAATCTTTAAGAAGGTTATCAGACCATTTGGGAAAATATGGCTACGTCCCTGGCTACAGCTGCAATATTTCGATTGCCAACAAATACGTTTGCTACAACCGTGTATATTTCCGTGTAGGGATCTCTTTATTTTTGTGCAGAAAAAAGTTCATAGAGTACATGATGTAGTCATTATAATTCTTGATGTTTATGAAATGTTCATAAATATTTATGGCATTGTTACATTGGACATTAGTAAATATTGAAAAAATCCAAAAATTGGAAAATATCGCTAAAATTTAACAGATTTATAAAATTGTAAAATTCGCTAATAT
Source organism: Delia radicum (assembly GCA_021234595.1). Taxonomy (NCBI): domain Eukaryota; kingdom Metazoa; phylum Arthropoda; class Insecta; order Diptera; family Anthomyiidae; genus Delia; species Delia radicum. The sequence goes on along the minus strand of CM037851.1, from coordinate 287,370,455 downwards.
TTGCTTATATGTGAAAAAATCGCAAAACTTAAAAAAAAACAACATTTGAAAAATTCAAAAATCGCTATCATTTAGAAAATTGTCAAAATTTAAAAAAAATCTTTGAATTTTAAAAAAATTTGAAAAATATCGTCAGAAAAGCTATAATTAAAAAGAAAATGGTATAATTTAAAAACAAATAACCAAAAAAAATGCCCAAAATTAAAAAAAAAACCGTGAAATGAAACAATTTACAACATTCAAAAATCGCTTATATATGAAAAAATATCTAAAATTTAAGAAATCACAAAAAAAAATTTTCTTAAATTAAAAAAAAAAATTTAACAGATTTATAAAATGGAAAAATTCGCTAATATTTGAAAAAATTGCTTATATGTGAAAAAATCGCCAAACTTAAAAAAAAAGTTTAAAAAATTTAAAAATCGCCATCATTTAGAAAATCGTCAAAATTTAAAAAAAATCGTTGAATTTAATAAAAATTGGAAAAATATCGTCAGCTATAATTAAAAAGAAAATGGTAAAATTTAAAAACAAATAGCCAAAAAAAAATGCCCAAAATTAAAAAAAAACCGTGAAATGAAATAATTTACAACATTCAAAAATCGCTTATATATGAAAAAATATCTAAAATTTAATCGCAAAAAAAATTTTTCTTAAATTAAAAAAAAAAATTGCTAAAATATAAAAAAAACATTTATTTAAAATTTAAAACATCAATTTTGGCAAATTTTTTTTCAAATAATAGCGTTTTTCAACTTACTAATATTTTTTTTTTTAATTTTAGCGATTTTTTAAATGGGTTTTTTTTTTAATTTGTTGTCATTATTAGTTATAAAAACTGTAAATTTTGTGTACACCTTATTTATTTTCCATTAAACATTTAATATATATTATTAAACTTTTAATTGAAAATAAGTTTGTAATTAAACAGAAGTTTAATTGAAAATGTATTGTCAATAATTATGTTTGTGAAGGGCAAGAGGGAGAAAAATTATCGTTTTTAACGTTCTCTCATGAAATGAAGCAAATAAAAAAATATCTAAAATAAATTGTTTTGTTGCCTAATATTTTTGAATTTTAATTAAGCTTTCTATATAAAACAGTTGCTAATTGAAATGTTAAAATAAACAATACTCTAAGGAATTGAAAAAATTTTCTAAAACTTAAACGGGAGTTTATGATAAATGGAAATAATAAAATAAAAACAATATGCAACACTTGTAAATATTTTTTCAAACACCTAAAGCTATGCTTTTGTTTATGCACAAATTGTTAGCCGAAAAATATGCTTCGAAAAAAATAAATAATTTTAAAAATATTTGTTAGTTTAAACTATGCAACTTTCATTATTAAATAAAAAGTTATAGTTGTTAAAAAGGAGCTACATTTATGTCAATAGAAAAAGAAAAAAACTTTCCAAAAACCTGAAGAGAAAATACCAGTATTTGTGATATTTTGAATATTTTTTTGTTACGCCTTAAGATATGCTTTAATTTATTCACAAAATGTAACCAAACAAATGTGTTGTAAAAACATATTTTTGAAATATTGGTTACTTTAAATATGCAACGTTTTTTTATATTAAAAAGTTTGTATTAAAAATGAGCTAATAACTCTTAAAAATTCTTTGGGGTTTGATTTATAACTCCGTTTAATATAATAAAGTAATATTGAAAGAATTCACAAAAAGTTAAAATTAAATATACCCATACAAATGCTAATATATTAACTTTTTAAACTGCACTTTATTAAAAAGTTTGTGTGCGTACACACATTCAACCCTTAAAATATGTTTTAACTTAAAACACATTATTAATAGATACATATTACCTTTGAAATATCTAGTACGTATTTGAGGTTTAAACATCTTTAAGGTATACATTTTCAATACATTTAGCTTTGATCCCTTTTTCTTAAAATTACGAAGGATATGAGACATCCCCATTAACTTATTATGGTTAAGGATATCTCAATTTTAGCCACTAACTAATCATCAATTTTCATAAATCAAAATTATACGTGTGTTTTTGATTCCATATTATCTAGTTATTTTATACGTTTTACAACTTTTCATAAAGTTTATTTACTTCTTTTCTGGAATTTCTTCCTGACTGGAGATTGTGTGATATTGATTGTAGAAAATATTTCCACTTGAATTGTTAGCAATTTTCAAACATTTTAATCTGCATAAGCAGCAGTTTGTAGAGTTTATTAACCAACAAAAGTTTTACTGACCTTCTGATTTAGCTTATTGGAGAAAAGGAAGAGGATGTTAAGGGATAAAAGAAGAGAATAAATAGAAAATAAAATATTCAAGTGCCTACACGTTTCAAAAGGTTTGAACGTATGGATATGTGTAAGTACTTGGAATAATATAATTTGTTTATTAGGGAGAAGCTTATTTTGTCATTCTTTTTACAAAACTTTAAATAATGTTAATTTTTTTAGTTGCACTTTCATTTTAAATATTTTTTAATGTTATACTTCGGAAAATTTAGCTAATAATGCTACGCATCCGAAATGTGTTTATGTTCAAATTAAGAACCATCCTTCTGTTAACTGATATTCACACACTTGTACATATTTTATTGAATATTTCAAAAATCTTTAATTAAAGAGGATGGGATCTTAACCACCAATTATTTTTTGACTCAAACTTTTCAATATAAAACTTTTAAGGTACAGGAGAAAAGGCTTTTTCGGATTTTACATTAGTTTATTAATATTGTAAAAAGTGTGACCTTTAACAATCGTATTGTCTACATTTAAGAAAAAGTTATTTCAACTAATGATCATACGACAGAACTTTTTTGGTTGATTGCCGCCAGTATGATAAAAAAGTAATCACATGCATCGAAGTACATGTATCAGCCTAGCTAATATATTTAATTAGCTTTATTTTTGCAAATATACGGAGGTTGGAAGCTCGTTATAAATTAATAAAAATCATCTCGATACATATAAAAACAAAAAGCTAAGAAAACTGTAATAAATATTTTTTACTGGGCTAACTAAAAATTTGTTGACTACAGTTTGCATGGTCGGGTGGGTATAGCTAAGGGGTTAGTATGGTCATTTAGACTCTAAATTTTAGAGCTACCTCACCCAATTATTCTTTCTCTTTTCATTTGTCGCCATTCTGTTTATCTTCATCTTTAGTTGCTACCGAAAATAAGTTTTGGAAACGAGCCCGAATCTGCCTCTGAAGAGGCAAGAATCGAAACAATATGGAATAAAATGTCGAAAGAGCGTAATTGTTATAATAATCCCGTGAATCAAAATAAAACAAGAACAAGAAATGCATGAAACTGAAACACTAAAAAAGCGGAAGGAAATGAAATGGGAAATGAGTGTAATTGGTGCGCTACACACTGGGTACAAAATATTTTCAAGATTTGAACACATTGTTTTTCGAATTTACCATCCATTTTACCTATTTCAGTGATTTTCCTCCATTTTAACGAAACAAAACTTAGGAGGCGAAAAATGTTTGCAGAAAAAAAACTATTTCTAGTATGAAAGCGGATTTTTGTAGTGATTTTTGTAAAACATTAACCTCCTGAAGTCGGGTGAAAAATATGACTTAACGTTCAATTAGACAGACGATATAATACATTTACGAGGTTTTGTAAGTAAAAATTCGCTATTAATATTTATCGATATTTTTCCATTGTACACAAATTTTAGCAAACAATTTTACTTTACAAATTTTTTACTTATTTTATTATTTTAGATTATTTTTTGTTTGTTTTTTTTAACAATACTTTTATTTTTATTCATTTAAATACCGCAGCTTTATAATCCAAATATCTCAAACACTAATGAGTCGGTTCTGCTATAATTTTCAGTCTATATAGCTCATAAGTTGGATTCATTTTTACTTCCATTATATGATAAAAGATTTGTTTTGGTTTTTTAGAAGTAAACTTTTAAGAGGATTTTTCTTCGCTTTAGGTCGATTTTCAATCTGATTTGTTTTTGTGTTACGAGCTGAATAATAAAAATAGAATTTTTAAAAACTCGACATAAACTTCTATTTTTAAATTAATAACAAAAATTAATTGTTTACTGCTAAATTACTGCTTCAGACAAATGTTACAAAAATACAGTATTTTTCTTCAGTTGTTTTTATAAATAACTACACTGATATAATTTTCCTGTGCGCCCCGGTAGGCTAGTTGGTAGCGTGCTGGATTATCAGTGTCGTGGGTTCGATTCCCACCAGAGGCACTGATCTGTTTTCGCTACAACGCTCCGAAGGTCATAGTAGCTAGTGCTCGGTTAGGGTAACACAGAAAAAAAAAATGCCGCCAAGTAAACATTTTGTTGAATATAAAAAAATAATCAATTACTTTTTTAATTGATTCAATTAAAAAGTAATCAATATTTTTGTTTATTTAAAGTAATCAATATTATTTAAAATATTGATTACTGTTTAATTGAGTCAATTAAAAAAGTAATTGAGTCAATTAAAAAAGTAATTGATTATGTTTTTTTTATTCAACAAAATGTTTACTTGGCGGAATTTAAGAAATATTTTTTTGTGTGTAATAGTATATAATTTGTAATTATATGATTATTAATTAAAAAAAAAAAAAATAAGAAAAAAAATATTCCTTCATAGTATTAATGAAACGATTTCATTAAAATCGATTCATTGGTTTAATGAAAAATTTCATTAACTGAATGAAAATTAATTAATATTGGTATTTATTTTATTAACATTTTTTATGTTTTTTTCATAATTTCATAAAAAAACTTCATGAAATCAATGAAAAATTTTCAAATTTTTTTCAATAAATATTTTGACTTGTAATAAGAAAAAAAAATATATATCAAACAACAAATGTTATACAGTAGTCAAAACTTTTTTAAAACAAACTTTAATCAAAGTGTATTTGATTTAAATGTTATTAAAAATATTTTTTAACAACAAAAAACAAATCGTTTTATTACATAGTTGGGATGTATAAGGTAACTCAGAATTCATTAGATTTCGAACTTTTTTTTTATAAAAATATTTTATTGATCCTATAAAGACCAGACCTTATAAATAATATCAACGAATGATAATTTCTCAATAACCACCAAATGCTATGCTAAATCATAAAAAGTACAAATAATTAAATATCAACGAAAATACTTCATACAAACTATGAATTTTATTCATTAAACACATGAAACTTTCATAACGATTAGGCTAGGATTAATGAAAAAAAATTCATATACTTTATGAAATTTTCATTGGTTCAATGAAACCATTCATTAAAATTGATTTAATTAAACACCTTTCATTGACTCATTGAAACGTTTCTTTTTTATGAAAAAATTCATTGGATTAATGAAGGAAATCATTAATACTACGCACAAATTTATATCAGTGTATCATACTAGTTGGTTTGTATTATTTCATAGAAAAACAACTGTAATTGCAGTTGAAAACAACAACTAATGACTAAATGAAACTTTTTTCAAAAATTATAAAAAAAGTATAAAAGTAGCACTTTTTTAGGAAGCTTATTTTTAGTGTCCGACCGAACAGTTCGGCCAGAAAATGCATTTGGTCTGTATTCGGTATTTTAAAGCATTATGGACAAATTTGGCGGATGGAAAAATGTTTATTGGGCTGTTTAGATGCTATTTTGAGTGTCAAATTTGAAGAAAAGTTTGTAGTTAAGCAATGAATTCACTGTTCGGCCTCAGAAAGTTCGGCCACATCGAAAATAGTTCGGCGGCCGAACTTTTAACTTTATAGCTAAACTTCGGCTTTTCTCTTAAATTTTATACACAAAATCGAATTAAATCGGCTCAACAAACATATTTCCAATACCAAAATTTGTCATCATTGCCTCTAGATATCAAAAAACCGACAAAATATAGTTTTTTGGCCGAACTGTTCGGTCGGACACTACTTATTTTTGGGCTGAAAATTAGTCCTTCTACAGAATATTATTTTTGATAATCTAACCGATCGAAATAGGAGTTTTTCAAGTTCTCAAAGCACAAATAATTTCTTGTTTTTATAAAATTTATAATATCATGGCTGGCATATGGGCAATTCCTGGGCGACGGACGTGACATTCGCACACTTTTAGTTGTGCCAAAAACAGAAAAGGAATATAAAGATGCGATATATATCCTCAGTGTATTGAAGCAAGGAAGAGTACTAAAATTGACGGAAGAGTTAATTAATAAATCACATTTATGTCCTTTTATTAACTTTAGCCAATTACGAATTGACTTTTTCCCTAACCTTACAAAACAAAATCGAAAATTAACGTTATAACTTCCTTCCTGATTTTGATGATTTGTTTTTGTTGTTGGAATTTTTTGTACATTTGTTGTTGGCGTTGTTGTTTTATATTGTGAATTTATTGCCGACTTGATTTCCAACTCTATTAAATTCAAATGGAAAATTGAATTTCAATGTGAAGTTTATTTAAATAGAAGTATGTATGTACACTCAAAAAAAAGGTTAGTTGTATATTGTGTTAAACGTTTATTTAAAATATTTAACTAACTTACAGCAAATTGTTTGCTGAATTAGCGTTTTCAGCAAACATTTTAGTTAAACGCCTTTAATAAAAAACTAATTTTGAACCAATGTTTAACTAATTTTTGTTGCTACCAAAATTCTGCTGAAAAACACATTCAGAGCATGGAGAACAAATAAAAAGACGAGATGTAGATGTCTCAGCTTGTGTAGACAAAGTAGAGAAAAAAGAAAAGATACAAATAAATACAACTATTTCATAATGGTTACAAAAAAATGCAACTGCTGATTTCATTCATTTATTTTTTTCTTCTGTATACTAAACATCAAACAAAGCCACACCAAAAAAAAAATTTAAACATACAAAGCGTTAATATTAAAAAATATAAATAAAACAGCAAATAAAACAATAATTAAAATAATGTCTATTGAGACTCATTAAAAAATTTACTAATTAAGTAATTTTGTTACAATAAACAATAATGGAAGTATATAAAGAATTTTAAAGACAACAGATTCAGGCAGAAAAAAAAAATATATAATACTCCGTGGTGTACATACAACAGGTAGTAAAAAATGCAAATTTAATATTTTCATATTAAATTTTGGTTTTTAAAGATAAATAATTTTTATGATAATTATATATCCTTTTTGTATTTTAGTATTATTTTACTTTCTTATGTTTATTAAAAATGTAAAATTACGTCATACCTACATTCATGTAAGTAATTGGGAATTATTATGTTTTGTTTCCCATAGCACTTAACCCCACAAAAGTAAAATAACGAATCTGGGTTATGAACCAAAATGCTTCAAATGCTCTACAAGCGAGCAACATATGTTCTAAGAATTATCATCTTGCGCAATTACAGTGTTTCCACGTTTGAATTTCTTCATCTTTCCCCACCTTTCATCTCTTCACTAACCACTTTTCAAAGAAAGAAACGCATTATTAAATATAAAGAATTTCATGAGCGTTGTTTCTCTTTAAAAAAAAAAATATTTATATATATTTAAAACAATCACCAACAAAATTTAGATTTAAATTTCAGCAACAAAAATTAAATAAAGTAAAAATTTCATATTATGTTTTTTAGATTTTTTGCAATCTACTAAGCTCCAACAAAAATTGTTGTTGATTTCAACAAGTCGATATTCTTTTGCATTGAACCAAGTGTCAGCAAAACTATTTGCTAAATTTACTAATTTTTTGCTAAAAAACAGTTCACTGAATACATTTGCAGATATTACATTTAACTAACTTTTTTGCTAACTTTATGAACTTTTTTTTTTGAGTGTACCTACTGCTAATAAAGTTGAACTTTTGTTAACTGAAATAAGAGTTTCACGAATAATACAAAAAGAAATTGCATTTTAATGAAAAAATAAAATTGGAACGTATGTGTCTACTTTTGCCTAGAAACGAAAATGTAATTTTAAACTTTTAATTTTTTTTTTTGCTGCAAAAACAAAAATAAGAAAAAAACGAAAGTTTAATCAAATATTCTGTCAAAAGGTTTGCTAGAATGGTACAATTTTTTTTCCTCGAATCTTTTTTTTTTTGTTAAAAATAACTTGAAATTGAAAGTTGTTGCTGTCTGAATGCGTTGAAACAAAAAAGTAAAAAATATTTCCACCTACTGTTCTCTTGACATTTGACATACGCCCTGGTTCAATATTTTTTGTGCTGTGATTTGACGATAGAGGTGGGCTATAGGAAAGTATTTTTTTATTTTTTTTTCAATTATAGAACTTTTTTTAGCAGTAAGCTGTATATGATTTTTTCAGCGTTTTTTTTATTACTTTCAACCCTCTTATTCAAGAACATACTTTAACTTTTTTTTTTTAAAACAAATCATAAAAAAAAATGTTTGCATATCGATATTTTTAAATCATATGAGTATTATTTGTTGCTTTAAGTGTTATACCATGATGATGATGATGGATGCACATTAGAGCGGCATTTTTTTTTGAAAAATTTCAATTTATTGTTCAGATTATTGTACTAAAAAAGTTGGTTGAAATTTTTTTAAACGTTTATTTAAAATATTTAACTAGATTAGATTAGATTAGAAATTGGTATTTTGTGCTGCCAGCGAATACACCCTATAGGTTCAGGCTCCCTACGAAGCCAATTATCCTACCAGGTGAACAGTTCCAAACGTCCGATGGCGTCATTATTCGACCACCAAAATAACGCACCCTCCTGTCGGAGAGCCTCGGACATTTGCAGAGAACATGCTCAGAGGTCTCGGGTACCAATTCACAAAACCTGCACGTATCCGTAGAGGATCGTCCCATCTTGATCAATTGATACCTAAGGCCACAGTGTCCTGTGAGGTAACCCGTTACGGTCCTTAGTTCGCCCCTCGTCATCGACAAGAGTTTCCGCGATCTCTCCCCAGAGGGAGATATAAACAGCCTCGCCTGTCGCTGCCCAGGCGATCTGGCCCAATAGGCCCAAAACTCCGACTCCCTCCATCTTCTGAGCCTCTCTCTGACATACCCATTGGGTACGCCACAGAAGGGTTCCGGGCCAATGAATTGTCAACGAGCTCCGCAGTTGGCTAAACAGTCAGCCCGTTCGTTGCCCTCATGCCCCTCATGGCCTGGAACCCAGCCCAGTGTCAAGGAGTTGTGAAGTCCTAGACGATTTAGAGAGTCGATACATTCCTTAACCAGACCAGACGACACATCTTGAGCCCTCAAGGCACCAAGTCCCGCCTGGCTGTCAGATAGAATGTAGATCGTGGCCCCCCGTGTCCTCCTCCGCAGACACTCTTCCACACAGATACAGATAGCGAAGACCTCAGCCTGAAAAACGGAGGGATATTTGCCCATGGGCAGAGCACGCTGAAATCCGGGTCCGACGACACATGCCCCCCTATCCATGTTCGACTGTTTCGAGCCATCCGTGAACCAGACCTGTGCACCAACCTCCGGTACCCAAGATCCAGTCAACCACGTGCTCTGTCGAAAATCACAACAACAAAGTGCCTCACAAATACGTGCACAGGCAGTATCTTGTCACTGACCCTAATAACCGGGTCATCAGCGAACATTTTCGCAATCTCAGGATGCCCCTTCAGATCCCCACTCCTCATGCTGCCAATCTCCCGCAGCTTTAGGGATCCCATGCACACGTTCTCCTTTACAGAAATATGCAAAGGAGGAATACCCAGCATGACTCCAATGGCATCAGTCGGACATGATTTCGAGGCACCAGTGATACCAATACATGCCAGTCGATAAATCCTCTTAAGAGTCATCTGAGCCCCGAGTTGTTCAACCTTTGTCCACCCCGCCAAAGAGGCGTATGTGACCATCGGTTTCATAATGGTGTTAACTAACTTACAGCATTTTTTTTTTGCTGAATTTGCGTTTTCAGCAAATATTTAAGTTAAACGCTTTTACCAAAAAACAAATTTTGAACCAATGTTTTACTAATTTTTGTTGCTACCAAAATTGTGCTGATATACACAATCAGAGCACGAAGAACAAATAAAAATATGAGATGCATATGTCACAGCTTGTTTAGACACAGTAGAGAAAAAAGAAAAGATGCAAATAAATTTATAAGACTTTTTTATAATTTATAAGACTTTTATAAGACTATTATAAGACTTCCAAAAGAATGCAACTGAGGTTGATTTCATTCATTAAAGTATTTCTTTTGTTTACTACACATCAAACAAAGCCATGCCAATAATATGTTTGGACACAAAAATTGTAGTTAATAAAAAATATAAATTAAACGGAAAATTAAAAAATAAATAAAACAATATTTAAAATAAATAGACTAAGAGGACCATTCTTACGAAAAAGTTTGTGACTCTAATTAAAACTCTATTCCCCATGTGTTTGCTGTTGCAAGAGTCACAAAAAAATTGATTTATTTGAAATTTTGTTTAAAAAATACAAAAAATAAAGACCTTGTACAGACATTATCGTAAATTGACAAATAAAATTTGAATATTTATTGAGTTTTATTGTTGTTTTGTGTAGAAAGTTAAGACTTTCAGTCTTAAAACTGCTCTTATGACAGTCATAACGGGTTACAAATAAGAAAAGACCTGTAATTTAAAAAATTTACTAAATTAATGATTTTCTTACAATAAACAATAATGGAAAAATATCAAGAATTATGGACAATAGATTCAGGCAGAAAAAAAACATAAAATACACCGTGGTGTACAGCAGGTAGTAAAAATGCAATTTAAATATTTGCATATTTCCTTTTACTTTTTAAAGATAAGTAGTTTTTATGATAATTATATTTCTTTTTTGTATTGAATTATCTTCATTAAAAGTACAAGAGTAAAAAAAATATATATCTATATATATTAGGGTATTCAATTTACTCGGGTTTGCTTTTGTTCGAGTAATCGAGTAACTCGATTTTGAGGTTTTTAATTTACTCGAGTAGGCGAGTAAGATTTTAAAATTGCTCGAATAACTCGAGTAACTCGAACAATTTTAATACTTTAATTCTATTTTCCAAAAACTCACATTTTTGTAAGTTTTTATATTTTATTAGTACTAATATAACATATATATAAAAATTAACAAATTAATTAAAAATTTTAGTAAAAAGTATATCTAAAAGAGAAAAACATTTGCTAAGATCATTTATTATTGCGACAGTTTTGTCTCAGTACACTCAAAGCAAAAGCGTTATTATATCAATGAAATTCTTTATAAATATGTTGAAATCTTCATTGATTTTCTTTCAATATAACTGGTTCATAAATATGTATTAAACTGTTTTATAAAAATATTTGTAAGGTGATCCGTTTTGTAATTTCACTCAGACTTGACACAGTTTTGTTATATTAGTGTCTTAGTACTAAACGAAAAAATAGTCCATTTTGTCCTATCATTTTGGGATTTTGAGATATGTAATTTTTCTAAAAAAATTATAAAGAAGTTTTGAAACAACTTTCATGAATATTTAAGAAGATTTTCATCATATTAATGAAAACTTCATTACTTCTATATGTAAATTTTAGTATGTGGAAATTTTGCGTAGGACCGCTATGAATTTCCATATAGGGCTTCTAAAATTGGCTTGTTACAACGACATAAAAGGGACCAACAAAAAGTTTTTAGTAAATGACATTTAAAAATTCCTTTTTGAAAATATAGTATTTATATGTAGTTTCTTTAGATCAAACGGCAACTAAATTAAAAACAAAAAATGTTTGATCCCACTTTTAACCCTCAAATCCGCATCAATAATCTTAAACACCCCAGTCTAAGAACTTGTTTCTTTAAAAAATATCCAAGTTTCTTCGATATCGGAGTTTTTAGCATTAAGTTCTTCGTTTTTCGTAATATAATTTCTTTAAACCGTGCTCTCTTAATATAAAAATACACTTAACTTTTGAATATTCACTATAACAGTCACATTATTTTATACAAAATATTAAAAAAATATAAAATAGTTCATATTTTTAAATTACTCGAGTTACTCGATTAATCGACCAAAATTGTTCGAGTTATTCTTTACTCGAAATTGGCCACTTCGAATTACTCGATCAATTGTTCGACATCATTTCATCGATTAATCGAGTAACGGTTAACCGATTGAATACCCTAATATATATAAAAAGAAGTGTACATTTTAATTGTCACTCCATAACTCGAGAACGGCTGCATAAAATAAAAAATGGCTGAATACGTTTTATAGAACATGCAATGAGGATGGTTAAAAAAAAAAAAATGTTTAAAAATATTTTCGTTTGGTCGAGATGTGGTAATTTTTCTGAACATTAGTCATTTTCATATAAATTGCGTGAATATCAAAAATTTTTGCTTTGTTACACAGCATTGCTTGGATATGGGTACATTCTTCTTCGAAATATCAATCCGCCACGACTTTGTAACGGAACCAGACTTTCAATGAAAATAAAATTTGAAGGCAAAACAACGTTTGTCGGGTCAGCTAGTGGTCTTATGTTTTTTCATCTTAAGATATAATTTATGTGATTATGTATGATGTCATGCATGGCCATGTCTTATTATATGTTTCTTATGTGTTAATATATATAACAATGTAGTATTATATATTGACCTTTATAAAATTTGATATTAATCATATATGTTTTACTTTTAAATTTTAAAAAATGAAAACCAAAAGTTTATTTTTCGATCTTTGATCATTAATTATGATGTGAGCCAGATTATTCAAGTTCAAGATCATTTGTTTTTTGTTAAACAAAAACCCGTGCAATGTTTATTTATTTATTAAAAAAATTCTTCATTCGCTAATTTAAAGCAGTCTTTATCTACCGACAGGTCCTTACATGTTTCAGTTTGCGACACCGAAAATCTTTAGAGAACTAACCTATCCTGTACACGAAAAATGTTTAGTAGTTAAAAATGTTTAATTTTGGATTTGAATTAGTTCAATTCTTCCAATTTTCTTTTTTACTTCTCATCGGGTAAATAAAACAATACGGGTAAAGCGTGGATATTTTTCCTACAAAATTTGTGTAAATCTTCTACCCCTTCTACATTGGTTTTCTGAAGATTTTCGGTGACGCGAAATGAAACATGTAAGGACCTGTCGGTAGATAAAAACTGCTTTAAATTAGCGGATGAGGAAATTTTTTTAATTACTAAATAAACATTGCACGGTTTTTTGTTTAACAAAAAAACAAATGACCTTGAACTAGAATAATCTTGCTCACATCATAATTAATCATATATGCTATACATATAAAGATATGATAGATCTATTGTAATATATAGTAACATTAGTATATAGTATTGTCATATAGTAACATTCTCATATTTTACACAATATGTAATAGCTTGTCCCGTTAAACAGCGTTTTTGCGATTTCGTTGTAGTAACAGCACTCGAACGACGCTTATTAAAGCCCTTAACAATAATAGTTCAGCATAAAAATTTTTGAAGTTGATCTTCAGTTCCCTACCAGCGATTTAAATTTGCGGTTCTAGTACATTTTGCCTAAAAAAAAGTTTCGACGATTTTTTTCAAATGTGTCTCAAAAGTTTCGTATTTTAGCCCTTTTTAAGAAAAAAATAATTTAAAATTTTTGGTAGAGTAATTTTGGACCACTGGAAGATGTTTTAGTTTTCATCAAGCTAATTTTCTTACAATATTTTCTTTAAATTTTTGCATTAAAACACTCAAAATCTTTTCATCTTTTGGAAATACAGGTCATATATGAAAAGATTTTTAGTGTTTTAATGCAAAAAGTTAAAGAAAATATTGTAAGGAAATTTACTTGATAAAAATTAAAACATCTTCCAGTGGACCAAAATTACTCTATCAAAAACTTTAAATTATTTTTTTCTTAAAAAGGACTAAAATACGAAACGTTTGAGCCACATTTGAAACAAATCGTCGAAACTTTTTTTTTGTCAAAATGTACTAGAATCGCTAATTTTAATCGCTGGTAGGGAACTGAAGATCAACTTAAAAAGTTTTGATGCTGAACTTTTATTGTTCAGGGCGTTAATACGCATCGTTTGAGTGCTATTACCGAAAAATTTTTTCTATCGGGACACGCTAATATGTAATTATAAACTATATAATTTTAGATATAATAATATACACTGTCTTATAAAAAATATTTTTGTGTGTGATACGATATCCTTATATATGTTGCCTTATGAATAATGCAATTCAAGATATAATTATATATGACATTAAAATTAACAATTTAGTTTGAGATATGATTATATATTAGGCCGGGTCGATTTGTATGGAGGCAAAAAAATCGCTCAACGTTCAAGGAAAATTGTATTTTAGGGATCAAAATAAGAAACTATGCCGAAGGAACCATACCTCTAAAACGAATTCTGATGTCCCGACTTTTGAAAAATTCCACTTTGACCCATTTAGAATGCCCCAGTCGAATCCAACCCAATCGAATATAATTTATACATTCATCTGCTAGAGCGTCATCCGGAGAAGAAATAGAGACCCTAATCTTGGAAAGACTCCTCCTACTTTCTGAAATATCTCTATTCCGAGATTTGTACATTTTGCTATAAAAACACGGCTAAAAAGGCACTCTTTCAACTTAAATTTCAACCCCTTAACGGTCACCTAGAATGATGATTTATGCATTAATCTGCTAACGCGTCTCCCGGAGAAAAAGTAGCTCCAATAATCTTGGAGAGATTCCTCCTACTTTCTGAAATATCAAAGTAGGCTTTTTCAAAATTTGACCCTTTGGGTCAAAAGTCGGGACATCAGAATTCGTTTTAGAGGTATGGTTCCTTCGGCAAAGTTTCTTATTTTGATCACTAGAATACGATTTTCCTTGAACGTTGAGCGATTTTTAAATCGACCCGCCCTATTATATATGGTCCCACATCATGAATTATTTCCATGCGTATAAGAAATAATTAAATATTGTTATATATAAGGTGGCGCAAAAGTAATCCTCCTATCAGAAAATGCTATACATAATAAAAAAAAAAAACATTGGAAGGTTATTTTTGCGCCACCTTATACGACCAGATATATAACTATATGAGCGATAAAAATACGAATGGAATATCCATGCCAACACCTACACAGTTAATTGTTTCGGTGCCCAACCCTGCCATAAAATTGAAAAGCATAACAATTTTACTATGTAAATTTTCGGTTTTTCTGAGATATTTGTAGGCAAATGTACAAGTTAGACTTCAACCAATATTGACATAATTATACTGAAAGCAAAAGTAGTTTTGTCTGCTTTACTAGCGCAAAAACAAAAAAAAAAATAATTTTGAAAAAAATTGTAGAAAAATCTAATGGCAATATCTCGAAAACCGTTAGTTCGATTTAAATATTCGTGCTTATAATGCCAAATTAAATTAAAAATTATGTTGCGCAAGACATATTTTAATTAAACCAATTTTAGAAAATTTTTCAAAAAATTTGTTCAGGGGGCGCAACGGGTTAATGCTATCCGATTCTTCTCAAATTCGCATCACCTTACTTTTAGACCTATTTCTACAATATTCACAGCAATAATTGATAAAAATCGAAAGTTGAAATAAAAAATGCCGCTCTAATGCACATGGGCTTTGTATTTATATAAATATTTGTTTGCTTGCCAAAGGATGCCAGGATGTACGGAAAGGAAGTTGTATTTCTATTTGTTAACAACAAACAGTTTATGTTTTTAGAAACGACATTCTATAAATTTACGCTTCACTGCTTTATTCAGTAATCATGTAAAAGTTATAATGAATAGTATTTGTTAGCAGTCAAATCATTTCTGATTTGGTTTTAAATATCAAAGTTTCTTAAAAATATATTTGAATTAAAAATGTTTTAATTGTTTGGGAAAATTATACAAATAAAACAGAAAAAAAAAAAATGTAAAAATTATATAAAAGTTAGAAGAAAAATGTAAATATTTTTGGATTCCTTGAACTTTAAATTTAAGAAAATATAAATCTTTCTTTTTAGAAATGTTAAAAATTATAAATCCTATTAATTTTCAAATCAGACTAGAATATTTTCTGTCTTTTTATGGGCAGGCGTAATCAGTGATTTGCCATTTAAATTGTATTACACAATACAACATTTTTCAACACATGATTTTGGGACTCAATTCTGGGAATTGCACGTGAAAGTAGCCCCAAAAAATAAGAACTTCTGCATCATTCGTTTTGTCAAGTTGGCTACAGTAATAATTTAATGGCCATACGAGTTTTTCTATATTTTATACAGTTATATCTCGGTACACCGTACGGAATATCTCTTTTGTGTCTGAAGCAAAGTTGTAGATATTGAATAGGTGAAAAAAATGCGGAACAATTCTGCCCGAAAAAGTGCAACCGGTGCCCTAAAAATCGCAAAAATTACAATTTTCCCCATTTTTGCTCAATAACTAGATTACAAATCCACAGATATGCTGTTTTTTCTTTATAAACTTTATTTTGCAGGAAAATAAAGTTTATAAAGAAAAAAAAAACAGTCAATTTTATGGGTTTGTAATGTAGTTATTGAGCAAAAAACGGGGAAAAACTAATCTATAAATTATAATTAAAAAATGAGTATTTATATCACAAAAGGATTTTTGTATAAATTGTTTATTAGTTTTTTTTTATAATTGTTTAATTATTGTGGCTAAATTTTTCACAGGGATAAAAAATAACAAATTTTATATCCAAGTATTTTTAAATTTTGAACAAGAACCATTTTTTTTCAATTGCTATAATTTGTAAGCAATTGCTTAGTATGCCTGTTAGTTACAATATAGTTTCCTTATTTACACAGTTTTTGTTAAATATTATGAAAAAAAAAACAGAATCTAAGCCTAATAGTAACTAATAGTATGTTACCCTTAAGGATTATTACACTTTTAAACATGGTGCAGCAGAATTTATTTTTTTTTGTTTAACAAAAAGTATAAATGACGTCTAGACATCATTGGACACACATGCACATATTGTTAAATATAATGTCGCCATTCGGTAGGTGAAAGGTGAAAAGAAAATAGTTTCTTAAAGGCGATTAAAAATTAAATCACTACAATATAAGTTTGACTAAGAAATCTCGAAAAAGCTTGTAATTACCATATAACTTAAGCTAAATTGGAAGAACATATAAAAATATAACATTGCATACTTCTAGGCTTATGGAATTAATAAAAAATAAAGTCTACTTTAAGAGCATTCAATTTATATATTTTTTAAATGTTGTTATTTAAACAAAGTCTACTTTAGGGCTCTATAAAAATTCTATTAATATTATATTTAAAGTTGCAAAATTATTTTTTTTTTCTTGACAATATACCATCAATTTTATTTCACTTGTTTTGCTTATTCTTTATTTTTGATCGTAAATTTTATTTCAATGAAAATCTATTAAGCTGCCAGACAAAAATATAATACTTTTTTTTATATTTTTGTTGTAAACCCATAAAAGTAAGCATTACAAATAAATAAAATAAATATACAAACTGCCAAATTAAAATAAATTGTGGTTTCTTAAGAAAAAAAACACAAAAAAAGAGTCTACGATATACTACTAAAACAGTTACTTTAGCTCCTTAAAGTATGCTGTAAATTTTGTTTGTATTCTCTACTGTTGAGTACACAATTTGAAAATAAATATCGAACAATTTAAATTCAATTTACCAACATTTAACTAAAAACAATAGCATAATGCAATTTGTTTTGTTTGCTTGTGTTGCTCCAAAAAAATCTATATCCTTAGAGAATTATAAAATTTATACAAGTGTCCATTTGACCCTTTTTTTATACTCATTTTAAATTGTTTTGGTATACAAAAAAAGGAAAAAATGATGAAAAAATTCGGACACAACAAAAAAAATTGTAAAATAGAAAATCCTGTTTTAAAAACAATCATCAATATAAAACTGTAGATTGTAAGGAAATA
The DNA here is from genome assembly GCA_021234595.1 of Delia radicum. Classification (NCBI taxonomy): domain Eukaryota; kingdom Metazoa; phylum Arthropoda; class Insecta; order Diptera; family Anthomyiidae; genus Delia; species Delia radicum. The sequence continues at coordinate 287,352,583 of CM037851.1, read as the reverse complement.
AAAACTAAATAATCGATTTGTATTTTCTTTATATTTTAAATCCCAACTGAAAATTTTAGTTACTGGAAGAAATATCTATTGATGACATTTAACCTGTCTCAATGTAGCCATATTAGTTGAAAAGGTAAAAGAATTACGGATATGGAAAATAGAAAAGCGGCATTATAAGTTTATAATGAAGTTCGAATCATTGATTTTAAATGCCTGCTTTCTCCTAGTTCAAAATACTCGGTTACAATTGTGCTTCTAAGTAAGCTGAAAAATAGGTATTTATATATGTGCCTTCTCGTAATGTAAAATATAAATAATTTTCTCTAATTAAATTTAATTCACTTAAAATTATTGAGAGAAAAAAGAGCATTTCGATTTTATTTTAAGTACTTCTATTTGACCCTCCTCGTAAGCGAGAAATAAGATACAAATTCCCGAATGCTTATGTAAATCCTACACTCAAAAAAAAAAAAAATTCCGTAGAGATAGCAACAATGTTAGTCGAGTGAGCAAAATTTTTACTGGATTGATCTTTGCAGAAAAATTGCTAATATCTGCAAAAATGGGTATCAGTGAGCTGATTTTTAGCAAAAATTATTAAATTCAGCAATTTTTTTTGCTGACACTTAGTTCAATTCAAATTGAAAACAACAAATTTTTTTGTTGAAATCAACAAAAATTTTTGCTGGAGCTTAGTAGATTCAAAAAAGCTGAAAAACTTAGTATAACATTTTTACTTCAGCAAATTTATTTTGCTGAAATTTAAATTTATTTTTTTTGTGATTGTTTTAAATATATATAAAATTGTCTGGACTTCCACATCGATAACATAATGCATTTAAATATAAAATTTGGAAATAAGCAATATATTCTACTAACATATTCGCAATTATTTACATGCTTGTAGTATATAAATGTATGACGCAATTTTACATTACAAATGAAGATAATTCTAGAATACCAAAAGGAAATATTCAAAATATCGCTAAATATCATAAAAACCCTGTATCTTTTAAAATCAACTACAAGTAACTGGCATTTATTGTTTCGTACACTTAGGAAATTATGTTGGTAAAAACGACAGCAATTGCAGCCAAAAACAAATGAAATTTCATTTAAAGAAAGGACGACTTACATTTCATTAAATTCAACTAACATTGTCATTTGTTTTTTAATGTTCAAAAAATAACTAACAATTGTAGTAAAAATGAACCACATGGTAGTAAAAAATAAACAAACATTTATTAATTTTTATTTTTTTAACTAACAAAAAACAACTGTAAAAAATGAATGTAAAATCATAAAACAGTCATTTGATGTGAGTTGTTTTTTTAAATGAACTACAAGGTTAGTTAAAAATTTTTCTACAAATGACTTACATTTACATTAAAAATAAAGAAACTGTATTACAACCCAAACAACTACATATTTTTAAAGCAGAAGTTCGCTGAGTGTACAGTCATATCAAAATGTAGTTTACATTTAATTTTTGCATGCATCACAATTTATCAAAATATTATCTTCAAATTTATCAAAATATCATTCATTTAGTAATTTTTTAAATTAGTTTATTTATTTAATTTATTTATTGTTTTATTTATATTTTTATATTTTTTAATTTTCACAATTTTTATGTATACAAAAGAAAAAATTAAATGAACGAAATCAATCTCGCTTGTAATTTGTGGTTGTGTTTGTTTGTATATTTTCTTCTTTTCTCTATTTTGACCAAACAAGCTGCGACATCTCTTCATCTAGTCTTTCCACTTTTTCTACATGCTATTAATGAGTTTATCAGCACAATTTTGTAAGCAACGTCAATTTGTACAACTTTAGCTCAAAATTAGTTTTCTTTGTAAAAGTGTTTAACTAAAATTTTAGCTAAAAACGTGATGTCAGCAAAAAAAAAAATATGCTGAAAGTTAGTTAAATATTTTTAATAGACGTTTAACAAAATTTTCAACAAACATTTTTTTGAGTGTACATATTGCCCTCCTCGTAAGCGAAAATGTAAGTATTTTTTTCTCAAATAATGGCAAACTATCAAAATGTTCTAAAAATGTTCCGACTCGGTTTTTCGAACTTACATTTGTTCCTCTAGTAAGGAAATATTTAAATATTTTTTTCCAAAAATTATAATTTGTTTAAAAATAAAAAATTTAAATTGAAATTTATTAATCCCGTCAAAGCTGGATTGAAAGGTCTTTCATTTTCTATTCCTCGTAAGCGACAATATAAGTACTCTTGAGTAATTAGAAAACTCAAAAACTTTTCCGTACCCATGTGAAAATCTATATATATGTGGATCATACATGGGCTTGTATATGATCATATATTTTCGGATCTAAAATTGAAGAGTATATGGCCGCATATGGTCATAAATGATAAAACATGTACATTAGGAGGTCTCTTAAGATACGATTTGTCGACGTTCAGTACACTTCCAGTTTTATTGGAAATGGTTCGAAATGGAAGAAATATTTTTTTTTAATCATTAACACGTGTTGAATTTCTACCGAAAATGTCCCAATTTTTTAAAAAAGTGTTATTTCATGAAAAATCCCAAATTTCGAAATATTTGAACGATTTAAGTTATTTTATTCATTAAATATACTTAAAAATATTGAAATATGACATTCTGACTTCATCGAATATCATTAACCCACTTTAGACTGTAATCAAAAATATATATGAATAATTTTGAGTATACACTGATAATAATCCATGCGTAAAAATACAAAAAAAAAAAATGTCAAAATAACCAAAAACTTTGTAAAAAAAAAACGAAAATTTGTTAATTTTACAAAAGATTTCGTTGTTTTGACATTTTTTTCGTATTTTTAGCATGTATTATTATGAGTGCATTAAAGAAATAGACGAAAAACTATATTTTTCAAAATTTCGAATATTTTTTTTGGAACAAATAAAAAATTTATGTCTTCCATTTGCAACAAATCTTTTTTTTGCATTTATAGTAATTAAATGTGCTAAAGTCCCAAAACTTATTTAACAAATTGTGAAAAGCAATCTGATGTAGGCGTGTCCCTATCCGGATTTCATTCCTGCCTAAGGAAATCTTCAGGGGACTTTGTTATTAGAATTTCTAGAGATATTTGTTATGTTAAATCACAAACTCAATGAGAATTTCTTGTCCTCGTCTAGGAGCGAGATTCAAAATTTAAAATATCAAAGAAAAAACAAAAACAACAACAAAAAATTGTCACAATTGGCTTTGTCATCTTCCAAATACAACTCTGTTTTTTTGACAGACCTAGCAATGTAGTGACGTTTATTCAAGTAAATCAACAATAGAAAATCATATGTTTTCTATTAGTGTCAGTTACATTTAAATTTGCACAAGCACCTGCATATTTGTTATTTAAATTTATTTTCATCGGGATAAACATTAATTGCATTTATAGTAATTAAATGTGCTAAAGTCCCAAAACTTATTTAACAAATTGTGAAAAGCAATCTGATGTAGGCGTGTCCCTATCCGGATTTCATTCCTGCCTAAGGAAATCTTCAGGGGACTTTGTTATTAGAATTTCTAGAGATATTTGTTATGTTAAATCACAAACTCAATGAGAATTTCTTGTCCTCGTCTAGGAGCGAGATTCAAAATTTAAAATATCAAAAATAATGGACACCCGAATATGAGTACATAATTCATATGCATGAGTAGAGTACATAATTCATATGTATGAGTACATAATTCATATGTGCTCACATATCCATCAAATTTCTGATCCAAAGATATATGATTATATATGGGATCATGTACGAATATACATCGCGTTATGCCCATGTATAGTCACCATGTATAGACTGAAATCCAAAATTTTCTCTAGCTGTCTATGTGTAGCGTCATCACAAAAATCGGCTTAAAGCGTTTATATATTTCTAAAATGTTGATTTTTTTAAGAATTTATTTTTTCAAATTGCTTCATCATCATAAAATTGCCAAAAGGTAGACGAAATAAAAAAACAGATAAACATAAGGGAAATCTATATTGAATATACATTATTAGTATCTCTTTCTGTTCTCCCTTATTGCCATACAATGTTTTATAGCCTGGCTTTTTAAGGATATTGTTTTTATATGTGAGTTTTACTTTATCATATTCGCATGTTGTAGTATTTGTATTGGTTTATCATTTAGATGGGGGTTTTTTTTTGTTTATCTTGGTAGGTAAAGGAAATGCTTACATGACCATAACATGAGCTAAACACAGACGATATTGTACTTATAAAGTTTAAGTAACACAAATAAAAATGCGAATAATTGCCCCAGGGGATCTAATGAAAAAACACTAAACAACATTGTTTTTATGACATAAAATAGCAGGCAATATCATATACAACAACAAAATTACGTTGTTGTCGTTGTTTTTTTTTTTGTACGATTTTTTGTTTAAATACGTGGGGGTTTTTTTTTTGTTGGTGATTTATTGATTTCGACAGAATTTAAAAGATGATTTTAAGATATAATATTGCCTAATAAAAAATAATCCTAAAGTAGGCTGTTTTTGTAATGGCTTTTAAATCGCCGAAATATATGCTATATGTTTTTAAATTATTCCAGTGCTCTTTATACCGATTGCAATAAAAGTTTTAACATATGTTTGGGAAACTTACAGTTTTGAAAATAGTAATAAGAATGAAATCATTTATTTAATTAATTTGATTGATATTGTATAGGGTGATTAGAAAGAAGGGTCGTGCATTAATACAGGACGAATATTATGGCTTTCAACTTGGCTATCACCGGTGTATAAATGGGTTTAGGTATTAAAGTTGTGAAATATTATACCACAGATAGCCAAAAATTATACCATATAACTCACCCTGTGCTTAAACAGTTTGTTAAAAAAAAAGGTTATTCTGAATGTCGTAAATAGGGTGGCCAGATTCAAAATGGCGGACGAAATAAATATTCACAACATGTACGTTTTGTTCAAAAGTCTTTCCCTTAGTCAAAGCTGTTTCAAATTTTGAACCAAAATGTTTTGGTGGTTGGTTATTTGAAAAATTGACCCAAAAACTAAAAATTCAAAGTGTCGGCTCCTATATGGCGGCTAAAACAGGAAATTTGTATCCAATCAAACAGAATCTTTGTCTTGACTTGGGTTTAAGGTAACTGATTCTGATTCTCATTTTGCAATTAGATATTAGAAATTTAAAATTGCATTTTTGTTCAAAAGTCTTTCCCTTTTAAAAATTTAAAATGGAGAACCAGATGCCTCACCCAAAGTAAATACTTAGCCAAAAGTATACAACACCTTTAAGTTTAAAAATTTGTATTCAAAGACTCTTAAGACAATTATGTAGAATTTCAATACTAACATTTCGCGCCATTTAATTCTGCCGTAATAGAGTCGAAAAATTTGTATTGAGGAACTGCAAGGACTGCAGAATCTGAATAGGATAAAAATTTTAATCGCCATATGTAACCCGTCATTTAGTTTTTTATTTTGCTTCACGACCTTAAATATAGAGCAATTCCATATGAAAACGATCAAAATTGGCAAATTTTTGGACGACCCCTCTCCGATTTTAAAATAAATAGTCTCAATCGATTGCCCAGCAAAAAATAATGTACCTACATATTTTTTTTTTTTTATAGTGACTGGTTTAGTGGTGGTGTGCACCACTGTCATGTGACAAAATTGAAGAATTCTTCATAAGGAACCTCATTGAAAGTTGTTTTAAAAAAAAAACTACTAAAGCGATCGCAACTCGTTGGAAAGGTATTGAAGCAGGCTTTAATTGAAAAATAAAATTTTCCTAATTTTTCTCAGAAATTTACCTTTTTTCCCATGAAAATTAAATTTTCCCATGAAAATTAAATTTTTGTTTGGACAGGAGAAGAGCATTTAAGAGACCACCTTGTTCTCATTGTTTTTATATTTTTTATAATTGAATTATTTTTAATTATTTAACAAGAAAAATTAGGAAAATTTTATTTTTCAATTAAAGCCTGATTCAATACCTTTCCAACGAGCTATCACTCGTTGCGATCGCTTTAGTAGTTTAGTGGTAAAACAACTTTCAATGAGGTCCTTTGACTGCTAAAGGGCGGGCATAACACTCAAGGAATGTTATCTGTACCGACTTTGTATAGAAAAAATTAACTTATTTTAAAATTAATGTTTGGTGTGCCTTTTTGAAGGTTTTTAAATATTGAAAAATGCATATATTATAATATCAAAATGAATTGATACATTATTCAAAGTATTGTCCATCGTTAGCCACTACTTTTCCCCATCTTTCTGGTAGCATATGGATTCCGCGCCAAAAGAACTGCTCCGCGTTTGAGGTAAATAATGAATTAAGCAAATTTCCGATACTCTGTTCTAAAGTGAAGCGTATTCCAGTAAGGGCGTTCTGCATCGATCGAAACGATTGGTAGTCAGAAGGGGTAAGGTCTAGGCTATATGGCGGGTGAGCCAAAACCTCCCATCCACTGTTTTCCAAATAGTTTTTGACCGGTCTTGCAACATGTGGCCGAGCGTTGTCATGATGGAAGATTATGGACTCGTGTCTGGTCGAATATTCTGGTCGTTTTTCGTTGATTGCTCTCTTCAAACGAATCAATTGTGTTCGATACAGGTGCCCTGCGATCGTCTGATCCGATTTCAACAGCTCATAATACAAAACACCCTTCTGATCCCACCAAATACAGAGCATTACCTTAACGCCACGGATATTCGGCTTCGGCGTTGATTTAAAAAAAAAAAAAAAATTATCAGATTTAACCGCAAAACATCTCTTTTAGGTACAAAATTCGATATTTTTATAGCGATTAAAAAAATGTGGGTTGAAACTTTGGCGTCTATCCAATACTGAATTATAATGACAGACAAAATACCATATTTGTTATTATTAACACAAACCATATGTGATAGTTATGCCATATGTTTTCCAAATCGACATTATTAACTTGTATACCCAATAGGTGCTATGACTCACTGTTTTGGATAAGTTCAGTGACAAGTTCCGGACGATCTATTTAGCAACCCGTACATTATACGGCACACGGTGGATTTAAAGTCACGGGTTATTTGATAATTATTGCATTCCCGGCGACACGTACACCCTACACCAGTGCAGTGGTACGTCACAAAACTATTCTATTCAAACTACCCCTGTAACAGAGCACATCGCGCTTAGTATATGACTAGTTTCCCTTAAAAAAATTTTCACCCAATACACCTATACCAGTCACGTCATAATTATTTTCCCACTGCTCCTGTTCCATATCACATAAATCTTAAAATGATCCTACTACTAACTTGTCCCGTAGCTTATTAATTTCAGTCGGTACGATGATAGGTTATATTCGTCAAGTTATTTGTCACACCACAAGGTGCTCCAAAGGTAGCAACTGCCACCTCCTATGACATGCTCATGTTAAAAGTACCGGCCACTTTCAAATAGCAGAACAGAAACTAGGACACGTTCATACACACAAAGTTCTAGTCACGTGACCATACAAGTGACTGGTCCATTTCCCGCAGGTTTTAAAATGGGTTTCTTTCTACCCATCCGACAGAAAAGGGTTATGGTAAGTCCCATTAAATTTAGTGGTGAAGCCAACATGTTTATTTTTGTTCAAATTCTGCAGATTTTAATAAAGTACGATATTTAAATTAACTTAACTGAAATGTATAACAAAAATAGCATTTAACTTTGTGGTTGATTCTCCTAAATGTATCACATTAAAACACATAATATCATTTAACAAAGTTATACAACTTAGTTTAAATATGCGTAAAATTTAATTTTAAAGTCAAAACCTCTTTTATTTTCAAATTTCCTGCAATTTTTACATCTCCTTTATTTTCCTACATACAAAAATGCATTTATTTATCCATTCAACCCAGAAATTTATCTAAAAGTTTTATATATTTTTTCACAATATTTGTTTAACTTTTATGCTCAAAGAGATACTCATTCAAACACACACACACACACACATACATACAAAAAAAATCATTCCACTGCACTAAAAGCTAAAAAACTCGTATAAAATCTGTGTGTTTACTCATACATTAACGAAATGTAGGTGGAGCAGGCACTGTGTAGAGAAGTTAGTCGTAGCTGTTGTTGTAGTAGTAGATGTTGTTTTTGTGTGCTATATCCGGCTTTAATACACTTCCGTTTCCGTTTTAATACCGTATGGTCTTAAAACCTCATACACTCACATTCCCACTAACATTAAAACTAAAACACACATACAAACGCAGAGAAATTCTCTTTTGACAGTAGCTTTGCGTGTTTTATTGTTGGTTTCGTAAATATAAAACTTTTTTGGTTGTTGTTGTTCTGCCAGCCATTGTTACAATTGTGTGTTTTAAAACTCTGTATGGTAGTGTGAGTGGTATAGAAAATTGCTGTAAATATTCACAAACTTGGCTTATGGTATTGTTAGAAACCAATTGTTATTCTTTTAAGTTCTTTTTTTTTTGTTACGGATTTAAATATTTGCTTGTAAATATATTTTTAAAAATAGACCACACTAAAAATTGTTTTGTATAGACAAAGTTTTCTAATAAAGTGTTGTTTTTTCTAACAATAAAATATATTTTTTAAACATATTTTCACCCATATACACTGCGTTGCATATCTATAGTTACAAATGGTTTTTGCTATTTTTTTTAACTATTTCAAACATTTTTTTAAAACTTAAAAACAGTAAGAGTGCGATAACTGATCTCTTGTTTTGTAAAACTGAATGGATTACTTAATTGATTTAAGAGAAACTTTGTTGAGGTTTACACAATAAAAACGCTTTCTGATCAGGGCCGTTGTTAAATAATCAGCTGTGCCATTAACTCAATGAACAGTCTCAATCAGATAATCGATGAATGCAAGGTAAATGAGTCCAAACCAACAATAAGTAGGATCTTAAATTATTACCAGAGAATTACTAGCCAAAAGCTGATGTCTGTGCCAAGGTTATTACCCCGACACAAAACTGCCTGACATGAATTCTCTAAAACGAATTTACAAACCAACTGTAGAAAGGTACGTCAATAATCACTGATATTGGTAGACGGTTTATATATAAATTTCTTTTAAAGGTGATTTTTTCTATTCAGAAAAAGTTCAATCTTATTGGTCCAAATGGTTTTAACAGCTATTGGAGAGACCTACGCAAGGAACTACGATTTTTCTCAAAACGAAATTTCAGAGGCGGATCCTTAAGGTTTGGGGTGCTTTTTGCTTCGACTGTATGGTTGATTTGGCACCTCCAAGCACCAGAATCAATTCTTTTGAGTACATTACAGTATTAGAAGATAAATTAGTGGCATTTATTGAAAATAGCAAAGAAGAAGAATTCATTTCTAACAAGACAATGCCTCAGTAAGAGTATTGAAATGGCCCGCATGTTCTCCGTATCAAAGACCACTGCATATGTAGTTAAAAACAAATGAAATTTCACTTGAAGAAGAACGACTTACATTTCAGTAAATTCAACTAACATTGTCAGACAAAGTTTTCTAAAAATGATAATGCAGTAAAAAATAAACAAACATTTATTTGTTTTATTTTTTAAATAAAAAAAACTATATAAAATGAATGTAAAATCATAATACAGTAATTTGATGTGGTTTGTTTTTTAAATGAGCTGCAAAATTGTAGTCAAAACTGAAATTTCTTTCACTTACAAATAAAGATACAGTATTACAACTTACAACTTAAACAAATATATATATAATAAATCTGATCTGATCGAATTTTCGAGTTGATTCAAAAAAAAGGAGGCCTCACACATTATTAAAACTGCTGCTTTAAAATGTTTTTCTTACATTTTTGTAAATTTTGATATATTAAGTTAAGTGTATTTATAGTTATGAAATACTAATTGAGTTTAGTTCTGTGATTGCAACATTAAAGTTTAAACTGTGATATTTTTCTTCGTATCGTGATTATTTTATATTTTAATTATTTTAATTTTTTAATTTTAATCATAAAATAATGCTGCCAATGCAAAATAATTGTGTCCGTTAAATTTTTCAATAACAATGTATTCTTGTTCTTCCTGTAAAAATCTAACTAAAATAAAGTAAAACAATTAATTTTACGAAAATAAATGAGGCAATTGGAATAAAACCAATGAAACGTCGAGTTGAACAATAGATGAAATTAATATGTTTTATTTAAATCTATAAAAACTTGTTGACTACAAATATCCAAAGCTAACCCCTTATTAATCTCACTAGTTAATTTTGTTATTAGAAATATTATTAAAAAATAAATTAATTGTTTTTTTGTTAAATATTATTAATTTTACATTGGTTTTACATTTATGCCGGTTAAACTCTTCTACTTTTTATTTGTAACTTACGAAATTTGGTGGAATTAATGTGTAATTATAGTTTTGCAACGCAGTATATTTCATTTAAATTGAGCACATTTTGAAATTCAGTTTAGTTCGCTTTTTACAGAATCTCAAAGATCGATATTTTTAGCAAAACTAAGAAAAATACACTAAAAAAAGTCTGTAAAGTCAGCAACATTTTTGCTGGGAGTATCCTTGCAGAAAAATTGCTAATATCCGAAAAGAATATGCTAAATTCAGCAAAATTGATGATACATTTACACATTTTTTGTTGATATTACCAATTTTTCTGCAATGATCCTCCCGGGAAAAATTTTGCTGACTTTACAGACTTTTTTTCAGTGTGTTTAATGTTTAAACTACTCTAACTTTTTAAGTTCTTATCCGATGATCAAAAATTGTATCTCATATGAAAGATTAGATCTTCTACTTTTAGATATTTTTTAAAATTTGATACCCTCGTGAAAAACTTTTATCAAAAATTGTTTCATAAAAACGATGAAGTTTTTTTTTTTAAAGTTTAAGAAATTTTGCATTCTTTTCATGAAGAAAGCTTCATTAGTTTAGTGAAAAGTTTCATTGAAACTCGTCCAAGAAAATTGTCGCCCGCCGAGGAAAATTCTTTCTCATAAGAACGTGGAATATAGATGTGTTTATTTTCAAACATTTTTGGAAAGACTCATGTATAAACTCATACTTATATGTTGCCTAACTACTATCCTTTATAATCATCAATCATAATCTATTTTAATTTTCTTCCTTTATTTGCTTTTTAAAATGTAATTTATGTAAACTTTTTGTATTTACACTTCAAAAAACTGGTAATAGTTGAAAATTAACTTTATTTCCTGCGTTCTGTTAGAAATTATGTCTATAAAGCACGTTTAGTTTTGTACACGTTCAAAAACCGTTATCCTTTTTATAACTGTTGGCTGTTGATTTTCACTAGTCTGTAAAAATTTTGGCAAATTGATTTGTTTAGTGTGTGTATGTGTGTGTAAATGTATCTTAAAGTTTTGTACTTGTATTAAAAACACGTAATTTAGTGGTTTAAATAACTTTTTAAACAATTTCCGTTCTTATCAAGTTAACCAAATTTACACTATACACACAAAAGTTAATAGACAGACAAAAAGTAATAACTAAAAGTTAAGTGGAAATTGCCCCAAAAAGAGGTTTCATATTTTATAGTTGGTAAATGAAACTTCAATAAAGTGTTATTGATCGAAAATGTTTTCGTAGTTAATTTTAAGTATTTAAAAGGTACTAGAAGTGTGAACCTATAAGTTCACCCACAAAACAGACTCGGTAGTAGCCAATCGAAGGCTTCGGTTGTTGCGACCGAATTTTTCGGTTGTGATAACAGTCCTTCGATTGAAACAACAGATATTCTGTAGTGAGAATAGAACTTCGATTGCCTCAGCAGAAATTCGGTGATAACTAAAAAAAAAAAAAAATCGATAGCTACAACCGAAACATTCCATTGGATACAAAGCAACTTATGTGATTTACTTTTTATAATACTGTAATTATAAGATGTAAATCTTGTTGTATGGGAAAGTCAAATAAAATAAATCAAAATCAAATACGGTTGCTACTACCGATTCTGTTTTCTGGGTGTTTGAATTATAATAAACGTGCACATTTATACTGATTATAAGTAAAGTTACTAATTTTTAATCACGTGTAATGATAAAAAAACGTGATTGTACTGGGGTTCATTTAATAAAGAAAATATAATTTTTGATCGTTTCATTATGAAAAAAATCGAAATACAAGTTCAATAAAATTTTTACAAAAAAAATGTCTTAAAATGTGAGAGTTTTTTATTTTACATGAGAAAGCACTACGAACAGGGTGGTTGATGGAAAGTCTTAATATTTCTGTTTGCAAAAACTCCTTAAAGTCATTTCAATATAAAAAATTATCTGAGTTCAAAGATTATTATAACTTTATATACTTTTTTGGAAAACATTTCCGTTTTTACTATAACATGTTTGCTGATAAATATAATTATGTTTGCCTGTAAACGTATATATGTTTGGAAAAAGTGAAAAACGTCTACCGTCAAAAATAAATATGTTTGGCTGCAAAAATATATAAATGTTTATTATAAGTATGTTCGCATATCCCAAACATAGTATCGCCACATTTTAAAATTGCAAATATATCTTTGTTTAGGTTTGAAAATTTGAATCATTGTACACATATTTTTTATTGTCTTCAAACATATGCAAAAGTGTATTTTTTCTGCGTGTAAAAGTTTTTCTCTGGAATTAAATTTTTGTATGTAAAATATTACCTTCAATTAACGATTTTAAATAATCTGAAAGACTGAGCCTGCTTTTTGTTCTTTCACGGAACATATTTTTATTATATTGCCGCAGGAATAAACATTTATTTTATTTCAAACATATAAAACTAGCTCCAGAACTAGCCCTCTGTCAGTTATGACATATATTTTAGTATCATGAAACAGGTTCCGAAAATTATTCAATGGAATTGTCATACACTAAACAAAAGTCCGTTTAGTCAGCATCATTTTAGGTGGAAAGATCCTTGCAGTAAAACTGCTAATATCAGCAAAAAAGTTTTCTAAATTTAACAAAAAATGTTTTTTACTATTTTGTTTTCAACATCCCAACAAACATTTGGAAGATATGCCACCCAGAAGATATTACGGCAATATCATTTATTTATAATTTTGAATACAATCAAAGTAGTATTTTGAACATATCTTCTTTTTATCAGGTGGAATATATACCGGCGATATCAAAAACCAAAAAAATGTTAAATATATATTTTTGTTTTATTTAAAAACATACATTATAAAAAAGCTAATGAAAAATTATAAAAAAATCAAAAAACAGGAAAGTCGCAAAATGTTAAGCTAAAATGTATTTAATTTTTTTAATTACATATTCCAAAATAAAGTTAAATTTCTGTTTTTTTTTGCTGAAAATATCGAAAATATATTCAAATACATGGAAGACTGGTTGATGGAAAATAATTACTAATAAATGTAATGTATGATAAGCCTTGCAAATTTATTTAAAATAATAAAAATTATATAAAATATACTAAAATATAATATATAAATATATTTATATATTTTTATCATCTTTGGCATTTTCTAGCGATATCTTCTTTTTATCTTCCAGAAGATATATCGGAGATAATAAAGCAATATCGAAGATTTATCTTCCAAAGAAATTGCTTTCGTATTGCTGTGATATATTGCATTAAGGACGCGTTTAATAACAAAAGGTGTATCTTCCGCAATACGCCATGTTTGCTGGGATTACTATACACAAATATGAAACTTTTAGCTTTTTTATATTTTTAAGTCAAAAGGTCCACAAAAAGAGCAACAATTAATTTTTTCAAATAATAGTTTGGTATCTCTGGATAACAATTAACATTGTAACCAAGATGTTGAATTATTTTAGAGTTTTTATACCAATTAATTAGCTTTATCCAGTAAAAAATATAGCCGTTTAAAAGTACTTGGTTGAAAGCGCAACAGTTGGTCCATAATGAGTTAATAAGTCAGCCTAAATTGCTAAAGAAAGTTACGTAAAATTCGGCATGTAGGCTCATACTCCTAAATAAGATATTCGGGAAGGGTCAAAAAACCCCATGACTTTTTGCCAAACCTTTTTGGGGCGGAAAATTAAATTTTTAAATATATGTTTCCTGGAGTATGAGCCAATTAACTGTTTTTAGTAAAAACTTGGTGACAACTGGGTTAAAACAGAAGGAAAAGGGGTCTTCTTCACTTCAATTATCCGGACCAAATTATTTGATCCGTCCAAATTATTTGATAATTCACTGAAAATACACTATTCAGTGAATTATCAAATCAAATTTCCCCTGGAAATGTTGTAAACATGGAGCTCCAAAAGGAAAAATTGACTACTGGTACTCTCTAATGCAGAAACTTGAAATTAAGGTTATTATTACAATAAAAAACGGCCGCAAAATCTTTAATATAAAAAAAAAATTTACAAAAATTTAAAAAACCCAAAAAACTTTAAAAAAAGTCGCCAAAATTAAAAAAAAAAAACTTTAATAAAAAAGTCGCAAAAATTTAATAAAATCACCATAATTGTAAAAAAAAAAAAATAGCCTAGATTTTAAAAATAATCGACAAAGTTCGAAAAAATTAACAAAAAAAAATCGCCGTAATTGAAAAAAATGTATTAAATTAATAAAATCGCCGAAATTTCAATTAGTATTTAAAAAAAATATTCAAAATATAATAAAATCACCGAATTGGAAGAAAACGTCAAATATAGGACAAAATCTTAAAAGATAAAAAATTCGGCGAAATAGAAAAAAACCAGCTAAAATTAAAACAATAATCCCAATATTTAAAAAAAAAAATCACCAAAATTGGAAAACATCAACAGGATTGAAAAAATCGACAAAATGTAAAAAATATCTGAAATTTAAAAAATTGGCAAAAATTATTTTTTTTAGTTTTGGCGATGTTACTCAAGTTTTAAATTTTCAGGAATTTTCACCACTTTTTTTCAATTCAATTCTTAATAGAAATCATTAAAATTAAAACCAAATAAATAAAATTGTTAACAATTTATTAGTTATAATATTGTTCTATTTTAAATCCAAATTCTAACATGATATTGTCATATTAGACTTTATTTGTTGCTTTTCAAAATTATTACAATTGATACTACAACAACAATTCCTTAATAGGAATGAATTCAAATACACTATTAATAGCATTTAAAAATATTTTGATAGTTTTTAGTTTTTTTCTGTGTAATATGAACGGGGAAACAAAACTCTTAGAAACTAAATGAAATCATTCAAATGTGGATGCGAAAGTATAACCGACAAAATGTTTTCTTATTAGGATTTTTTATACTTTTAAGGATTAATTTGATAGGACCTAATCAAAACAAAAATCGAAAAAATCTAATGTATTTTTTATTTGTTTTTTAACCTTTTGACGACCACAGTGTGTTCGCATAAGGGATTTTTGCACTTATAATTATCCAACGAAAGGATAGAGTAAATATGTCCAAAGTTAATTTGTAAGAGAGGGTTGGGTCAATCAAAATTTCTATCTGTTCTTACTTTATTTCTGGCCCAAACGCAATTCCCAGCATAGACCTGTGGAAGCTAACGAACGAGACACATATAAACTATCAAATAGCCAGACGTAAGTGGAAATGGACAGGCCACACATTACGAAAGCCAACCGGAAGCATTACAAGAACTGCTTTAGAATGGAACCCTCAAGGTAGCCGACGCTCAGGTTGCCCGAACATCTCCAGGCGAAGAGCAATAAACCAGGAACTTAATACAATAAACACAACGAAATAAAAACCATAAGTTGGAATAATCTTGTAGAAGTCCTATATTCCCATGTGGAATATATAAAGGAAATAAAAAAAAAAATTTTACAGTTTTAGTTTTTACAGTTTTGTTTTTATCAGACATGGGCGGCGTCAATTACTTTTCAAAATCATTCACTTGTGATATTTGTCATATAATTAATAACTTCAGACCTACGCTCACAATTCTTGGCCTAAACGCTTCATTGGGAAATTTTGTCAATACCAGACATGGGACATAATACTAATATTTGTGTATTTAATTACAGGCTAATTACTTTTTTATGTCTAATTACATGTAATTGGATGTAATTGAGTAATTTCCCTGTAATTAAATACTCAGATGTTGTTACTTATCCCCATGTTTGGTATTAAAGATTTAACAAATTTTCTAAGGAAGCGTTTAAGCCTACAAGTGTGAGCGTAGGTCTGAAATTGTGTATGAAAAATATCACAAGTGAATAATTGTGAAATGTAATTGACGTCGCCCATGTCTGGTTTTTATATACATCGAGATTATTTTTATGTTATTATCAACTTATTATTGGGTCAGGTCATATTTATTATTAGGTCAGAGATTACAAAAATCGTGATAATTTCAAAATTGGCAGAAAATGTATGGTCCTCAAAGGTTTAAAGAAAACTAATTTTATATGAGACATACTTTTGCTTATAAGAGGTTTTGGTGGAATGGAATTTTCATTGAAATTAATAAAAAATGCCATGATTTTAATCTCGAAAACATTAATCTAAAATTTTTGTAAAAATAACATGACATTATAAATATGGTCAATTAATAACATGTTACAGAAAACATTATCATAACCCAACCTGGTAATTTAAATTAACCAAAATGTATAAAAACTAGACTTATATTTCGGTAATCAAAATGGTAACAAATTAAAATCATTCACTCATAATAGTCACATTGCACATATTTCACTCGAATACAAAATAATGTTGAAAAATTACCTTCAAATACAAAGTATTATGGCAATATAATAATAATTTAATAACTTGTATCCTCCACATATGAAAATAGTATTTTATTACTGCAGTACGAGCAAACAAGTAGATACAAAATTTTGGTATATGAGACATACATAACATTTTGCTGACATTCACTTTGCTCTACGTGACTACAACGACTGACTAATTTATTTGAAACTAAAACTGTAAAAAAAAAAAAAAAATCATAACTAATCTAATAAATACAAGTTGTACCAAATCGACCAACGAAATAATCAGCAAACCAATGAGGCAGTCTGCCACCAACCGTCCACCACAACTCCTCCGGCAACATGCACCATCAGCAGCAGCATTTAACATTTAAACTAATAATTGCCAACATACAAAATTATTTTAATTTTAACTTTTTTCGGTTTTAGGTAGTTAGTAGCAGCAATATTTAATAGCAATTGAGGAAATCAATTTTGTTAAAGCTAAACTACCAACAATTTGTTGATATTAAACTGGATTCAATTATGTTGCTTGTTTATAGGAAAATTTATTTGAATGTTTTAACAGCTTTATGAGCTACCCGGCTAAAAATGTTCATATATGTTCATATATTCAGCCATATATATATTGGCGTATATATGAATTCATTTATGTTCGGATCCATAAATTGATGGTATATGAACATATATGATCATATATGGACACATATGAATATTCATATATACTCATACAAAAATAAATACCGCATTTGATTTTTTTTCTTATTAAACTAAATGTATTACAATTCAATTTACCAGTGCGAGGGTCTTGGGTTCAATTCTCACCAGAGGCACTGGTATGTTTTCGCTACAACTCGCCGAAGGCCATAGTAGCTAGTGCTCGGTTAGGGTAATAGTATATAATTTGTAATTATATGATTATTAATTAAGAAAAAAAAAAATCAATTTACATATTACTGATAAACAAAAAAAGGTAAACTAAAATAAAGAATAAAAATTGCATTCAAAGAAATTCAAATCTTGAGTTTTAAAGATTTTATTGAGTGTGTCCTTCTTTTTTTTTAAACAATCTTCTTTCATTTTACAAAATCATGTAAATTAAATTATAATACCCAGATTAATAACGTTTACATATAATCATGCACTATTTTATATAAATATATGTGAATATATATCGCTCATTTACTGCAATAACGTCATAACTCAAAAATTTTAATTTTGTAGAAAACGAGTTTGAATTTTCAAATTACTCCCACTTTCAAGAAAAAAATAGCGACATAATTTCTCTCAAGAGGTAAGTATACAATATATTAATACGACTTCTTTACACAATATAATTATAACGAATAATTCTGCGTCATTAACTCAAAAATCAAAGTCTGATAGATGCTTTTTTTTTTCAACTAGTGCTTATTTCTTGAATGGTAAGACTTAGCTCATGTCTGATTTGACAGATAATTAGTTTTATCCGTCCACTGAACGAATATGGTTGTGTATACGTTTGAACAACGCTGGGTAATATTGCGACATTACTTTGAAAATCATGGTAATGAGCAAGGAGTGGTCGTTACAGTCAATGGCGATCGTTATCGGGCCATGTTGAAAGAATTTTTGTTCACAAAAATTGAATAGGAGGATATTGGCAACATTTGGTTTCAACAGGACGACGCTACGTGCCACACAGCCGAAGCTACACTCGATGTTTTGCGCCCTGTTTTTAAAAATCGCATTATCAGCCGCAGAGCTGATGTCGTTTGGCCACCTCGGAGCTGCGATTTGACACCGTTGGACAATTATGTGTGGGGTGCCGTCAAAGATAAGTGTTACGCCAACAAGCCAGAGACAATTGACGCTTTAAAGGACAATATTCGTGAAGCCATTGGTGAAATACAGCTGCACACAATCGATAATGTGCTTAAAAATTGGACCGATCGTGTAGGCTACTGCATGGCCAGCCGAGGCAGCCATTTGAATGAAATTATTTTCCGTTATTAACCGGAAGGATTGTACTTTCAATAAAAAAAGAAATTTGAGAAAATATTCAGTAGTTTTTTTTATAGCATTTTCAAATAAAAAAAAAGTTATTTGGCGGACCCTTTATATTTGCCTGTCCCGCATTTAAAAAACTGACTTAGAGATTTTTTAATTAATTTTTATATTTTGCAAAATATCATTTTGGGGGGAGGGAGATTTCCCATTTTTGCTAGAACGTCTTCCGGAGAAGAAATAGAGACCCTAATCTTGAAAAGACTCCTCCTACTTTCTGAAATATCTCTATCCCGAGATTTGCACATTTTGCTATACAAACACGGCTAAAACGGCCCTCTTTCAACTTAAATTTTAACCCCTTAACGGTCACCTAGAATGATGATTTATTCATTAATCTACTAGCGCGTCTCCCGGAGAAGAAGTAGCTCTCACTTCCTCTTACTTTCTGAAATATGAAAGTGTTCTTTTTCAAAATTTGACCCTACGGGTCAAAAGTTGGGACATCAGAATTAGTTATAGAGGTATGGTTCCTTGGGCAAAGTTTCTTATTTTGATCCCTAGAATACGATTGTACGTTGAGCGATTTTTTTGCCTCCCTACAAATCGCCCAGCCCTAATGAATGTCCATATGTGTCCATATATGAGCACATATGTCGACCATAATTTTCGGATCCGAAAATGTATGGAATCATTTATGTTTTCATACAGTTACGGACAAAAAAAATACGGTCACTTTAAAAAGTTATTTTAAATCGGCAAACACGCAAGGTCTTATTCTAATTTGATTCCTATTTGAGTTCGCGACTTTTTCTTATTAGATTTTTATTTTACAAATCATTTTAAATACAAATTCGAAAATAATATTGTGTAAGACTAGGTTCACACACGGCAATTATAATTGCGCAATTCTTGAGTTTATTGAAGAGGGAGGGAAAGAGAATGATAGGGGGTACAGAATTGCCCGTACTCCAATTCCGTTTTGTTTTGTCATTCGCAATTTTCAATACTGCTGGTTGATATACGAAAATTGCTGAAACAAACTTTTCCTGTGTGAACACAAGAGCAAGTTCAAAGGAGAATTGAAGAAGAATTGGGCAATTATAATTGCCGTGTGTGAACCAGGAATAAGCGTTTGTGTTTTTGGAGGTAATTATGGAATACAGTGTGCCCTCGTTTGATTAACGCAGCACAAATTTTCGTGAAATTAATTGTGTGTTATTTTAAATGAGAATTACACTCATAAAAAAATTGAATAACACTTTAATATTTAACGTTTTATTTTTTACACATTTTATTTAGCTATTTTGCCATTTTTGCCATTTCT
Organism: Delia radicum; assembly: GCA_021234595.1. Taxonomy (NCBI): domain Eukaryota; kingdom Metazoa; phylum Arthropoda; class Insecta; order Diptera; family Anthomyiidae; genus Delia; species Delia radicum. The sequence continues at coordinate 287,332,609 of CM037851.1, read as the reverse complement.
TATGAGATTTTAAATGGTCTCTCATGCCATTTGTAACTTTACGATTCCATATATGTTAGATGTGTTCATATATGATTCATATATGCAACCATATATGTATGTCAATATATGATCAATATCAGTCGGGGGGGGGGGGGGGGGGGGGGGTTTATTTTAATATTAGTGTACTTATTTTTCGTCTTAAATTTTCATAATATTTGACATTTTGCTGTTATTTTTATGACTAAACCACATTAAACAAATGACTGTAATTGCATTTAACTTTTATGAGCTTTTGAAATAAAGATAGATTTCTATCTTTGGTCTTTTGACTATTTACAAAGAGTTGGATGTTGTCTTAAATATTTGTGTAACAATAAAAATTTTCATAGTTTTTTTTTTGTGGTAATTGCATTTGTTGAAGTATCTTTAGTTTTAGAAAGTTGTGCATTTTATAGGTTTTTATATAAATTATGAACATATTGTTAATTTTTCTTTTGAATGCATTTTTTTTTATTGTTAAAGGTTTGGAAAGTTTAAAGAAAGATTGTTTGTTTTAGAAAGTTTTATGGAAAGGCTTTAAAGGTATTTGTGTCTATGATGGACAAACTACATCATGGGAATTCAAAGAAAATTTATTTACTTAATTTTGTTCATTGATTGGATAGTAAATAATAAATGTCAATTAGACAGTTTCAAATATTTACAAGGAAAACTTATGGTGAAGGCACAGCATCTGATATACAGCGATAATTTTAAATGAATTTAGATTTTCCAGTCTTCATGCAGTATTTTCGGATCAGTTTGCCAAAAATAGAGTGAAAGAAATATTAGAAATTATAAATATTAAATAAAATAATTGTTAAGCTCGAGGTCTGATTTATATTCATAAATTTTATTTATTTATTGTCTTAACGATATTTCGCAATCACTTTCGATGGTATGTCTACAAATATATATAGGGTGTTTTTTATAGAGTGACACAAGTTTAAATCATAATAAAACCAGGAAATATATTTTTAATATCAATGAAACGAGCTTTATTGGAAAGAAAATTTTATGAAATTAATGTTTAAATATGATTTCTGCTATGTGGTCGCCACGGCTGGCGCGTAGAAGGTGCAATCTGGAACACCAACTTTCCGCAGCATTTGCGGCCGTATTTCGCCGATAACTCTTCGAATGTTGAGTTCCATGTGTTCAATTGTTTGTGGTTTAGCGACGTAGACAAGTGACTTAACATAACCCCAAAGAAAATAATCCATTGGGGTTAAATCACACGATCTTGGTGGCCGCTCTGAAGGACGATAATGTACGCCATAAAATGGAAGAACAATTATTTTGATTAAAATTTCAACAAGTCGATTCATAATGAAATTTCAAAACAAACTAAACAAAAAGCAACTATCAGCTGTTAAATGGGCGGTCAAATAAAGCAGTGATGAAAACTCAAAGTTGTGACACTCTAAAAAAAACAAGCTTTACATGTAATCATAAAAACATTAAATTTTAATAACTAAATTTAGTGTTTAAATCAGATATAAATCAGACCTTAAAAACTATTTTTTTTTTATTATTAATTAATAATCATATAATTACAAATTATATACTATTACCCTAACCGAGCACTAGCTACTATGGCCTTCGGCGCATTGTAGCGAAAAGAGATCAGTGCCTCTGGTGGGAATCGAACCCACGACCCCCGCACTGATAAGCCAGCACGCTACCAACTATTTTATTTGATATAAAGAAAAGATCACCAAAACATTGACATATTTAAAATTATAAATATTTGTAGATACGCTAACACAATATTTCCATTAAACAAAATCGACCTACACTCACATAACAAATGCAGTTGTGTCAAATGCTTTTGTTTCCAACCTAATTGATTCAGTTGTTGCAGCCTTGCAAATTCGGTTTTCCCAACCTAATTCAGTTGTAACAACTGAATTCGATTACCTTAACCCGCAATTCGATTGCACTAACCAAATTTAGTTATAACAACCGAATTTACCAGGTTGCATCAACCGAACCAATTCGGTAGAATGAAATTTTCGAATTTTTATGAGAGTGTGTTTAGACCAAATCAAAAATCGACAATTTTGATTAAAATTAAATATGTTGTAGCGAAAGATTTGAGTTCCCAGGTGAAAATTCTGCTTTTGCCATTTTTGCAATTATTTTGTAAAATGCCATTTGAAACTATCTATCCAAAAAGACATTTCTGCGAGATTTTTTTAGACTTTTTGTTAAAAAAATGCGATAAAAAATTGTCAAAATCCAACCTTTTTACATAATTTTTAGTAAGAAAATTTTAAAAATACACAATTTTTTGAAATAAATTAAAAAAATATATCTATTTAAATGTTTGTAGAAATATAATTTCGGTAGGTATATTTTGTTGTTCATCAACGAAACCTAAACTTTTACAATCATTGTAACTTACTACGATATCAAATATCGGTTTATCTGTAAACGTCTTCGGTATTGTTTTTTGCTTTAACTAGTTATTATAAAACATTTAATCAACAGGTATTTTTTTAAATATTTGGAATTGTCATGCCATTTTTGCCCTATTTAGTGTAATTTTTGCAGTTTTTTTGTGCTATTTTGCATAAAATTTTTAACTTTTTTTTTGCCATTTTAAACTTGACCTGATGATCATATAAGATATTAAATTGGCCATTAAGTAAATAAGAAATAAAACTTAAATTTTACTGATGATCACTTGGAGGAGTGTGAAATCATGATTTTATCTATAACTCTTAATAATTAAAAAAAAAAAATAAACTTTCGTTACTGTTTTCAATTTGATTATTAGGGTAATCAAAAAACTGCTCTAAAAACAATTAAAAAAATCATTATATTACAAAAAGTAAACCAATAAACTTCATAATTTGTTTGATAAAATCTTTACTACAAATACAAATTGTATATGAGTAATTTCAAAAATGGTCGATAGCTGTTGAAACTGACTTAAGATGCCTCTTATTTCTCAAGGTTTTATAAATTGAGAGCAACGATTGGCAGGGTTAGCTTGATTATTCTTAAAAGATATGACATGCTAAATTTCACGGTGAAAAGTCTTCACCTAAAGAATTGATGTCCATTTAAAAGTCGAAAAATAAAAAAAAAATGTTTTTTTTTTTCATTTTATTTGTTTGTTCATTGTTTTTAACTTTCAGATCCAAACAAATACAAACTGAAAGCAATAGACTTAGGAGATATATTCACTGAAAACGTAATTTCAAAATCGCTGCTTGGTGAAAAGTTTTACAAGTGAAACTAAAATTTGCCGTTAAAGTTAAAAATTATGACTAGGGCAACCAAAAATAAGCTAGAACTTGTTTTTATTTGAAATAATATAACTATTTAAGCCTTATACAAGTTCTGATCATGAAATTATGAAAGTTTTAAACTATATTTGTTTGGACTTGATTTACATTATTTTTTGATATTTCCGTATTTTATCTTATTTTGTAAATATTAGCTACTTTTTGACTTTTTTTCTTTTAAAATTAAGCTTATTTTAGTTTGTTTCTTTTAAAATATAACTTTTTTGCTATTTTTAGCAATTGGTTTTTTTCAGAATTTATTTTTTCAATTGAAAGTTGAAAATTTAATAAAAATAAATTTAAGTTGTTGGTTTATTAAAAAATAATTTGGTAAACCAATGTGAACTTTGAAGAAAAGAAAAGATTTTAAGAAAACATTTTCTCTATAAGTATTAACAATTTTAATAAAAAGATATGAAATTCAATGGTTTATTTTTTTAAATTAAACGGCTTATTTTTATAGTTACACTTTTTATTTTTCTGTTTTCGAGCCCTTACAACACTGTTTTCAGACAAAATATGTAAATTTTTCACTTAAAGCAAATTTTACATAAAAATATGTAAAACAAGTCGTATGAGATAAATTAATTAATACTAAAACGTATTACTCATACGACCTGAAGTACAAAGTTTTATGCAAATTTTGCCAATTACACTCATAAAAAAGGCCGTACTAATAGTTGAAAATTCAGATACGACAACAGAGAATAGCACCTGAATTTGCGCCAGCAAAATTTTCAATGTTATTGAGAATCACAGTCTGCTAAATTAAGATGACCTAAATTTTAGAAGAACTAAATTTGGGTTGGCAGTTGTAGTTAAATTAATTAAGAATTTAGCTAAATCAACATAATTTTTAAGCTTAATCAACTGAAAATTTCTGCTAAAAATGTCTATCCGGATCTGACCAGAGGCAGGTGCACATTTATTATCGGGAATATTTGGTCCATTTTGCTCTATCTCGTTTAGTTTCCGAGATATAGCCTATTTTATGATTATAAAAGAATAATATGAGAAAATAACGCCATGTACAAGTTAGAGTGACAGCGGAGACACAAAAAATTAATGGTTTGAAAACAATTGTGGTTTAAATTAACTGGCAAAATGTGCAATTTTGAGAGTCACGAATTACTAAATTTTAGGTCGAAAAATGAGTTCAAATATGGATGAAATTTGTTCTTGAGGTAAAATAAGGTAACTAATAACAAGTTTGATATAATTTTTATTAAAAATAAAAATTGTGTTTTTCGACCTTTAATTGTGCAATGAAAATTAAAATTATTTAAGTTCGAGGCCATATTCTATATTTCTTTATTAGGATATTGTCCTAACAAATAATATATAGAGTTTTTGTTTTCAAATTTGTTAATTGACCACTTTCAGGAATGTGTTGATAGTTATATTTCTGAAATTTTCTAGGTTCCCATCATCAGAACACGATTTGAAAGAAGTGACAATAACACCTAGTTTTCCCACTACATGAGAACTAATATATATATATATATGAGCTCGAAGTAAAAGATTATCACCATTGATCTAAAAATAAATTGAAAACTTGTTTATTATGTGCAAGGTTAACCTATGGTGGATATTTAATACACGTTTTTTGTTTTTCTCTCCTTTTTGTTTTTTGTTTTGTCTGTAAACAAAACGTGTTCTGATGATGGAAACCTAGAAAATTCCCGAATTAGATCTATCAACACATTCCTGAAAGGGTCAAATAATACATTTGAAAACAAAAAACTCTTAAGATTATTTGTTAGGACAATATCCTAATAAACAAATATAGAGTATGGAATCGAACTTGAATAATTTTCATTTTCATTGCACAATTAAAGGTTGAAAAAAACATAGCTTTTATTTTTAATAAAAATTATATCAAACTTGTATTAAAGACAAAGTACAGTCTAATTTACTCCCCCTGTTTTTGTTTATAGGCAAAACAAAAAATAAAAAGGAGAGAAAAACTAAGAAGGTGTACAATTTAACCAAAAACTAGCACGCTACACGCTTTTTGTTTTTATTCTCCTTTTGTTTTCACACTTGTTTTGTTTTGTTTAAAAACAAGCTGTAAAGGGGGAGTAAACAAGACCGTACTAATAACTTTAGTTAAATTACTGATTTAAATGATAAGAACAGAAAAAATTCGACTTCTGAACCAACTTTTTTTAAGAGTGCACTAGAATAATTAATTTTTTTATGGTAAATCAACCTCTTTCTAACAATAATCAATTTATAGGTTATTTATTTAATACTAATCAATGCTTTAAATAAATTTTTAAATATTGCCTTTAGGTTCGTTAGTAAATGTTTTTATTGAAAACTTTTATCATTAAAAGTGCCAAAATGAGAGTATCATTGCAAATATTGTTTAAATTTTAATTACAATTCAAATAATTGATAATTAACAAGAAACTTGGCTGTTTAATTAACACATCAAATGACTAGAGGCATATCACATGCAATGTGCATTTTAATGAGTACACTCAGAAAAATAAGTTAGTTAACAAATTTTAAATTGACGAAACATTACTATAAAATGCTTTTAATGGAGACCTAATAAACTTTTAGGTTTAATCTTAAGTAAACGAAATATATTATATTTTTTATTTTGGAATTCAATAGATGCGTTCTTTAAGTGCATGCAATACCACGCAACCAACCAACAACATTCTAATAACATTAAATGCATGAAAAAAAATTGTTAATACGTGTTGGAGATAATGTCAACTTTAACCGCAAGTAATTCTTCCATTTTTTTCCACATGCACAAAATATAAAACAGGAAGACAAAATATATATTGGAAACAAAAACATACTTACAACAAAAATTCAAATGATTTATTTTAAACTAGATTTAAAAAAAAAAAAAACTAAAATAAATCATTTTTATTTAGACATTTATGCACATATTTTTCATAATTGGCCTTAAACATTAAACTAGTTAGTAGACAAGAAAATCGTTTAAATCATAGAGACAACAAAATAAACGTCAAGGTATTTAGTGCAATGATACTTATTTTTTTTTTATGTATGAATTTGTATTATTATGTGGGGGCATAAAATAGCAAAACGTCAAAGCTTATCGTTTAAATGCAGACATTATTATTTTAAAATCCACAAAATATCACAAACTGCAAGCAAATGTAAGCATTCATACTAGGTGTTGTCAATCGAATAAAAATATTCGATTAATCGAAGGAACAAAAACAAAATTCGAAGAAACAATTAAAAAAAAAATGATTTCGGAATAACGAATAATTCGAATAAATGTTGATGATTAATCGAACAAAACAAATTATTAAAAAAAATACTTTTTTTTAATAAATCTTTGGCTAAATTACCAATTTTATAATTTTTTTTTACTAAAATTCGTGTAAGACATAGAAAACTCGGTTAAAAAGAACACTTGGTACAGCCTAAAAATTTTAAATATAATTTGATGCAACTAATACTTAAAGTGCTAACATGCTATTGTTTTAAAATAGCACGATTTTAAACCATCCAAACTATCTAATACTAGTAAAAATCATCCTATTTAACTACACTCAGGAAACTTCTGCTTTAAAAGTATGCAGTTGTTTGGGTTGTAATACAGTTTCTTTATTTTTCATGTAAATGTCAGTCATTTGTAGAACAAATTACATTTTTTACTAACCTTGTAGCTCATTTCAAAAAACAAACCACATCTAATGACTGTTTTATGATTTTACATTAATTTTTTACAGTTGTTTTTTGTTATTTAAAAAAATAAATGTTTGATTATTTTTTTTCTAACATGTGATTTATTTTTACCACAATTGTGGTTCATTTTTTGAACATTAAAAAACAAATGACAATGTTAGCTGAAGTTATTGAAATGTAAGTCGTTCTTCCTTTAAGTAAAATTTCATTTGTTTTTAACTACATTTGCAGTGGGGTTTACCTTTATAGTTTCAGTGATAACATACCAAAACTGTGAATTAATTATTTGTAATTTGAAAGCTCAAAGAAAAAGCATCATCATATTTATGAAAAACTTTATAAATATGATGAAAAACTTCATTGATTTTCGTCCAATGTAACTCTTCATAAATATGATGAGCTGTTTTATAAAAAATGCAATTGATGACAAGCTTCATCATATTTAGAAATGTTTCATAAATATGAAAAAGCTTTATAGTTTTTCATGAAATGTTTCATAAATGTTTTAAGACTCTTTATAAATATGATAACCAAATTCATAAATTTTTATAAACTGAATTTTTTTTTTAGTATCGTACACATACAATAAAAGCTTCAGCCAATGATGAAAATTTATTTTTAATACATTATATTTAAAACTTAATAATTTTGCAACTGCAATTCAGAATATATCAATTAAAATTCAGAAAATATTAATTGATATTCATTTTTATTAACATTCAGAAAAAATAAATTGAATAAAGAATTTTCATATCGAATTTAAAAACATTAATAGAGGTTAATAATTTCCATTTCCAATAAAATTTATATAAAATTATATTTATATTTCCAAAATTACATGCAAAATTTAGAACACATCAACTGATTATAATTTCTGACTTTTAATTTATGTTATGATAGCTTCTGAATTTTATATAGAAAATCTAAATTACATTTTCAAAAACTTAAATGAAAATTATTAATTAAGTCTTAATAGAGGGCGTATCAATAAGTTCGTGACTTTTGAATAAAACACAGTTTTTTTTCGCAAAAAAAAAAAAATTTTTTTTCATTATAATCTCCTTTTAGCTCAATACACTTAGGCCAACGTTTTTACAATTTTTGTATCCCTTCCAAAAAATAGGATTTTTCGGTTTCCATAAAATAGGCATTTGTGTGATCAATAATTTAGCATTGAAATCGATGGTGTAGAGTCCCCATAGTATTTATCAAGCTTTTCCTTGGTTTGATTGACGGTTTTTTTTTACAAAAATAATGTTTAATGAGCACTCGAAATTCCCTTTTTTCCATTTTTAAAAAATCCACAAGGTTGTATGTTTTGAACAGCTGTTAAACGCAAAGCAAATGACGGAACTTGCTCAAAATTGGACAGTAGTTTGTTAACAAGAGGTACTTGATGAGAGCAGTGTTGCATTTCATATAATGAGAGGGAAGTTCGAAAAGTCACAAACTTATTGATCCTCTTTCGTATCAATTGATGTTTTCTAAATTTGAAAGAGAAATTCTGAATTTAGAGTGATAGAAAACAAAAAAAAATATTTTTATGAAATGAATGAGTTTTACGAAACATTTGTCATACATTTTAATGAAATTCTCCATCATATCTATGAAAACTTTATAAATATAATGAATAATTGATGACAAAAGATTTATGAAACTTTTCAACCTGAGTGTACATTAGTTAAAATGGAATCAATGGAATTGCAGTGAAATTCGTCAATGTAAACATTTCTTTTTGTTAATACAAGTTTCCATAAGATTGTATGAAAAATATAATTTTATTAATTAAAAGTTTCATACAATCAATGAAGAAGTTTCATTAAAAATCTAGATTCATAAGAAATATGCTGGTTTTCATTAATTTTAAGAAAATGTTCGTTTATTTTGTAAAGAAAAGTTCCATTTAATTACTGAAAAATTAAATTTATGTCTATGTCTATGCTTATTTTGGGAAATTTCTTTATTTTCCATTTTTTGAACGTAAAAAACAGATTATTCTTAAAACTTTTAAGCTTTAAAAGTGATTTATTTCAGATTTTTCTTTTGAGTAAACAACACTTCTACTCTAATTTTTTTTCGATGATTTAAAGATAAATATGTTAAGTTAAGAAGGCTTTTGGAGTTTTTATAGTGTAGACATAATTGTATTTGAGTATTGGTCTTTTTTTAGTATTCAAACTAGTGCAAAAATTCTTAGAATTTGGATATGATAGGGCAAAAATTTGATTTATTTTCGAAATTAGTTTTCTTCGATATTCGTTCGATTAATCAAACAATTTTAAAAAGTCAGTCGTTTGATCGTTGAATCAAAATTTTCTTGATCGTTTAATCGATCAAAATAAAAAGCACGAATAACGGACAACACTAATTCTTACATAGATGTAACTATTAAACGCATTTGCATAAATACATACGTTATTCAAATGATATTGTAGATGTTAAGGTGTACAAATAATAACAACCCAGCAAAAACTTTAAAATGCGTTCGCAAAAAAATTAGACATATTAACACAAGAATGTTGTAGAATGTCATAGAGAGGGTATTATGATATTTATAAAAAAAAAATTATGAATTTTCGTTGTATTCAACTTTTCATAATGAAGAAGGATGTACGGGAAATAGGAATTTTTATTCACATTTTTGACTACAACAGACTTTCTAAAGAAATTTTTAATTTCTTTAAGACCTTAACTTCTTTATGTAATGAATTTAATAAAAACTTAAAAAAAAAATTAGGAAAAGTATTTATTTATATTATTATATACACTGCGTTGCAAAACTATAATTATACATTAATGTCACTAAATTTCGAAAGTTAGAAAAAGTAGAAGAGTTTAATCGGCATAAATGTAAAATGGTAAATTAATAATATTTAACAAAAAAAAAAAAGAAATTTATTTATTTTTTATTTTACTATTTAAAAATTAATAACAAAGTCAATTAGTTTCACAACTGTAAAAACACTTAACTTATTATGTATATCAATATTTACAAAAAATATTAGAAATATATGTTAATGCAGAAGTTTTAATAACGCGTGAATCAACTCAAAAATGTGATCAGACCAGATGAAAAATGTTTACATATTGACGGTTTTATGCGTGAACTCGATGGGTTATTATTAGTAATTCGTAATACTCCTCAAATTTATCAATGGGGATTGATCCAGAGAATAGAGAATTTAGAATAGAGAATAGAATAGAGAAATTAGAGAATTTTAAAATTAAGTTTTCATAATCTTCGCTAAAGTGAGCAACCGATATTTTTTCCTAATCTTTGAGTTTAGTTTTTTTTACCAGTTTCTGATTTTTTTTTTAATTTTAACTATTCTTTATATATTTAAGCGATTCTTTTGCAATTTTAATTTTTTTTTTTTAATTTTTGGTGATTTTTTTTATATTTTGGCAATTTAAGCGATTTTTTAAATTGATAGCAAAAATAAATCTTTTGAATCTACAAATGCTTTGTTATATTTTGTTTTGAATTTTTGTTAATTGAAAGTAACCTGCTAAAATTAGCAAAAAAATTGCTTAATATTAGTAGACAAAAAAAAAAAACTCATAAACAAATGTGATATTTAAAACGTTAAGTTTTCTTTAATCTTTTTTATTTAATTCTTCTTATTTTAAACGAGCTTACGATCATTTATTTATTAATTATAATTAATTATTTCCAATATTTCTTCTCCACATTGGGGACTTCTTCAGGGAACAATTATTATAATTTGATTAATTGTTCCCTGAAGAAGTCACCCAATTTGGAGACGAAATATTGCCAATAAATAATTATAATTAATAAATAAATGATCTTAAACTCGTTTAAAATAAGAAGAATCAAATGTGATATTTTTACAGTTTTTTTTTATTTAGATTTCTTCTTTGCCTATCATTTTTACGCAAACATTTCTGTTGATTTTAGCAAAATATTCGGTTATTTGCATTCTACGAGTACCAAATTTAAGGTAAATACAGCATCATTTTTGTTAATATTAAAGTTTTTGTTTGATGTTCTTAGTCTGTAAATATTTAGTAAAAGTTTTTGATTATTTTTGCAGAGTAAAGTGCTATTTTCAATTAACTTAAATTCAACTGGAATATAGCAGAGACCGAAAATAACAGTTATCCCGAAAACTTTAACTCAAAAACTCTCTATGTTAGAGTCAACGGAGACGTATACTATTATAAACCAATCGATTCGTATTGAAGTGCTCTTTCAGAATCTAAGAAAACGATCTCAACTTCACAGTTAAGAGTTATTTTTCAACGAAAAAATAAAAGATCGGATGAAACTCTTAAGAAGAGAGTTTTATTTCGCTTTCATTAAATAAAACTCTTTTGAGGAGTTTTATTTTTTCCGTCTGAAATTAAACTCTTTTGAGTTGCAGGGACACACTGTATAGTTTTTGCCAATGTATGCAAGTACGGATAGTGTATTATTTTAGCCTCCCAGAACTCAAAAAGAGGTTTATCAAGCGATAAGGGGCTTGGAGAAAAATTGTCGATTTCATAGAAAGCTTTTTTCATCCTCATTATCACTTCCTTCGCTTTCTTGTTCCCTATCTACATTTAGGGAGTTCAAATACTGCCCCAAAAGCGATGACTGAGATTAAGATGTATCGCAAACATCCGGCGAAGATCGGAAAACATCCGGTGAAGGTCGTGAAGCTTCCGTGCTTGTCAACGGTCGATCATCGCATTGGTTATATTATAAAGAAGTAGCAAAAAACAAGTATTAGTTTTTATACACTTAATGCTAAATTAATACTAGGTAGTTAGATTTGACCTAACGGTAATAAATTCTTTTGCTTTGAATGAACCCAATAGGAAGCTTTAGCTAGGGTATCTAATTCGTTTCTTTTATAGAAATTACGTTTGGGTTAAAACATGCCCAAACACCATTAAAAACACTTTGTAGAAAATTTTGACCGAATTTATTACTTTACCTACTTGCGAATAACAAAAATGCATAACAAAAACCTGCCGTTTTAAATTGTTATTGTTTTATTTCTTATCTCTTAATGCAGTTGCAACTGTATTTTATTCAGCTAGTTATGATAAATAAAGTTATAAAAAATAAAACAACAACCATTTAATAAAAGCCCACATGTTTTCATTTTAATGACGATTTTTTCAATTGCAATGCAAGTGATTATATTACACTGCCTTACAAATTGTAATGAGATCTGGCAAGCGGCAAGCTTTGAGTGTCAATTTACATAAAATGAGTGTTATTCTCTGACGGAAAAAATAAAAATCCTCAAATGAGTTTTATTTTAGACGGAAAAAATAAAACTCCTCAAAAGAGTTTTATTTAATGAAGGCGAAATAAATTTCTCTTCTTAAGAGTTTTATCCAATCTTTTATTTTTACGTTGAAAAATAACTGTTTTGGATGTTTTTTTTTTTTCTTTTTAAGAGATTAAATAACTTTTATAAAGGAACTTTTTTGATATCACTTATAACCGTCCCTGGAATATAACTAAAATTTTGTAAAGATGACAGTTTAATTTTTTTTTTAATAATATTTAGCAAAAAAAAAAAAAATCTGCTAATATAAAAATCTGTTACTTTTAACCAATGTTTTTGTTGCTTATTTAACATGTTTTTTCAATGAGTGTAGGTATTTATTTTTTTTGCTGGGATATTGAACGTTGGTATATTTAAAATATTTAAGTAGTACGAGTACTTTTTGATACAACAAGGTAAATGAATGCAAATGCCATTAAAGCTTATGTAGTCTATGTATATATCTACATATAGTTAAACATAACAAGCTCTCCAAATACCTGCAGTTCTTTTAAAATTTTTGTGTGTGTGCAAATTTTTTAATGCGTTTTAGCATGAGTAACAAGTACGCATTACAAAAAAAAAAAAAACATAAAAAATGTATAAATGTTACACTTGCATGGTTTGGCAATAACAATAGCAATAACACTTTAGCTCATAAGTAGTAAGGGCATTCACTACATAAGGCGAGTAGGATTTTAATTATATCAGAATCCATATTTGCTAGAAATTTATATAAAAATCTAATTTCTAATTTATGCAAAAACCTAATTTATATGGTTGCCAGATCAATAAAATATTAATCATAGAAGATGTTGGAAAAAACACCAACGAAACGTCGGATGACCATTAAATGAAATAATCTTTTATTTTATATAATAAACTGGACCTTAAAAGCCCGTTTTTAGACAAATCTAAAAAAACAATCAAGAATCTAATTTCTTTAAATTTTTCACATCTTGAATGAGGAATACCCTAATATTACATGATACTAATCGCATTTAAAAATTTTTTATTGTAGTATAACAATTCTAAAATTTGTTGCTCTAAATACATTTAATTTTTTACTACAATTTTGTTTGAAATAAATAAATCTCTAAAACAATTATTTTTTTCAATTTCTTATTGTTGGCATTTGTTCGTTTATACACATTCGCATGTGTTAAAATAATTTGTATATTTTGTTGTTGTTATTATGTTCTACATACAGCAAGAACAATAAGTAAATACCCAGTGTAAAAAAGCATTACCACACTCGAAATATGTTAACAGTAACTGATTGTACGCTATAAAAAAATAAATTAGTTAAAAAGTTAGTAAAACATCTTGTTAATCAGGTATACTATTCTTCAGCAAATTTTTTGTTAAAATTATGTTTTAAACTAAAATTTTAGATATACTTATTCAGCACTTAACTGTTTGGAACTGATATTTTACTAATGTTTTACTAATTTATTTTGCTAAAAAAATTGTGCTCATTAGCATATCAATAGTGTGAACGACAACCAGATTGAAATATTTAAGCAGAATGAATTAGATGTCGCGGCATGTCACGATGTAGTAGTGACGAGGAAAATTAAAAAAAGTATAAAAACTACAACTTTAGTAAGACATATAAAAAAATCAACCATGGAAAATTTTTATATCTGTTTTTCATACATAAAACAAAAGTGTGTATTTAAAGAAATTAAATTTAGCGCTGCTTCGGGCTTGTGAAAGTATGTATCCATTAATAAAATAAAAGACAAAATGAAATATTTAAATTTAATAAAGATTAAATGTGTATCTGTAAACTAAATGTTTATAGAGATTAATAACGTAGTGTGGTCAAATTACAAACAAATATACAGCAGGTAGACAGACTAAAGCGAAAGACAAAGACACATATCGTAGGTAGATTTTTATGTTTCCTTTTTCTTATTGCATAAAAAGCGTTGTACATGTTTCTATAATTCTCTGCGGCATTTGAGTTCCTTTAAAAGATAGCATAATTTAGACAAACATTGATGTAAGTAGTTGAAAGATAATTTTGTTTATGTTATATATAATTATTTCTATTGTTTTTAGTTATTACATTAATTCATGTCGTCAATTTGGGAGTATGAACATTTTTATATTTTGTAACGCATTGTAAATTCTTTTAAAAAGAATCACAAAAATATGTTTTATGATTTTCAGCAAATAAATTAACTACAAATTTTTTGAGTTTTTTTTCAGTCGACTAATATTCAGCAACAATTTTATTAATTTTTAGCAACGGTTTTTTAATTTCTAATCCGCTAAGTGTTAGCGAAACTTTTGCTGAATCTAATAGTAAAAAATTAAGTCAAAATAGCTAAATGTTTAACTAAAATCTCAATTTGAACTAAAAATTTGTTTAAAACTAGCTAAGTTGGTTTACTAACGGCTTTACTAATTTGTCTACTAACTTTTTTCTGTGAGTGTATCCAAATTCGAGCAACCTCTTCATGTAGTAAAAATGAACTTGGGACTCCAGGTTGCCAGTCAACCGTTCTACCATCTGAGTTATCGGAACATGTTATTTTTTTTTTTAAGAGAAACAACACTCAGGAAATTCTTCCTATTAATTAATGTGTTGCTTTCTTTGGAAAGGGGATAGTGGAGAGATGAAAGGTGGTGAAAGATGAAGGGCTTCAAACATGGCAACACTGTAATTGCGCGAGTAGATAAGACTTAGAACAGTTGTTGCTCGCCGCCTGATGAAGGGTTGGCGAATTTATTGAATCATTTTTGTTTCATAGCCCTGATTCATTATTTTACTTCGGTGGGGTTAAGTGCTATGGGAACACCGAAGGTGGTCGCAGCGATACATATAAGTGATAGAAAACTCATACATATTATTTTTCTAAATTGATGTTGTCGTCACCGGGAATCGAACCCGGGACTAACTGTGTAACAGTCCAAAGCGCTAACCATTACACCACAACGTCCACATATTATGTCCTTATTACAGTTGTAATGTAATGAGTATAAATATAGATTTTCAAAAAATTTCATATCATTACTTCATATTTAAAATAATGATTTAAATAAGTATTTATGGGTAAGGCATTAATTATTTTTTAATGAATTGGAAAGTTAACTAATTATTAGTAAGTCATTATTATTTCTATTAAAGTAATGCCGAGAGTAAGTTGGTGTCATTGCCGTCAATCAAAAAACTAATGTTATGTCATTACCGTTTCTACACTGGGTAGTGCAAAATAGTTTTTCATACATTTTGCAGTCAATTAAATTCAATTTGTTTTATTATTACAAGCGGATGCTCTCTTTTTTTTTGCATTGTTGTTTTTGGTATATGACTTTTGCGTATTTTTGTTTGTATTACACAAAGAATCCGCCTGTCTATATCTATTTATTTCTAGGAAGAGGGCAGCAGGGGCAAACATACGAATCGTAATGTTTTATTTAGTAAATATGGCCATGTTCGTTTTTCTGTTTGAAATTCGCAATAAATTGCGTGTTTTTTAAATCATTATCATGATTTAGCATGCTAAATGGTATATTATTTTTAATATTATAGGCCGATCTATACAATACAATGTATGTATGGATTGTATAAATCGGATTTAATGGTTTCACTTACCATTTGTTAAGTTGTTAAATATTGTAGTAAATAAATGTTCAACATTTTTTCTTTTGGCCAGTACCGGAAATAGTTAAAAAATAATTACCTGCAAATATAAGATAAAGTAAAAATTTAAATTGATTTATAGCAGTTTTTAAATTAAAATTTATATAGATTTTTTCAAATGGCAAAAAAAAAAAAATAAATCATACTTGGGATTTTTTACATACCATTCAATATCATCATTAATTGAAACTAATGCAATTGGAAAACATATCAGTACCATTTAATGGTTGGAATAGAACATTGTTCCACTTCTTAACGATATACAATAGAAAGGCGAACGAGTGAAATCGCAACACAAAAAATAGAGGCAATAAAGCATGTCTCGATTTTAGTCTATATATCGTTATAAACCTAATTTTACCAATTTTAAAGATTTTGTTCTACTTTGGAAAATTTTCACAACTTTAACGATTTTCAAGTTGTTCTTTTTTATTTATTGTTATTTTTTTTCCAATGCGAAATAAAAAGACATTACCAAACCGGCCCAGATTTATATTTCATGGCCTCTTAAGATATCTAGACCCGAATCACTAATTAGCATTTCCAAGTTGTGGACCATTCAAAATAAGTTATTAGAAAATTAAAAAAAAAAAACGTTTTGTTAATCAAGTATATTATTTTTTTGAAAATTTTCGCTGAAATTGTGTAAAAGTTTTATATATTTATTCCAGGGATGGCAGGCAATACCGCTAAGATACCGTTATCGATCCAAAACCCTTTTAACTACACAAAAAATATTAAAAAAAAAAATTTCAATAAAACTTTAGTTTGATTTCAAACTCACTTGCAATTAAAAGTTTAATCATATGTATTAAATGTTTAATTGAAAATAAATTTGGTGCACACAAAATTTCCAGTTTTTATAACAAAGAAAAAAAAAATAACCAAAATTACATAAAAAAAATAGCCAATAACGATTTTTTTTTTTAATTTTGTTGATTTCATTTTTAAATTTTTGCGATTTTTCTAATATTAAAGATGTTTTAAATTTTGTATTTTTTTTTTCAATTTAAGTTTTAGGATTTTTTTTAAATTTTTGTTATAGAGCAACTCCATATGAAAACGATCAAAATTGGCAAATTTTTGGACGACCCCTCTCCGATTTTAAAATTAATAGTCTCAATCGATTGCCCAGCAAAAAATAATGTACCTACATATTTTTTTTTTTTATAGTGACTGGTTTAGTGGTGGTGTGCACCACTGTCATGTGACAAAATTGAAGAATTCTTCATAAGGGACCTCATTGAAAGTTGTTTTAAAAAAAAAACTACTAACGCAACGAGTGATAGCTCGTTGGAAAGGTATTGAATCAGGCTTTAATTGAAAAATAAAATTTTCCTAATTTTTCTTGTTAAATAATTAAAAATAATTCAATTATAAAAAATATAAAAACAATGAGAACAAGGTGGTCTCTTAAATGCTCTTCTCCTTATTTTTCAATTAAAGCCTGATTCAATACCTTTCCAACGAGCTATCACTCGTTGCGATCGCTTTAGTATGAGGTCCCTTATGAAGAATTCTTCAATTTTGTCACATGACAGTGGTGCACACCACCACTAAACCAGTCACTATTAAAAAAAAAAAATATGTTGGTACATTATTTTTTGCTGGGCAATCGATTGAGACTATTTATTTTAAAATCGGAGAGGGGTCGTCCAAAAGGTGATCGCTTTCATATGGAATTGCTCTATATATATATATTTTTTTTTTGGCAATTTTTTTTAAATTTGGCTGACGATTTTTTAAAATGTTAATGATTTCTTCAAATATTAGCGATTTTTAATATTTGGCGATTTTGAAAAAAATCCCTTTATTAGCGAGTTTTTTTCAATCATCAATCTTGATGATTTTTTTTCAATGTTGGCGTTTTTTTTATATATTACCTTTTTTTAGAAAATTGATAATTTTTTAAAAATTTTTAATTTTTGCAATTTTTTTTAGTGACATCTACTAAAAGTTTGTTTAAAATTAAAAACAATATTTAATTAAATTTATTAATAGATATGATTAAAACCTTAATTAAAAATAAAATCAATTAAATAGTTACCAATTATTTTAGTTAATAATACAATTTCCTTAATTGGACACAATTTAATTAAACTTTTAATTGAATTAACAAATATTTAAATTGAAACTCGATTTTAGTTTTTCATACACAGAAAAATGTCCATACCGAAATAATTAAAATACTAAACTAGCGTTAGCGCTGAAATACATTTACCGATATAATGGAAATAGCGTTGTCCTTAAAATAGTGTAACCCTTAAAATATCAATACCTCTATTTGGTTTTTGGTAATTTAATTCGAGATCATAAAGAATAAAAATAAAACTAACCAGTCACTAGAATAAGGTTACCCTTAAAATACCGTTACCGAAAAAACTGAAAAACTACTATCCTTAAAATACCGTTACCGGTAAAATACATTTACCGAAATAACTTAAATACAGTTATCGCAAAAACAAATGCAAAAAATATAACTTCTCTGTTAGTCAGCCAATATATGCACAAGCAACAGATGGTGGAGTGTGTTACTTCTACGGGATTAATTTTGTTGCGCTTTTGAGTATTAGCACTTAAAAAATTTGTATTCTGATTGTATTCACTATTGGTTTTAAGTTTCTTTTCAGCAAAATAAATATATTTTTTATAAAGGTAAATATTCTAAAAGGCTCTAAAGTCTGTCTTTAGTTGAATAGCCTTTAAAGGATCCTATATAAAATTATGACAGAGGAAATTTTATAAAGATAAAAAACTTAAAATGTACATAAGGTATTCCCTAGATAGTAATGTTTTTCATCCTTGAGTCTTTTTAATCTAAAAGTATTTAAATATAATTTATAGAAAAGTGTTTTGTTTATGTCCTGACTTTTGTCTCACTGGAATTAATATCCTTCGCACTACCACATCGTATTTTCGCAACCAGACATTAGTATTTAATGATATAAACACCAAGGTAAAAAGAAAATAATTACTTTTTTAACATCTTTTACATAAATACTTGTGCGTATGTGAGTGTGTGTGTGTAAGGAAAGCCCATATCAAGGTTTTATAAAGTCCCAGCGTATGAGTATGAATCTCTGTTAAACCACATGATATAGTAAATCTAATTTGTTAACTAAATGTTATGATATGATAATACTTTAGGGATGTTTATCTTTTTATATATAAATATTTTTTTGAGGTTTATAATAGTATTTTAAATAAAAGCTTTTACAAGGATATACTAATAAAACATAGATGCATCATATGTTGTGTGTTCTTGTTGTATATATAATTTAAAATATTAACATTAATATTTTGCAAAAGGTCATAAACAAAAGAAGAAAGGTAGTAG
Source organism: Delia radicum (assembly GCA_021234595.1). Lineage (NCBI taxonomy): Eukaryota > Metazoa > Arthropoda > Insecta > Diptera > Anthomyiidae > Delia > Delia radicum. The sequence continues at coordinate 287,313,331 of CM037851.1, read as the reverse complement.
TAAGTATAGAAATAAATCATAATTTGTTAGAAAGCAGGAGAATATTTTTTTTGTTAAAAAAAAGGTTTTTATAGAATTTTTTTTTAATAAAAAGAGATCTTATTTCAATTAAAATTTTTAAACATAATTAGCAAAAAAACAAAAAAACGTATATGAGGAGTTTTAAAAATTTTCGACACCTGTTGAAATATAATTTAGATGCCTGTTATTTTTCAAGGTTTTTTGAATTGAGAGAAAGGATGAACTGGGTTAGGTAGCCTATACTTAAAAACTATAGCAAGAAAAGTTTCATGTTAAAAAGTCTTCACCTAAAAAACTGATATCCATTAAACAGTCGAAAAATTACATCACTACAAAAGTTTTTTCATTAATTTAATTTTTTGCTCACAGATTTTAGAAAATGAAGACACTGGGCTGGAAGTTTACATTCGCTAGAAAAGTTATCTCCATCTCGCTGCTCGATGAAAAGTTGTTGTTGAACTTTCGCAGTTTTATCCAAAGGGTTTTTGCGCCGTTTACTGGAATTGTGTTTTGAGAACAGGATTTAAAAAATGGTGTAATTTATACAGTTTGAGGTATACCAGTTTGATTTCAGACCACCAATAACGGCCCTATGGGGAATGGGACCGGTTCTGCGTATGCCACAGGATCGGTCCCTTCGTGCCAGAGACCGGTCCTCTGCTAAACCCTACCCTATGTAAACAACTGGCAACTTTAACATTGGCTTGTCATAGGAGGGGGTCATTTATCCTGCACAAAGTGGCATGCCACAGAACTAGCCAAAGATGGGCATACCACAAGACTGTCGCAAAAGGACCATGTCGTATAAAATAAACGAAAACTAAACAGCTTCCAATGGGTAAAATTCTGGCCAACTGACTTTTTCTTCTTAATAAGCATTCCGGTTAAGTGGTATGTCCTTCCTTTACCAGTCACAGGATAGGTAATTTTAGGACAATTAACACTGCTTAACCCACTTCAGTATTAAATTATACCAGTCCTGTGATAAATCCTTCTTTAACCAGTCACTTTAAGGTCAATTGACTAATCATTCCCCATAGGGGAGATACGAACATCACAAATTTATAAGGAATTGGACCAAAAATTTTGAAAATGTATGCGTTTTACGTTTGACATTCGCAATTATACTATTTAAAACAATACCTCCACGTCAAAATGAATTTAAAATTTTTAAACACAAATTTTTTCTATAACAAACATGCACAGAAAAAACTGAAACCGAGTTTGAATTAAAATATTTGTTAATTAAATAAAAGTTTAAATTAATTCGGTCCTATTAAGGAAATTGTAGTATCGATTAAAATAATTTGTAACTATTTAATTGATTTGAGTTTCAATTAAGATTTTAATCATATCTATTAAAAATTTAATTGAATTTTAGCAAAAAATCGTTAAAATTGCAAAATAATCTAAAAAAAAGCTAAAATTAAAAAGAAGTCCCTAAAATTGGCAAAAATTGTCAAAAATAAATGCCAAAACTTAAAAAAACAATTTCGTTTTACGACAAACAAAATTCATAAAGTGGAAAAATAGATATTTTTTTACTTTATGGTTAAAGTAAAAAAATGGTGTTTTCTCAACACTTTTCGATTTGTGGCAACTAAAGCGCTGCTTCAATTCCTCTAAAAACTATATCAAATACATGATTTTCATGATATTAATAATAAAATCGAATAGGCCTCAAAAAATTCGTCAAATTTTATGGAACAAACAAAATTTTCATAACCTCAAAAAGAATCCTTATAAAATATTTTCAATTTTGCGACATTAAAAAAGAAATTTCATGTTATTTCCTGCAAATGTGTAACCCTAAACCCAATTAAATATCATGAAACTGGCAAAAAAATCGTGTTTTCCAAAATAATCGCTGTTTTCTTTTAAGTTCTAATATATGACAACCAATTTTTTTGAGTGTATTTTATATTTTTTGGTGGTGTCCCAGCAAAAATGGTTTCTCTTCTAATCACACATTTTTATCGATGAGTTTAACATTGGCTTGTCATAGGAAGGAAGCATTCCAAATATGATTCTTTGATCGTTTTCTGCCAAAACAACTTCTTTGGAAGCCATAAAATATTCATAGGAAGTTGTTTTACAGCACTATAAGAATGATTCCTTCCTAGTACAAGCCAATGTTAAATTCATCGATGAAAATGCTCTGGTATAATAATACTTTGGCAGAACAGTTAGCGCTTAACCATAGTTATGAACAGAGTTCGAATTTAAACACAATCAAACGTTTTTCTATCGTTCTGTTTTGCTTTTTGTTGAAACTCAACACAATCATTTTGTTGTGCACAGTAAACATAAACACTAAATTTCTTTACAAACACTTTCACAAACTAGTTTTCGATGAGAGACCGAACTAAACGATTTTGTTCTGTTTGCCCAGTATTTCAAACAGTTTGATTTTGTTGTGTTTATGGAATGGAACAAAACTATTTGTAAACCGTTCTTAGTGTTTATGTCATATTACAAGTGAAAAAAATTTTCATTGAATTTTACGAATAATTGCATTAGTTTAATAAAAAGTTTCAACGGAGGAGTTCCAGTGAAATTTCATAAAACTAATGCAAAAAAACATTGATAACATGCAGAAAAATCATTTCTTTATTCTGCCAATCACAACGTTAAAAACGCGTTTTAATGTTTAAGTTGAATGATCACAAAAAAATAACCACTACGAAATAATAATGTTTGACGAAAGAAACATTTTCGTTTTGTTCCGTTTGTTATATTACAAACAACGATTTGAGCACTTGTGTTGTGTTTATAAATACGAACGAAACAATCGTTGTATTGGTTTTATTGATAGCAACGTTATGTTAGTGGTACATAAATTTTCGAACTCTGGTTATGAATGCCAAAACATATGAACATTTCTATGGTTAAAGTTAAACTATGGTTATTTTTATTAAAGTTTCTAGCCCTAAATGTAATAAATACAATGATATATTTAAACTGATGTTGCTTTAATTAAATCGAAGCAAAAACTGTAATTTAATTTTTTTAATTTGCTTGAAACTTAAAACCGCTTTTTTTAATTTTTCCATAATCTACTGGACAATACTCATCGCTTGAGCTCTATTAAGACTTTAGGGACACCCTAATGTGAATTAAAGCTTAAAAAGATTTATGCCGTAACTTTTTTGAAAACCACAAAAAAGTAATATGTTTCTTAATTTTTTTTTTGGACTTAACGGATATGATACTATGATCATCAGAAATTGTGTATATTTTTTATCGGAAAACTTTAAAATTTAAATTGAGGTATCTATGAATAAAACCAAATCATAAAAGTGCTGAATTTCCAAATTTTTTAATTTATTTTTTTTATTTTTTTTATTTTTTTTGTAAACTGTTCGAGTTTTTTTTTTTGAGTAGTAGTTGACCCATGATACAATGTTCATCCGATTAAGGTGAGATTTGCTTGGAATATTCTTTGGTAATTAAACTTTCCGAAAAGTACACTATCACTACTATATGAGCTCGAACTTTATAGTAGGCACTGATATATACCTATATCGAAACTTTTTCCGTTGAGGTGCTTTTAAATTAAAACCGCCATAAGTTTTGCGCCGTTAAAGATAAATGATTAATGCGTACGGATTTGGCATATCATACAAATATTTAAAAAAAAATGTTTGTATGATATGTTAAATCCGTCGAAAATTTTTGATATTCTTCATATGTAAACTTCATACGATTTTGAAATGTTGAGAAATTTATTATAATTAAAACGACTAGTTAAGAAGTGACCTATCACGGTAAGCCTAAGGAGAAAAATAGATTGAATTTGGAACGAAAATCTCAGATTCATAATTTTGGTAAGTTATTATATTTTGGTAACTAAGTGAAATATTTTCCAAGTCAATTTTTTTATTGCATTTCAATTTTTAAATTGTATCTACTGTGTTTATTTAGCTATGAAGCAGAAAAAATGCATCTCAAACACTTGAATTTTTTTTTTTATTTTTTCTTTCGCTTTTTGTAAATATAAACAAAATTTATCCATAATAGGCAGACAATGCTGTAAATAATATAAAATGAAGATGAATAAAAAAAACAAAAAACACTACCCTTAAGCACATTAACGAGAGGGAGAAGAAGAATTATAAATAATAAAAAAGAAAAGAAATTATAAATACAAAGCATTAACAAAGGTCATGGTAAAAAATTTCCTCATTCACATCATCGTCACCAACAAGCAACCAACCAACCAACCATTTATCCAACATTAAACAGCAGTGGTAGGTACAGAAAGGCTGCTGCAAGCAATTGTTTGGCATGAGCAGCATATGACAATGACAATGAAGGACAACAATTCATTTCATATAAAATTATAACTAAATAATAGAGGCAAAAAATCTGGAGATCAGTAGAAAAAAACGCCAACAACAATTACAACAAAATCACCAACATTCGTACACTAAAAAAAGTCAGTAAAGTCAGCAACATATTTGCTGGGAGAACCTTTGCAGACAAATTGTTAATATCAGCAAAGTTTTTGCAAATAAATTGTTAATACGAGAGCGGATCAATAAGTCCGTGACTTTTCGAACTTCCCTCGTAGTTATATACTGCTCCCATCAAGTACCACCTGTTAATAGACTACTGCCAAATTTTGAGCAAGTTCCGTCATTTCCTTTGCGTTTAACAGCTGTTCAAAACATACAACCTCGTGGATTTTTATAAAAATGGAAAAAAGTGAATTTCGAGTGCTCATTAAACATTAACTTTTGCGAAAAAAAAACCGTCAATCAAACCAAGGAAAAGCTTGATAAATATTATGGGGACTCTGCACCATCGATTTCAATGGTAAAAAAGTGGTTCACTGACTTTTGTTGTGGTCGCACAAGTACAAATGACGCTGAACGTTCTGGACAGCCAATTGAGGTCAATACACCCGAAAATGTCGAAAAAATCCACGATATGGTGTTGGTCGATCGAAGAGTAAAAGTGAGCGAGATTGTTGATGCCATAGGCATTTCATATGGAAGTGTGGTTTCGATTTTAAATGATAAGTTGGGTTAAAGAAAGCTGTCTGCAAGATGCGTAACGCATTTGCTCTCAATTGACCATAAAAGTAATCGTAGCCAATAAGGTGATGGCAACAGTTTTTTGGGATGCACGCTGGATAATATACATCGATTACCTTTAAAAGGGAAAAACAATAAACGGCGAATATTATGCCAACTTATTGCACCAATTTAACGAGGATTTAAAAAGAAAAACGACCCCATATGGCCAAGAAATGCCTATTTTATGGACCTCGAAAAATCCTATTTTTTGGAAGGGATACACAAATTTGGGAAACGTTGGACTAAGTATATTGAGCTAAAAGGAGATTATAGTGAAAAATATTTTTTTTTTTTTCCAAAAAAAACTGTATTTTATTCAAAAAGTCACGGACTTATTGATCCGCGCTCGTATCAGCAAAGTTTTTGCTAATATTAGCAAATTTTGTTGCTGATTATGTTGTTGACTTTACTGACTTTTTTCTTTGAGTGTACTATACAAACAATAAGCAGACAATACAACAAGTACTTGACGTTAAGTACTTGACAAAGACAGATAACAGTGGATAAATTTCTTAGCAAAAAATATGAGTAAATATAAATTACAACAACAACAACAACTAAAAAAAACAGAAATTTACCAGAAAAAACAATAACAAAATAAAAGTTGGTATAATACAAAATAAAATTACAAACAATTTAAAAAAGAATTCATTTAGAAAAAAAGCATAACCTCTACAAAGGAAGCAGAAGGTCTGATAAAAAAAAAACAATATATAAAAAAGAGAAGAAACTTTTTTTTTTCTCTCTTTCAACAAACTCAAGCGTAAATAATAAATGAAGTCAAGTATATTTATTTAATAAAATCACTTAAAAATGGTAGAAGACTACATGATGGCGTATGATTAATATTGTTTTATTTTTCAAATATTCATCATACGTAGTGTGATAAAGGGGTTTACTCTCTTTAGAAATCGATATAAACAGCAATATTTACACAATAATAAACAAAATTAAGAAATGATTTATTTAAGCAATTCTTTTTGCGATACAAAGACACAATATTAAATATTAGACGGATTTTTTAATAAAACAACCAACAAGTTAGTATTTAAAATAGGCAAAATAGGCAAAAATTTAAAAATGTCTCTGCGTTGTCAGATCTTACAATATTCTAAGATCTGGCAATGTACTGAGAATGACACATGTTTAGCAAAAGGTAAATTGTCAGTTCAGACGATTTTAAGAAAACCTTTCAATTTCATTGTCAGACAATTATCCAACAATAAATTTATCTGTCAACGAAAGTTGTCAGTTCACACGGTTGTCAGATTCTTGTATGGCAAACATTGCCAGATCTGTTGTTAGTCATTGCCAGAACTGTCAAAGCATTTGGAAAAAATTACAATTGTGTGTTTAATTAAATTGAAAAAGTGATTATATTAATTGTCATGGAACAAAAAAGCAATTGCAACGATTTTAGCTGCATATGTATTAGAAAGTAGCGAGGATGAGGACAAAATATTTTTGCAAATTGCAGTTGAAACAGGTGCGAAGATTTGCCCATTTTCCTTTGTAATCGTTCACACTTATCTGGGTGGCATCTGCGACCTCTTGCCATAAAATATCTTTGGGAAGTTTATACTCAGCGCAACCAGCGTCCCATAACATTCGCCGTACCTCAACTTCCTCGATAAGTTTGATAATACTTTCGTGTGACCACACGGATTCCACCTTTTTGCGGTAGGATCTTTGTTTGGGTGTTGGTTTTTTAACGCCTTAAGAGCCTGTTGGCGACTGGGAGCCTCTTGGCGACTGGGTACGAAACATCAAGTCAGTTGGCTCATAGCTGCAATCTATGACGCAGATTTTATTAATGGAAATGTCGCCATCCATTTTTTATTTAATTTGATTTCCTATTTTGTTTCACTTTTGATTTTTAATATTATTAATATGAACTTTTGTTTTTTTTCATTATTTATGGACAGTGCCGCCAATAGAAACATTTCTGTGACAATACTGCCATTGTCAGATGCATTAATTTAAACACATCTGACAATAAAAAATTGGGTACAATATCTTGCAATTATCTGACAATGGAAACGTAAGGTGTTCACACGAATGTCAGATGTCTGACAATATTATTGTCTTACAATGTACAGACAATGTTTTTCTGACAATGTTGCAAGACAAAAGTTGTAAGTTCACACTGTTGTTAGACATTTTCTGAACATTTTTTCTGACAATATTGTAAGATCTGACAACATAGCTTTAGAAACTTAAATTTTTGGTACTCTAAAAAACAAAACAAAAAATACATTTTGGTTGGATATCGGTCCATCCGTTAAAGCGTCACAGTGGAACCCGTTAATGAAGTTAAAGGAGGAATAATAATTAAAATATTAAATCAAATTTGTTAAACAATTTTTGTTATTAAGTAATTTAAATAACTTGTTGAAAACTAATGATAAAAATTAATCGCTTAGCATTTTAAAACGCTAAAGAGGGGCAGCTAAGGGTAATATAACCCGTATTAAAAAATTGTTGTTGAAACCTTCTGCGATAAAATACTACAAAAATCTATTTTAATTTATGATTTTTAGAGGAACTTGAGCTTTTAAATGGAAATTCGTTAAAAAAAATTTTTGATCAAGAAAAAGTAATATACAAGATCAAAAACCAAACACATAATAATTCAATTCATATTATATTTAAAGAGATATGAGATCAACAACTATTAAAACATAAAAATTCAACCTTTAAAATACGTAAAATATTTCCAACCCTTAATTAGATTTTTCAGCATAGGAAATAATTCTTTAATACACTCAAAGTGTTAAATGACTCGTTATAAAGTCTATTTCTGATTTTATTAACAAATTGTCATTTTATCGAAAATACTCGTTCACTTCCAACTGAAGATGGACGAATAGTAAGAAGAGCTTTATACTGCATTGATACTAAAACCAGAAACTATTTTTTTTTTATTTTATATAATTAATTAATAACACTGTACAACACAAAAAAAAATTACAAGGTCCGACCGACAAATTTTGATAGAAGAGGCAAAAAAAAAGACACGTGTATCGGCGTTTTGAAAGTTTACATCTGGGTTTCATTTTAGGGGGAGGTAAAGTTTCCCCTAAATGCACATTTTGTATTGTCAATCGGCATAGAAAATCGAGTACTGCTTACGTTTAAAGTATATAGTGTGTTTAGCAAACTTATGTAAAATATTACGGAAAACATTTTTGTGGAATATATTAACCCTCTAACTCCATAAGGTAAGGGTCTTTTTTGTCCTTCTTTTAAAAAACAGCAAAAAACACCATTAAAACGGGGATTTAAGGGGTTAAAATGTTCCGCAAAAATATTCGCCGTGAAATTTTACTATAAGTGCCTGAATACACCAAAACGGAAAATTCAACCAGAAAGTCAGCAATAAGACACAACAAAAGAGAGCTTATTGTTAATTTCGCATTTATTAAGAATTTTATTTTAAAGTACCCCAAAAATTCAGCATGAAAAAAAAAAATAGTTCAAATTTCACTATTATTTTACCTCCTATAGCAAATTTGGATAGGAAGTATTCATTAATTACATTTTTTTTTTTAGCTATATGCAATTCCACTTCATTATCATACATTGTCCAGCATTTTGCAGCGATAAGCAAATGAATGCTTTTGCCTTTATAGCGTTCTTCAATGGGTGCGCATGTCTGGTTCTCAAAGTAATCCATATGGGAATTTAAAAAATGAACGCCTAGTTTTTCAAAAGCTCTAAGCATGGTGTCTACGTATATTCGAGCAATAGGAGACCGATTTTTGCATAAGACATTGTATATTACTTACTTAATGCTTTTCCACGCATTAAGCTCAATTGATTAGAGCATTTCGTCGAAGTCAGCGTTTTGCATTAGCTTTTTTTCTTGACCGACAAAAACACCTGTTTGTATGATACCAATTTTAAGGCTTTTAACAAGAACAACGACTAGAAGAACACATACATACCTTCTTTAATGTTAGCTTCGCTTAATTTTGGAAACATTGTTTTCAGAAAATTCAATGCTGATCCATTTGTATCCAGACATTTAATAAAGTTTTTTACCACATCAAGTTTGATATGCAATGGGGGTAAGATAGTTTTTTCAGTTGTGCTCTCCTAATGTTCCTAATGTTATAACAAATGCGACAGCAATGCTTCGGCGTCCACAGTTCATCCGAAAAAACTTCTAGATCAAAATACCTTTTATAGATGTCTTCAACTTTACTATTGAAAAACGTAACTTTATATTCCGATATAGTATGTTTACCGCAGATATAGCAAAACAAATCAAGTTTTTCCAAACAATTGAACATTTTCGCCAAAACAAATCTTACGCGCTAAGTTTAATTGCTTACTTTAATCTTTTGTTATTTTTTAAGTAAAACACTCTAATTACAAAACAAATTATGTCCACAATATATGCACCGCAAATTGACACGTTTTCAGTAGAATAAGAAATATAGCACTTGATTTTTGATTTGATTTGATTTTTGTTTTTTTGTTTTTGTTGTAATGTAACGGATCTAATCTGCCAAAGAACAGCTGACAATCTATATACTTATATATCTATGAATTTATAGGTCGGTGTACAGTGTAATGAAGTGGTATTGTCTAGAGCTAAAAAAAATGTAATTCATGAATACTTCCTATCCAAACTTGCTATCGAAGGTAAAATAATAAAGATATTACTGATTTTTAGTGAAATTTGCACTATTTTTATTTTCATGCTAAATTGTTGGGGTACTTTAAAATAAAATTCTTAATAATTCTTGTTGTGTCTTATTGCTGACTTTCTGGTTGAATTTTCCGTTTTGGTGTATTCAGGCACTTATAGTAAAATTTCACGGCGAATATTTTTGCGGAACATTTTAACCCCTTAAATCCCCGTTTTAATGGTGTTTTTTGCTGTTTTTTAAAAGAAGGACAAAAAAGACCCTTACCTTGAGGAGTTAGAGGGTTAACATATTCTACAAAAATGTTTTCCGTAATATTTTACATAAGTTTGCCAAACACACTATATACTTTAAACGTAAGCTTTACACGATTTTTTATGCCGATTGACAATACAAAAAGTGCATTTAGGGGAAACTTTACCTCCCCCTAAAATGAAACCCAGATGTAAACTTTCAAAACGCCGATACACGTGTCTTTTTTTTTTGCCCCTTCTATCAAAATTTGTCGGTCGGACCTTGTAATTTTGGAAAAAATTTGATTTTGTTGTATAGTGTTATCATATAATTACAAATTATATACTACTAGCTGACCCGGCAAACGTTGCTTTGCCTTCAAATTTTATTTGTAATTAATTCTTTAAATCAAGAAAAATTTTTTACGCAAATATATAATTAAAATAATAAATTTACATTAGTAAATCATTTTAAAATTTTTAATTTCAGGAAGCCCAACGCCTCTTTGTCCTTCTATCGCCTTTATTCTAGGACTATGAGGAACGCTAAAACAATTTTTGAACAACATTATTAAATAACCTTGCAAAAAGTCTTGAATGTGATGATTTATTTTAATGCTTATTTGTTTTTTGCTTTTGGTACCACGCCCATTTATCCCATTCCGCCCATTTTCAGTTCGACTACTAATATTTGTAATTGATGGACTCGTACAAAATTTGAAGGCTATATAGCTAATATAGAACCCTAGATATTTAATATTAATATTAATTTTGTATATGAGCTAAATAATCACTTTGTATGGGAGCTGCCACGCCCACTGGTATGATCCCGCCCAATTTTCCCATGACTATTCATAATATAATCAATGTGCACAAATTTCTAAGACTCTGGCTATTATAGAACTGTAGATATATGATATTAAATATTTACTTTGTATGGGACCTGACACGCCCACTGGTCCGATCACGCCCATTTTTCCCATGACCATTCACATTAATAAATAATCAACGTGCACAAATTTCTAAAACTATGGCTATTATAGTACTGTAGATATATGATATTAAATATTTACTTTGTATGGGAGCTGACACGCCCTCTGGTCCGATCACACCCCTTTTTCCCATGACTATTAACATTAACAAATAATCAACGTACACAAATTTCTAAGACTCTGGCTATTATAGAACTGTAGATATATGATATTAAATATTTACTTTGTATGGGAGCTGACACGCCCACTGGTCCGATCACGCCCATTTTTAGATGTTGGCCGATTCTTAGACCTACTCAATATGCTCAGAAAATTTCATGAGAATCGGTCAAGCCGTTTCGGAGGAGTACGGGAACGAACATTGTGACACGAGAATTTTATATATAAGACTACCCTAACCGAGCACTAGCTACAATGGCTTTCGGCGTGTTGTAGCGAAAACAGACCAGTGCCTGTGGTGGGAATCGAACCCACGACCCCCGTACTGATAAGCCAACACGCTACCAACTAGCCTACCGGGGCGAACTAAAACCAGAAACTAGTACACTTGTTTTATATTACGAGTTGCGTATTATTATTCTTCTGAAAATTGTGCATACAATTCTTACCGTTTGCAAAAATCCGATATGGATATTCCTTAACCATTTAAATCTCTTACAAAATAGATATTTTTTTATGTGTAACAAAAAATGACAATTGTTCAATAATATGCTTTCTTTACTTATCTAAATCCCTTAAAAAACATTATAAATAATGGCAAATGATTAAAATTATATACTCATATTTTTTTTTTTTTTTTTTTGTAATCTAAAAACATAAAATAATTACAATTATTCGTAATAAAATAACGCAGACAATAATATCGTTATATTCTATGGAGATAGTTAGCTACTAACAAAAGGCATTTACTAACGATAAAACTATTGTGTTGGAAATATAGTATTAAAGAATATACAACCATTAAGCACCCCAAAATAAATACGTATAAAGTAATAAAATATCATAGAATCTTAATGATTTCAATGAACCAATAACTGAAACAAAATGAAAATAAAAACACACACATTCCACACAATACACTTAAATACAGGCATACACACGTACACTAACACATGTTTATCAGCAACAATAGAAAACAAGAAATAGTGAAATAAGTAATCATCTTCTATTGTCAAAAGGATATAAGATTACACACATACACACATCCATGAACGATAAAACGGAAAAAAAGGAAATTTTCTTACTGGCAAAGATAATAAAAATGTAATTTTGAAGACATGCTAGTAGGCATACACTCACTCATACAGTTGAATTAACATTAGAGTAATAAATTTAATTTATAAAAAGATTTTGAAATTTAAGACATTTTCTGATGGTGGGTACACGCAAAAAAATAAAAATCACATTTCAATCACGAAAACAGCCGATTCAATTATTTTTATTGTTAAAATTCCGTTAACAACGAAAAATCGCTAATTCAGTTATAAATTTATAGCTCTTTTATTGTATTCTTTTCATTTAAATTTTACTACACATTTGATTATGATTTTTATTATAAGTGTGTTCGATAACACAAAATTTTTTAAAAATTTGTAAAAGTTTTTACTGGAAGGTGTTCGTTAACACAAATACTCAGTAAAAAATAGTAAGAAGAGAGAGTAAAATGACAGGTTGTTGACAAAAAACTTACAAGTTTTTACTGGATAAATTTTTGCCAGTAAGAATTTGTAAGAAGAAAAGAACATATGATTGAAAAAATATGCTTGTATTTTTAGTAAACAAAAAAAAAATATTAAATTAAATTTTAATTGTCTATGGATTCAAAGTGCAAAATATTAAAGAATTAACTATGGAAGAAATTAAAAAACATTCTAAATTATTTCTGGTCGACAATTTCAATTAACTTTTATCTTTTCCATAACGACCAGTTGATTTTTTTTTTATATTTGGTATTTGAAATCAGCTGTTTTATATATTTTACCAATTTTTACAAATTTTCCGTTCGTTTACTTTTTTGTAAATTTGTCTTACTCTCTGTAATTTTGTTACTGAGTAATTTTTACTGGACTTTACTGGGAAAGTAATCGAACACACTTTATATTTCTTTATACATTTGATTAAACATCAGTTGATTTGATTAAAATTTGCTAAATATTGCATACATTTATATCAGACATGGGAGCTAATTGAAAAAAACCTCAATTACAATTACATGTAATTGTAAATAAGCTGAAGCAAAATTTCAATTACAAAAATATGTAATTGAGAAAATATCAATTACTAATTACTTGTAATTGAAAAATATGAATTACAATTACATAAAATTTAAAAAAAAAATTGAGTTTTAGAAGAAATAATAAGAAAAATGTAATCATTACATTAAAAATAAATCAATTTTAAAAATGTTTCAAATTACAATTATTATCAATTACATATACCCAGCAACAAATTACCTTTGAACCCGTTCTAGAATAACTTCTTTTACCACCGGTTACATGGAACCGGTTCCAGAACAGGTTCCTGGGAGTCGAAATGTATGGTGTCACTGACACAGAACCAGTGCTGCAACTGGTTCTAGAACAGGTTCTAAAGCAAACTGTTCTTATATAAAAAAAAACCAGTTGCAGAACAGAAATTAGAACCTGTTATACTACAGTATAAGCTGTTCTGGATTTTACTATTTTACTGAATAATAACAGGATTCAATAATATTGAAAATATTAATAAAAAATAATAATAATAATAACACTACTCTACAAAATTTACCCTAAAATCGAAAACAAGGGTACTGACCATTTATCCTACATATTTCGCCCACGCTGATGTTAATGGCGTACCCAGTTTTTTTTTTTCCAAATTTGCATTAAAGTTTTCCATCTTTTAATATCTTACGATATATTTTACGATACGTTATTAGACGGGCAATATATAATTGGATTAGCAGAATTAAATTAATGTCTGGTTTTAAACAAAACAATGCATTGCGCCAAGTAAAAAAATATAATTTTTTTTAACCCATATTACACTGCCATTGTTTGAAAGCAATACCTGCTTTTAAAGTGCGATAATTTTGTATCGGAAGGAGGTGTAACTAATAACGCGGTAAAAATTATGAGCAAATTTGAGGTCTTTACTAAAAAAAAACCTTAAAATTATCGTTCCAGGGTTGCCTTATAATTATTTAAAAAAACACATTTGTTTGACATTTTTTATAGCACTTTGTTAAAAATTTTTAATTTATAGAAGAAGATTTGTTTAATGATATATGGGAAATTTTTTTTAACGTGAAAAATTTGTTGTACAGTATGTACTTTTTATGTAAAATTAAAAGATAGAATCAAGAAATATCCGAATTCCTTTTTAATGTAAAAAATTATCTACATTCTTTCAATAGACAAAAAAATTAAAAATTGATTTCCCAGTCGTGCCATCCCAGTAAAAATTTTTCGTGTTTTTAGAAGCAGGATAAAACAAATGCGCTGATGTAAGTGCTTGCTATTACATAATATTGAGAATCAGCAAATTAAAACGAATAATTTTCATATAAAAATAAACAAACAAAAATTTTGAGCTTACTGTTTTCCCTAACATGGATTCAGGTAGTAAGCAGCTTACCCTATTCCCTTATAAGGATGCAGGTTGTAGTGCAGAAAGTTTCATATCGTGGCTTATAAACGAATCGTAAAAATTTCCCGGGTAATTTCCGTTTGTCTTTCGTATTTTCGAGTATGAAACAAAAAATAATTAGTCATTTAACTGTTTCTGAAGAGATAGCACGTGGAGCGGCAAAAAAAAAAATAAGTAATATCTGTAGAATTTTATGTAAAATAAATTATGTATATTCATATTATTACTTTTAAACGTAGTTATGTAGACATGAAATATGGTTTTACTGAAACCCATGAAATCACTGCTTTTTATAAGCGCTGAAATCCGCTCTTATTTTGCCCAAAAGTAATGCTTCCAAGTGGGAATTCGCCATATAAAAATCATGGCATGTGTAAGCAGGTTTGTAAGGGATTCTTTTCGGCTTACTCCCTTACAAACCTGCTCGCATGTAAGCAGCGTTTTTTGCTGGGATATTACAATTTTGAAAAATTATCTAAAAACACAAAAATTTTTAATACATTCTAAAAAAATCATGAAAATCTGATAAATCAAATAGTGTATTACGGTTTGATAGATATTTGCTTTAACAACAAATAAAAATTATAATTTAAAAAAATCTTAACCCATTACGTACATACAAAGCGTCAAAGTTTGAATTTTAATTGCGAATAAGTGTATAAAAACTTTAGAAAAAGCTCATTGAGATACCAATACATCTTTCTACAAAAATTCCCTAAGGATCGATGAGTAATATAAAATGAGTTAAGTTGTGGAAAAGTGAAGTTTATGCTTTAAAATCCATAAAATCCTACTCAAAATTTTAATTTCAACTCGAAAATTTGTATTGGAAATATCTTACATGAACATCACAATTTAAAATATCAAACTCCAAAAAGTTTAGTTTGACATACTATATTGTTAAATTTAAATTCGACTTTTTATAATCTGACCATGCTATTTAGCCCCGGTATTCAATTTAAAAAATTTTATTTTCATTGGATTGAATCGTTTCAAATTATATAAAACTCAATGTAATATAATCCATTTATATACACTACGATCCATCATTTTTCGGATCAAATTGTATTTCAATTAGATATATTTCTTAGTTGCATCATATAAATTTTTTTAATCGGGTATACATACTTGCAAGTGAGTTTGATGAGTGTCCGGATCAGATTTAGTAGTAGTTTTGAAGTCAGTAGTTGCTACTAAGTTGATATTGTGACTACGATAGCGAACATTTTTCGGCAAATTAACTTTTTTGTTAGAAATTTGTCAAAATTTTATATTTATTTTCATCAATTTCCGTATATGTACATTCCGTTTTTATTATCTCTACCTAGAAGAGTAAACTGTTCTCTAAACACAATGGTAATTTTATTTAATTTAATGGTTAAAAAATATAATTAATTACATATTTGTTTAATTATTTAACTTTAATTACAATTACAGATTACATGTAGTTGCAGTTAAAAATTTTCAATTGTAGTTGTATGTAATTACAATTAATTGTAATTGAAAAAAACCGATTACTAATTACTTGTAGTATAATTGTAATTTAAATGTAATTGAAACCACCTATGTCGGCTTTAAATTTTCTATTTAAATAAGTTTGATTAAAAATAAATTGATTGGATGAAAAAGAGTATTTCAGTATTGAAAACATTATTTTTTAAACAGGTTTCTGTAAAGACAATAACATGGTAATCAAAACCAAAACTTTTAGCAAATAGATTAGAAAGCTTAGTATTTAGTCCACGAACATTCTGATAGACAATAGTAAATTGGTAAACAGGGGTTTCATTCAGTTTTTTTTTGGATTACCCAGCAAAAAAAATTCCAAAAAGGTAAGCGGGTTTGTAATCAAGCATTTTGGGCAGAACGCATTCCTTACTAGATTACCTACTCGATTCTTTTAACAGGGCGTCAGACTAAAATAATTGATTCTTTAGAATTGATTATTTTTTTTACCGAAGAACCATTTACTTTATATTTTTAAGAACTACATACATTTTTTAATAAAGAAATACAAGGTGGCGCAAAAATAACCTTCCGATGTTTTTTGGCTGTAATAAAAAAAATTAAAAACTTTGATTCTTCTTGTGGATTATTTTTATTTGGTATTTTAATTTTTTTTACATCAAGTCGAGAATATGATGTCATGTAAATGGCCGCCGCCACAGTTGATTGTCATTTGAGCCCTTTTTATGGCATTTTCCATCACTTTGGCCAAAACTTCCGGCGATAGGTCCTCACATTTTGGCTTGTTGACATAAACCCGCGACTTCAAAAAGCCCCACAAAAAGAAGTCTGGAGCGGTCAAATCAGGTGATCTTGCTGGCCAGTACGCTGTAAAGACCGTCGACTGATACCCATTTGCGTGGCACGTCGTCTGGTCGATGTCGACGGCGCTTCCATGACATCCTCGGCTACAGCAGCAATATTCTCTGCAGAACGGCTACTTCGGGGTCTGCCACGCCTGGCAGCATCTCGTGTTGTGCCAGTCTCTTCGAGGCGAGCGGCTAAACGTCGCAATGTTTCACAAGTAGGCGTTGGACGGCCAGGAAATCTGCGACGAAATTCACGTTGTGCCAAAGTCACCGACCGATTATTGGCCAAATAAATAGTAACCAATATTCCGCGTTCTGGAGCAGTGTAGCGTAACATTGTTTATTAACTTGTATTTCGCATGTGTTTACTACACAAATGTCAAAACAGAACTGACATTAGGGGCCAATCGCAAAATTTATAGCATTTTCTGATAGAAGGATTACTTTTGCGCCACCTTGTAGTTCCATTGTAAAACTACGAACTACTTACACAAAAAAAATAAATAAATAGTTCCCTAGAAAAAATAAGAAGTACTTACATTTAAAGAAGTAGTTCCATAAGTAAATTCAACTTTTACTCACACGTGACTCTCCTTGGTCACTTAAATATAACGATCAAAACTCATACGGAAATAAAATCCTAAAAGTGAAACATCGAATTGTTATGATAACGTGGGTTTGTCATAATTTTGGAGCTATAAGCCACGAAAATATAAATTTTTCAAAAAAAAAAGAACAATTCAAAATTGAAAAACAAAAATATGACTCACGCACAATCACCCTCGAAAATTTTTCTTACACTCACTCACGATAACGTCAGTAATTTCAACTTCCACTCACAATTTTCTGCTCACGTTCGCTCCCCTAATTTATACCTAACCACAGTTTAACAAAATTTAGGCAACATGCAATTTCTGTTTTTAGTATTATTTTTCTGCAAATAAAAATTTGTTTGAAAAAATATATGAGATAAATTCTTAAAAATTGTATAACTTCTTTTTTCAAAATCAGGAACTACTTCCAATAACGTCCTTTTATTAAGAAAAAGTATATGATTACTTCTTGAGTACAAAAAGTTATACATATAAATTAAGAACATTGTTATTTTCTTTTAAGTAAATAATTACTTTGTTATTGAGTTCAAGCTTTCTGGTTTAAATTTAAAGAATTGTTTGCAATACTACTTGCTTTTTTGAATCTATCGATGGAATGAGTTTGGTATTGCAGTTACTAAATTTGGCAATGAGATATGTAAGCAAGTGTGGGCATCACCTTCTTTTTGGAATGTGTAATTTTTTCCTGGGTAGTTACTTCTTGTGATGGTAGTTGAGCAATATTATTAAGACGTGGGTAGGGTTTAAACACATACTCACGTACAAATGTATTTTTGGGCCAAAAGTCAGAGTTATTAATTTGTTTAAAGAAGTTACCTGGAACTGTAACTTTAAACGACGTAATATCGCTAGGTTGGGAATACGTAAATTTTTTTGACTCAAATATCGGAACAAAGATCCAGCTTTGATTTAATAAAAACCTCAATCTGATTTTCAGTGGTATCAAATGAAAAAGGGAAAGGAAAATCGATTTTCTTGGTGGAATAACTTTTATCGGGTTCAGTTTAACTTGGTTATTGTGTGGAGTAGATGGGGTTTCAGCAACATCCATTTTATCATTATCTTTTTGATTGTTAGAATCAATTAAATTTGTAAAAGGCTGTTTCTGAACCGACACAGTAGGTATTGGAGAATTTATACACTCACAATCTTTAACATTGGAACTAGATGGACCAGGATCCTGGACGGAATTAACTTTATTTGCGTTTCTAGATGATTTTCGGCGTTTTTTTTACCTTATCAAAAGGCCTAGAAAGGGTATTGTTTTATACCAAATGTATTTCTTATAGCTTTAATTTTATAACATTAATTTTAAGGCATATAATTCTTATTTAGTTCATAGATTTATTTAAATTTATGTGAAGAAATTGCTCACAGAAATTAGCTTTTTCTTTCTATTGATACGTAGGGGCTATGCAAATTTTTTTTTTTTGTTTAATTTTTTTTGCATAAATCAACATTTTTTTTTGAAATCACAGTTTTTTAAAATAATTTTTAATTTATTAATTAATAATCATATAATTACAAATTATATCCTATTACGCTAACCGAGCACTAGCTACTATGGCCTTCGGCTCGTTGTAGCAAAAACAGACCAGTGCCTCTGGTGGGAATCAAACGCACGACCCCAGCACTGATAAGCCAGCACGCTACCAACTAGCCTACCTGGGCGCACATTTTTAATTTCTGTTTTTTTATATTTTTGTAGCATTTTTCTGTTTAAAAATATTGCTACATTTTATTATACAAAATTTAACTTAAAAATTACATTATCAATTTAATGATAATGTTCTAGAAAAAATAAATATTCAGATTTAAACTACTAAAATTAAATTATTTAATTTAATAGACTAATAAAGCAAATGAGAATTTATAAAAAATATTTTTGAAATGAATTTAAATTATGGATTTATTACTAATACATAAACATTTATATAAAACAACAACATACATAAATATTACAAAAACCAACCACAATATTTTAGTGTTTTTTTATTGTTTTTTTTTTTTATCAAATGCTTTTAAGCGATAAAATAAAAAAATGTCAAGCAAGTTGCGAATTTGAGCAAATATTTAATTGATTCAACTAATTTTTATTTAAAACATTTTAAAATTTTCAACAAATCATTTTAATTGAAAAAAAAAATCTGGAAATATTTTTTTCTGTGTATGTACGGTTTGAATTCAGCTAAGATGAGTTTTTATTTTTTTTTCGCTTTAAATTTGTTAACAAGTATTTAACCATCAGTGCGTTTTGAGTGTAATTGATAACGAAATAAATGCTAAATTGGGGGAAAGTGGTCTTTCTTTACTTAACAAAAGGAAACAATATTTTATTGGCTTTTAGCAATGAAAGTGTATGGAAATGAATAATGGAAACATTGAATAAATTGTTAAACTAAGGAGTGAGATCAAAAAAAAACCCGACACCCATTTTTACTTACAACTACTTTTGTGTAAAACACTGATTATTTTTCTTGTCAAGTTACCTTTAAGAAGGTTGTCAGATTATGAGTGCAACATTTTAAAGCGATCGGCAAATGGTATTTGAACAAAAAGCAAGTAATAGAATCTTTATTGGCATCTTTAGTGCCATAATTGATGGAGAAGACCATTTCCAAAATAAAGTAACAGTAATGAGAACTTGCATTTATCTGTAATTTAAAAATAATTTTAATATCATTTGATTGTACTGAGTTCTGGACAACTAAGCATATTTTTTCTGTACGAAACTTAAGGTTTGTAAACAAACTAATGATCATATTTCTTTAATAGTTTGTACACATAATCTGACGACTTTTTAAAAGATAGCTTGATGCAAAAAAAGTTTAACATAAAAAAAGTTATAAGTAATAAGCTGTCTAGGGAATTATTCGATCTCACTCCTTACAAAATTTAATTAATTTTTTTTACAGAACTTGTAGGTTATAGTTTCAATCTCTGGATTATATCTCGTCTTAAAATTATCAAACCAGGTCATAGAAACCCCAAATAGGCGATCGTATTAGTAGCCTATGGAAAAAAATAAGTCAATTTCCATCAAAGTAACTTTCCCCTAGCTTTTGGCTAGTAATTTTCTGGCAATCCTTTAAGAGCCTACTTTGGGTTGATTTGGACACATTTACCTTACATTCATCGATTATCTGATTGAGACTCTTCATTGAGCTTTTTTTTCGGGCCGCCTGTTTTAATTTAATCATAAGGATTACTTGCAAAATTTGTGACAACCACATGTCACACTTTCCCGAAAACTTAAGCCACTTTTCACATAGGCTGAACTTTGCACTTTGTAAAATCACTTGGATATAAACCACACGGCATTTTATTGCAAATTGATTAAAATTGCATAAAAAACAAATATATATATATATGTACGTACACCGCATACTCTAGAGACATTTATTCATTCCCCCGCATAGTTTAGGGACATTTGCTTACTTTGGGGACTGTCCCCAAAATTTTCGCGCCTTTTCATACATCTAGCGTTTAAGATGAGGACAATTTTGTCTATACACCGCATATTTCGGCGACAATTTTGGGCGTGTCCCTAAACTATGCGCTGTGCATACATATATATATATATATATATATGTATGCGTAGCGCATACTTTAGGGACATGGCCAAAATTGTACCCGAAATATGCGGTGTATCGAAAAAATTGTCCTCATCTTAAACGCTAGATGTATGAAAAGGCGCGAAAACTTTGCGGACAGTCCCCAAAGTAAGCAAATGTCCCTAAACTATGCGGGGGAACGAATAAATGTCTCTAAACTATGCGCTGTGCATACATATATATATATATATATATATATATATATATATATATATATATATATATATATATATTAGAGTTAGTTTTGAAAAATAGATTTTTGGATATTATCACTTTTTAGAAGGTTTTTGTATCAATAAAAATAATGGCGTATTTTTTTTTTTTAATTTCAACTCCTTCCCGTCCCTATAGGTGACTCAAATCGCGGATTTTGGGTCCCTTTTCCCATACAACAAAAACGGCTAAATATATGTCAAATCTGACTACAGTATTCGATTCTACGGGAAAACTTAGGCCCATAAGCTTTTTTTTAGTTTTTGAAATGCACCAGAATGCATAATTAGAGTGGTTCAAAAAAATAATTTTGTAAATAAAAAATTAAAATATTTTTTTTGTTAATATACAATGAAAAAACACTTACATCTGACAAAAATGGTCCAAAAATTTTAATTTTGTAGTTACCCGTTCAAAAGTTATTAAAGTTTAAAAATTTAATTTTTCTTTATGTATACAATGAAAAAGCACTCCTAGCTGAGAAAAATTGTGCAAACATTTTTATTTTATAGCAACCCGTTCAAAAGTTATATAATAAATATAATTATAAATATAATAAATGCTATATAAAAAAGATTTTATAGAAGTAGAAGAGGGAGAAGAAGTGGTTAATAATGTTGTTGATGCAGCTAACAAGTTGGCATATTTTGATTCCGCTTTTAGGAAGTCACCGTTTGATTTTATTACTCTTCAAAGTTTAAAACTCTGGTTAATTTTGGAATTAACATATCCTTTATGCTTTATAACGCTGTTGAGTGGCCAGCCCAGAAAGGTTTTCGTAATGCAATCGAACAAGCTAAAAATATACAATCAACAAATATTAATAATTTCGCGCCTGAACAACTCGTGTTTAGTTAAAACTAAAGATAATTTAAATTGTTTAGCTTTATCTGCTGTGGAAAGGAATAGAATTAATTAGAATTGTTGTTAAATAGAAATTACAAACCCAATAAATTATTTTGTATTCACTAAAAATTTTAATTTTTAAACTTTAATAACTTATGAACGGGTAACTACAAAATTAAAATTTTTGGACCATTTTTGTCAGATGTAAGTATTTTTTCATTTTAACAAAAATAAATATTTTAATTTTTTTTAAAAAAAATATTTTTTTGGACCACTCTAATTATGCATTCTGGTGCATTCCAAAAACTAAAAACAGCTTATGGGCCTAAGTTTTCCCGTAGAGTCGAATACTGAAGTCAGATTTGGCATATATTAAGCCGTTTTTGTTGTATGGGAAAAGGGACCCAAAATCCGCGATTTTAGTCGCCTATAGGCACGGGAAGGAGTTGGAATAAAAAAAAAAAAAAATACGCCATTATTTTTATTGATACAAAAACCTTCTAAAAAGTGATAATATCCAGAAATCAAAATGAAAAAAAATTTGAAAACGAACTCTAATATATATATGTATGCACATCGCATACTCTAAAGACATTTATTCGTTCCCCCCGCATAGTTTAGGTACATTTGCTTACTTTGGGGACTGTCCCCAAAGTTTTCGCGCCTTTTCACACATCTAGCGTATAAGATGAGGACAATTTTTTCTATACACCGCATATTTCGGCGACAATTTTGCGCGTGTCCCTAAAGTATGCGCTGCGCATACATATATATATACAAGGTGGCGCAAAAATAACCTTCCGATGTTTTTTGGCTGTAATTTAAAAAAAAAATTAAAAACTTTGATTCTTCTTGTGGATTATTTTTATTTGGTATTTTATTTTTTTTTACATCAAGTCGAGAATATGATCTCATGTAAATGGCCGCCGCCACAGTTGATTGTCATTTGAGCCCTTTTTATGGCATTTTCCATCACTTTGGCCAAAACTTCCAGCGTTAGGTCCTCACATTCTCTGAGGCTTGTTGACATAAACCCGCGACTTCAAAAAGCCCCACAAAAAGAAGTCTGGAGCGGTCAAATCAGGCGATCTTGCTGGCCAGTGCAAATTGCCAAAGGGGGATGCATCCTTCAGCATATCGGTTGTGGCACGTGCAGTGTGTGCCGTTGCACCGTCCTGTTGGAACCACATGTTTTCCAATCCCAATTCATCAAGTTGCGGCAAAAAGAACTCGTTGATCATTGCTCTGTAGCGCTCACCATTCACAGTAACCGTTTGGCCCGCGACGTCTTCGAAGAAAAAAGGTCCGATGACTCCTCCAACGAAAGCAGCACACCATACAGTAACTTTGAGCGGGTGTAATGGCTCTTCGTGGGTTACATGCGGATTTTCAGTGCCCCAAGAAGCGTAAATTTTGTTTATTTACGTACCCGCTAAGATGGAAATGGGCCTCATCACTCATGATTATTTTTGACGAAAAATCATCTTTCTAAAATAGTCACCAATATTCCGCGTTCTGGAGCAGTGTAGCGTAACATTGTTTATTAACGTGTTTACTACACAAATGTCAAAACAGAACTGCCATTAGGGGCAATCGCAAAATTTATAGCATTTTCTGATAGGAGGATTACTTTTGCGCCACCTTGTATATATGTATGCACAGCGCATACTCTAGAGACATTTATTAGTTCCCCCGCATAGTTCAGGGACATTTGCTAACTTTGGGGACTGTCCCCAAATTTTTCGCGCCTTTTCATACATCTAGCGTATTAGATGAGGACAATTATTTCTATACACCGCATATTTCGCGGACAATTTTGGGCTTGTCCCTAAAGTATGCGCTGTGCATATATATATATATATATATATATATATATATATAGATTCCTGGGATTCCTAGTTGGAACATAGGGCCAGTACAAAAGCTTTCCATTGACTTCTATCTTCGGCTAGTCTTTTTGCTTCTCCCCATGAAGTTCGGGCTAAAAGCAGTTCATTTTTTATTTAGCGCCTCCATGTATTTGCGGGTCTTCCTCTACGTCGGCTGCCCTGTGGATGGTAATCAAGAGCTTTTCTTGTGACGTCGTCATGGCTTTTCTTAACGTATGACACAGCCAGTTAAACTTTTTCAAGCGGAAAAAAAGTTATTTTATTTTTCTTTATTTGCCATTCTTCTTTGTTTACTGTTTTATGTGATTATAGTTACACTCACATACAGAGAAAAATTTAGCTATTTGCCAACTGAAATTCGGCTACTGCGACTCAAATTCGATTATTACGAATTTCAGTCGGTTGGCAAAACTGAAAATTAGTTTTCACTACAAAATTCGGATAATTCAACTGAATTTTAGTTGCAACAATTTTGAATCCTGACATAAAATAAAAAAAAACGTTGTTTCTTTCTCCGTAGTATTATCAGAACTGTTTATTAAAATGAATTGTTTCTCTATTTATACTATTTATGCTCTACATAATAAATGTGTTATCCTGATAAACAAACACAGGTAGATAATTGTTTATCGGTGCTGTTGTTTTTTCCCTAACACATAATTAGATCTTTATTATGTTTCATAAGAAAGGTACTAAAAGATTACAATACTAATCATGGGTTTTTCTCTTATGTGATAACACTTAAAAATATATCTGGTTATTATTATTAATCGTGGGTTTTTTCCTTATGCGATAAGACTTAAAAATACACACCTAGGACAGTTTGTCAGAATACTTAATATAATTATTCAAAAGGGAGTTTTTGCTCGTTCTTAGAGTGAGTTGATATAACACCCCCAGACGAAGATGCTTGCCCGGTTCCCAAAGGGATTGAGGGTAAGTTAATAGTAACTCCATTTTGCCTAATATTCCTATTTCGGATTTTGATATAAATGTAGATACAAATTATGATAATTGTGATTATTACAATAGTAGAGATAGATATATTTTGGATTTTTTCGTGTTGTTTTAACTCTCTGATCATTTTTATATTTTCTATATTTTTATAATGAAGTTGTTCTAAGGTTAATGGTGAGTCACTAGTTGTTATGTTTCTAATTGGATTGGGTATAATTATTGTATTAGAATAGCCTTTCTTGTTATACCATTTATCTAGATAGATTCGACAGTCTTCAATATATATTAAATAGTTTCCATTCAAGGTGAATGGGAATTCATTACATGTGTGATTTACTTTAAAATTTCCATTAATTACTATAATAGCATTAAACCCAATTTCCTTAACATCTGTTAGAGTATTGGTTTCATAATTACAATGCATATGGTTCTTATTAAATAAGTGTTGAATACAATTATCTTTTTCTTCTTTTAGGTTAGATATTTTGTTAGTTTTCTCATAGATTATATTATCTTTCATTAAGTAGTTTCTATTGACTAAGGTTAATTGTTTTTTGTTAAAATTAGGTATTGGTTGTATAACAATCTCCTTATAGTTGTCTTGATTCATGTTAGGTACCTTAATTATAAAAATAATGTTTTTATTTTGGGTCGCAACATCTAATTCGATGTTTTCCATTTTTTCCAATGTAATGCTAAACTCATTAATTTCCTGATCTGTTAGTATGTCCCTGTTTAGTGTTCGCAATTTTGAAGCCAATAGCAATTCTCTGGCTTGTTCAATTAATTTCCCGATATGTTCAATTTCGTATCTGAGGTAACCTTTACGTGAAGCTGCTTTAGTTTGATTGATTAATTCCATATTCTGTCTAAGTAGTTTAGTCTGTTGGTTTTGTAAATTTGTTAATGTTTTCAATTGTTCGTCAAAATGAGTATTGATTTTGATTTGCCTATTTGATTGTTCAATTATGTTATGATTATTAAGAGTATTGATTCTAAGTTTTTCCTCAATTTCCGTCCTGTCATCGTCGTCCATTGTACCATACAGGTATTTTAATCCTGTTCCAAAAATATTGATTAGTCCTCGTTTAGCACGGGATCTGGGTATTAAACTCAATAATTGTAATTTAGTGTGTTCGATCTGATGTTGTAAATATGCGTCATCTAGCGTCATTATTTCGAATTCCAATGTTTTAATGTATGTTAAATAATCCTCAGTTTTGAATATGTGTAGTATTTTCGAGTAATTTTGAATTAAGGATAACTCTCCTGTTTGGATGATAGTGAATCCATTTCCTTGATTAAGATCGGTTGTTAACAGCTTTTGTGCTACAGCTAGGTTGATCATCAATAGGATCGATAAGGACTTCCAAAGATCTGGAAATATATTTCTTTTGTTTAATGAATTGATCCTTATGAAATTCTTGATTATTATTGGTGTATTTTTTATTGTCTGTTTTCTTTACGTTAACTTTCTTTACTTTCTGATCTAGTTTGTTCTTGTATGTCTTCACATAGTTAGAGTTTATCTTTTTATCCACTCTATCTCTGTTTCTATATTCGCATATTTTCCTTTTCTTATCCTCCATTCTTTTAAATATCTCCTGAAGGTTTATTTTATTAGAAAAATGTAAATCTATAGGTTTTTTACCTGTAGTGAGGTGAAGTAAATTATTATAATTGCTTAGGGCTTGTACTGGTAAATCTATATTTAGATTAATATCATTTTCTATTTCTCTAATTTTTAATATTCGTATTTGTTCATTCATTGATCCATGAAACCTTTCTATATCAGAATTACCTGTGTGTCGATTAGGTGTTGTGAAGTGATATTGAATATTTTGTTTTTCCAAAAAATCAGTAAATAGTGGTGATCTAAATCCCTTTTCGTTATCTAGGATAAGTTTTTTTGTTTCTTCATTAAAATAAATAATTTCAGGTAGGCTTTGATAAGTGTAAGAGTTGATCTGTCGGGTATCTCTTCGATCATTGCGTATTTTGTGAATTTGTCTATCATAGTGACATACATTTGTTGGTTGTCTATGAAATATATATCCGAATGATAAATTTGAAAAGGTTCTGTTGGGGTTTCCGTGTTTTCAAAGGGTAGTTTAATAGGGTTTCGTTCGTGCTTAAAGTTACAAATATGACAGTTATTAATGAATTTAGTAATTTCCTTTTTCAGATTCGGATAGTAATAAATTTTCTTTAATTCCTCATGAGTTTTAGTTATACCTGGGTGGTATGATGTTTTGCTATTATTTCTATTATCTCCTCGTAACTTTTTTCCGTTACATTTTCGTAAGATACAAACACATCAGTCTCCATAATGTTATTTGGATTAGATTTTCTTTCTTTATATTTATCTTGAAGTGTTATTAAGTCTTCGGTATTGTTACAACGAAGAACTACTAATTTGTAGACTGTAATCTGGTCTAATATTTGCTCTATTAGTTCAGGATTTAAGTTTTCATAATTGTATGTAGTTCTTTTGTTTGAGAATACTATTTCCTTTTCAATATTATTTTCTGTCCCCTTTTTAAGGACAATTTGGTTAGAAAAACTTTGGAAAGATTTCTCGGTCGTTTTGAATAAGTCCATACTATCCTCTTCGGCAGAATGTATGGTTTGGTTATCATCATCAGGGATAATAGGAATATTGTCTAACATCGTTATTCTGTGGGGTTCTTCCAATTTTCTTCTTGGCCTAGATTCCTCTGTTAAATCTTCTCTATTGTGTATATCTCTTAAATGTTTATTCAGTGAGCTAATTGTGGCATATTTTCTATTACAAAGAGAGCATATATTCTCACCTAATCTGATTGTCTTTTCTTTCACCCTCCTATTGACGTTAGTTTCTCTAATCCTTGAAAGTGCGTCAGCCACCTTATTCTCCTTTCCTTGTACATGGGATATATTAAATTCATATTCATTGAGTTTGATTTTCCATCGGATAAGTTTAGAATTAGGTTCTTTAAGACTGGCTAACCATATGAGTGGTTTGTGATCTGTTTGGAGATCGAACTTTCTTCCATATAGGTAATGTCTAAATTGTTTTACGGCCCATACTATGGCTAGTAATTCTTTTTCTATAGTTGAATAGTTGCATTCATGTTTATTTAATGTCCTAGATGCAAATGCTAAGGGTCCGTTTTTTTGAGATAAAACCGCGCCTAATGCATAATTACTTGCATCTGTAGTTAAAATAAAATTTTCATTAAAGTCGGGGTATTTCAGAACCATGTTTGACATTAATATGTTTTTCAATTTTTCGAAAGCTTCTTTATAGTCCTTATCATTTACATTGATAATTGAATCCTTTTTGAGGCGGATTGTTAAAGGCTTAGCTATCTTCGCATAATCAGGTATAAACTTACGGTAATAACCACTGAGTCCGAGGAAACTTTGTATCTCCTTAATGGTTTTCGGAATAGTTTGACGTTTTATGCCGTCTATTTTATGTGGATTAGGGCTTATGCCATCCTTTGTGACAATGTGTCCTAAAAATTCGGTTTCTTTTTTAAGAAATCTGATTTGTTTAAAGATACTTTGAGGTTTGCTTTCCTCAAGGTTTCAAATATTTTTTCCAAATTATTAATGTGTTCCTGTAGTGAAGTTGAGAAGACCAGAATGTCATCCATGTACACGACGCAGATCCTATTTATATGTTCCCTTAAAACGTTGTTCATCATTCTCTGGAATGTCGCCGGAGCATTTTTCAGTCCAAAAGGCATTCTTACAAATTCAAAATGTCCGTTGTGAGTTGTAAAAGCAGTTTTCTCTCTATCCTTCGGTTCTACTTCTATTTGATAAAATCCTTTAGTTAGATCTAAAGTTGAGAAATAATTTGCCCGTCCTAGTTTATCTAAGACGTCATCAATTCTAGGGATAGGATATTTATCTTCTCTAGTGACTTGGTTTAATTTGCGGTAATCAATGACAATGCGCCACTCTTTGTTACCTTCTTTGTCCTCTTTTTTAGGAACAATCCATATAGGAGCATTATATGGGGAATTACTATGTTTAATGATGCCTTGTTCTAGCATTTCATTCATTTGTTTTTCCACTTCTTCAGTGTGGATAACAGGATATCTATAGGTTTTGCTATAGATTGGTCCGGAAAGTCCAGTATCAATTTTGTGTTTAATCTCATTAGTAAAGGTCAAATCGTCACCTTTGTGATAAAAAACGTCTCCGTGATTCTGAACCAAAATTCTTATCGCCTTTGATTCCTCTGAATTAAGATGGTCCAAGCGTAATAGGTCATTAGTACCTAAATATTCGATATTGAATAGTTCTGGTAGTTGATTTAAAATTTTTGGGAGTATTTCCTCTGAATCTCCTTCATAATACAATGGGAAAGTTTTTCCGTTGATTTTAATCTGTTTTGTCTCGTAATTAATTATAGAGTTATTTTGTTCTAACGTTAGATGTCCTAAAAGACCGTTAAAAAATTCATGGAATTTATAGAGTCCAAAAGTAGTGTCCGAATTTAAAGGGATTTGAATAGTATTTTTGGGAATTGTGCCTTCATGGGTAATATGAAAATTTCCTGAAGCGGTTTTAATGTGACTGGGGTTATTTAATTTTTTAATGAACTTAGGCGGACATTGGTCTAAATTGAGAAAATTTTCAGTAGATCCTGTGTCAATTAGTACTCTAAGAGTTCTTGTCTGTCCTCTAAGTAAGATATAGGGAAGTCCACGTCGTTTGGGTTGTCCCCCAGAGAGGCTGGTACATGAAAATTTCCTGATTCATAGGTTTCTACAATTTCGTTTTTGTATTGGTCAACATTATTTTTATAATTTGTACACTTACAATTACATTCCATTCTTGGGGTTTGATGATGATTTTGTCTTCTAGTTTGGGCTGTGGTTGTGTCCATTGGTTCTGGTAGTGGTTGTTGAACATAATGTTGTTGTTGTTGTTGGTGAAACCTTTGTTGCCAATTAGGGTTATTACCTCTATGTTGTTGGTTATGCTGAGGGTTATATATCTTTGGTGCCCAATTTCTGTTGAGCTGTTGGTTTGAGTTGCTCTTGGGTTGTCCTTTTTGTTGTTGATTATTTTGATGATTGTTCATTGTTATAGGTTTTCTTTTTTCCTCTGTTAGAAATCCTGATTGGGATAATTCATGGATGGCTTCTTCCATTGTTTTCGGTTTTAAAGCACATAATACCGTCCTCATGTGTACTGGCAATCTTGTCATAAAGATTTTTAAAGCTGTTTGGATATTTCTTGGAACATCTTGAAGGTTTCCTTCTTGTCTGGACTTTTGATTCAGTATTGCTAACTTATGTAATATGAAGTTGTAATATTCGAGGGCATTACCTCGATATTGTGCTGCTCTCAGTTCTTCGTACAATTGATCGGAAGTTTGAAATCCTCCGAAATTAGTTTCTAGCATTGCTTTTATTTCTGTCCAGCTGTTTAAATGTGTATTTATTTCCATTGCTCTTCTAGCTTTTCCAGTTAGTTTTGACTTGATGATGTTTATGCACATTCTTTGAGCTTGTGCGTTATAGGCCAATAGTGTGGGTAAAATATCATCGACGTTGGTACAAAAGGTTGACAAATCTTCTTTTCTACCATCAAATCCTTGTAGTTTTTTCCAAATAGTTTAGTGGATTGATGTCAAGCGCTCGTAATTGTCCTCCAGCTGCTGCTGCTGCTGCTAAGTTAGGATTTCCTGCGTTGACTGCCATAATTCGTTATAGATTTTATTTTCAATAAATCTTTTTTACGAATTTTATACCGTTAGCACTTGATATCCTTAATATTCGTTTAAGGATGTTAGTATGCCGTAGGTTCTTATTTGCAGGGATAACAAAACTAGTTTGTTATCCTACCGACTGCGCCAATTTTGAATCCTGATATAAAATAAAAAAAAAAACGTTTGTTTCTTTCTCCGTAGTATTATCAGAACTGTTTATTAAAATGAATTGTTTCTCTATTTATACTATTTATGCTCTACATAATAAATGTGTTATCCTGATAAACAAACACAGGTAGATAATTGTTTATCGGTGCTGTTGTTTTTCCCTAACACATAATTAGATCTTTATTATGTTTCATAAGAAAGGTACTAAAAGATTACAATACTAATCATGGGTTTTTCTCTTATGTGATAACACTTAAAAATATATCTGGTTATTATTATTAATCGTGGGTTTTTTCCTTATGCGATAAGACTTAAAAATACATATCTAGGACAGTTTGTCAGAATACTTAATATAATTATTCAAAAGGGAGTTTTTGCTCGTTCTTAGAGTGAGTTGATATAACACAACACCCAAAAATTCAGAAATCTAATGATAATATCGTTGTAGTAACTAAATTTTTAAGTTGTTGCTATTAATATACACTTTTTAATTCGTTTGGCATTTTATTTCTCTGTGTGCAGGCATATGTGGTTTATTTTTACTACAATTGTGGTTCATTTTTTGAACTTTAAAAAACAAATGTCAATGTTGGATAAATTTTCTGAAATCTAAGTCGTCCTTTCTTTAAGGGAAATTTAATTTGTTTTTAACTACATTTGCTGTGGTCTTTACCTTCATAGTATTCTACGTGTGTAAAACATTAAGAAAATATAATTTCACAATATTTCTCTTAAATAAATTAAGAAATCTCTAAAATTTCACACAATCAGTTATTACACTCTTAAAAACAGTTATTAGTTTTAATAAACTGTTTGTAATATTAGAAAAAATAACAAAAATCCTTTGTAATTATAGTTATGCAACGCAGTGTATAAAATTAGATTATGAATTAAAAGTTTTAACTAATACACATAAAATATAACTTTCATGTACTTTTCCGTTTTTCTTTTTTTCAAAATTATTATTTTTAACAATCGCAAAAGTTCAAAATATAAAAATTCAAGCATGCTCGTTTAATAAAATCATTTACAAATGGTATAATACTATATGGTGGCGTATGATTGATATTTGTTGTTTAAATATTTATCATACGTAGTGTGGTTTATATAATGGTTAGCTGTAATATTAAAGAAAATTTTATTGATTTTAAGAGAAACATATTTTTAAAGAAAATTTGTAATAGCGTTTTTTAAGTGATCGCTTTCTAAGATTCCATTTATTTCAAACTTTTGTTAAAAATTATAAGATACAAAAAAAATTTAGTATTAAAAAATCATAAATTGTAAAATCTTTTGCCAATTTCTATTAGATTCCTTAATTTAAATAGACGAATCCCTTGATAAAGTGAACATAACATTCACGAAACGTTGGGAAAATATGGATTAAA